>BCNH02000004.1:13135231-13200185 GCA_001662345.2 Metrosideros polymorpha var. glaberrima | reverse complement strand
GGGGGGGGGGGGGGGGAATGGTCGGCGAGGGTCGCCGGCCCTTGGCCAGGGCCCAACGACCCTTAGTGACCATTCCCCCCTCATTGCTGGCCCTTTCCGGTGATGGTGGGGACTGCGGTCGAGCACCTGCACCTGCATATCATCTTCATCTTTTTTTTTTTTAAATTTTCTTATTTTTTGACAAAACAAAAAAGGAAAAAATAGAAAAAAAATTAAAATTGTAAAATGACAAAAATACCCTTCAGATTATATCCTTATTTGAAACAAAAAGGGCACTTCAAGCCCTTATTTGAAACAACATTTACTTCAGGCTCTTATTTGAGAAAATAAAAGCATTTCATGCCCTTATTTGAAACAAAGTCCACTTCGGGCTCTTATTTGGAATTTTCCCAAATCTAAATTAAGCAAACAATAAAAATTAAAAGTCTATCTAGACACAAACCCAAGAGAATGTAAGGATTTTTTTTTAATGAGGGTACCATGAGCACTTATTAAGCACCAATTAAGGAATTTTCACTGTCTCGAATTTACTAATGGCTCTCATATCATACACAATCAATATCTTAAAAATTAAGTTGATCTAATTAAATTATAATTAACAAGGATGCTTGGTACACTGTTAATAGCACCCTAATAATAAATCATGCAATCTCTTCTTATTTAAATTGTGCTTCAATTATCGTTTACCAAACTCCTTGTATATATAGTACTCGGGTACAAAAGGAGATTCATCATGTTATTGGGTTGTATTTAAAATAAACCAAGCTAAATCATAAATGTTAATGGAGTAATATTTATCACAAAATACCCAATGACATGTATTGAAAAAGTGAAAGACGTACTTGTTAAAGTTAAACTTCTTATTCAACAATTTTTCTTGGCAAAAAGTAGCATTAAATTAGGTAAAAAGTGAGATAGAGGAATAGATGGACATCGGTAAAAATCCGTCCAAGAGCCCATCCCAGATTACCCAATGCTATCCACAATCCACCCATTTTATAACACACACACACACATATATATATTATATTATATATAATGATAAACGAGCTTGATTTCCTTAAAAAATTTCTAGGTAATCTTTAGTTCGTGATGTAAAGAGATATTCGACTATTAGCTACATTTTATATACAATTTGTCAATTTTCTACTCCTCATATGATGTTATTCTTTTTATTTTATTTTATAAATAACCATGTTTCGAATATTTAATTAAAAAAAGCCGTCTTTGATTTAAGAAGAATTTATTGTTATAACCAAAAAAAAAAAAGTCCAAGTGAAACGTACACACCATCAATCCTTGTTGTTTATTAAAATATTACTAAGGAATATAAGTACGAATCCTATAAAAGATTATATTCGGATGCAAAGAAATTTCGTGCGATGAAAATATTTGCTTGGATAATTTGAGGGGTCGAAAAAAAAGAAAAAGAAAAATCTTATTTTTTATTTCTTTTTTCCTTTTCTGGGGTTGAAAACACATGCATAAACAAAATTTGGGAGCTTATATTATCAGACACGAGAGGGGGAGAGGGAGCTTCGACGACGACGAAGAGACAGAGGAGAGAAAGGGGAGCTCCATCCTTTGCCCTAACCGTCGCCATTTTCAGTCTCGGGTGGTAGGTGCTTGCGAATCCCTAATTCCCCTTTCTCCTTCCGCTTCCTCCATTGAAGATCCCCACCTCCACCGCTTCATCTCGCTCCCCCTCCCCGAATTCCCAATCGAATTGCCTCCGTTTCCAGAGACCCAGTCGCGCTTCGACCTGGAAAAATCCGTCTGCATCGTCGGGGGCCACGGTCGCAAATGCGAAAATGCTCGCGCGGATGATGGTTTTTTCGGTAATCTGAATAGCGTGTGGTGATGCAGGGTTGCTGTTTTGCCGAGCGCCGTCGCCGTTGAGATTTCCGCGAATCGGAGGCAATTGGATGATTGAGGATGCAGCCGCGGCTTTTGGATCACCTCTGAAGAAGGCATTGTTGCGGTGGTGGTGTATGGTACTATGGCTCAGCAATCGTCGCGTCTCAATCGGCTGCTCACTCTTCTCGACAGTATCCTTTCGTCTTGTGCTTTGTTGGATCTGGTGTTGCTCAGTCGGTACTGTCAATTGGGTGAATTGCGTTTTTTCTCTTAACGAGTTGTATTTTAGCTGGTTCGACTCAGTCCACAAGGTTTGCCGCGGCTCGCCAGATTGGAGATATTGCCAAGTCGTATCCCCGGGACTTAGCCTCTCTCTTAAAGAAGGTTTTTTTTTTTCCAATGCCATTGGGACAACTCCTCTAATCTAATCATAGAGGAAGATATGTCTCGCTGCTGTTAGATAGCATTCTGCATTAGAAATTTCATATGGGCATGAAATAGTTATTTTAATTCGTGCCGTTCAATATTACTCTTTGAGGTAGTGCGGCTAATATGCAGAGTAGGGATATGCAGGAATATCGCTATATTTGAAATTAAAATGATGAGACTTATGCGACATAAATTTCATTGAAAACAAGAGAGAAGATGTCCTGATAGCGGTTCTCTTTGATGCAGAAACCCAATGTTTGCCTGGTATTATTAGCTTTTGATGCTGCAGTGTCCGAGGCTGCCCTGTGCTAGAGTTTTGGCTGTAATTGGTGCTTGACAGATTATATTTACATGTGCTGTAATGATATAGATTTCAGGAAGTGCTAGGCTAGGTGAAGGTTTGGCAAGTAGTTAAATAAGATTCTTCAAGTATGATATATTCCATAAAATATTGTTATTATTTTTATTTCTCATAGCTGTGATATTAGTTTTTCTAGAAGTGCAAATGTTTTTTTGCACCTTATGATTCTCATTCGCTTATGTGAGTTTAATTATCTGATTAGGTTGCTCAATACCTTCGGAGTAAGAATTGGGATACGAGGGTTGCTGCAGCTCATGCAATAGGTGCCATTGCTCAGAATGTTAAGCACACATCTGTGAATGACTTATTTGCTGCCATTGAGATGAAGATGTCCGAGGCTGGGATAGATGGCACTCTCGGAAACATCCTGGCATGGCCTTATCAGTCTAAATTTGTGTCAAGCATTTCATTTCAAAGGTTGTATATGTTCTCATATTCTATTTCTGGTTTGCCTTGAGTGATTTCGGTGGTGAGAGTGGTTATTGACTGGGAAAGTGCCAGAACCAAATATATGCGTAGACATTTTCTGGACAAATTTATTGTTTGTTTTCTGATTTTTCTTTTACCTTACTGTAACAGCTTTGATCTGAACAAGGTTTTGGACTTCGGAGCTTTATTGGCATCAAGGGGTCAGGTAGGCTGCTCTGTCGAACTTTTAACCTAGCGTTTAATACTTCTTTGAGAACCTTTTTGAATAATTTTTGGTGCCAGCTTATCATTTTCAGTTTGTGAGGTTTGCAGCCTACACATATGGATAACTTTTTCTCATTGCGTACAATTTAATGAACAACTTATGGTACAAGCACCAAAAACAGCATTTTACCTCAAGTGTGGTTGACTATAAAAAATTTGATTACCATCATGTGAGAAAAGAGAAGTTTGTAAGGAAAATTGGCGCTCTTCTCCTACATGCAATCTGAATCTTGTGAATGCCTCACAGCCTTACTTTGGCGTACTCTCTTCCTTCTTAGTATATACTATTTGTCTATATTCAGTCTTTCTCATTCTCATGTGAGGAGAGAGAAAGTGTCACATATGTTTTTCCCTATGTGGCTGCTTGTTCGGTCTAGACAGCCATTTGACGAAGGATTTTGGAACCTCAGAAAAGTGGAGAATAAGTATTGGCAGATGCTGTTATATGTATGAGTGGAGAGCTTGCTTGTTATGCCGCCTAGAAATTTCAGTTGCATAGACAGAAAAGTGGTACTAATTTTTATTTTTTTTGCTGTGTTTTTTGGGTTGTGCCGGAGAAGGAGATAGAAAGATGAGCAAACCAGTATAGTTTCCCCATTTATTTTTCTTTTTTTTTAAATTTCTAATAAAGGATATTTTTTCTTGTCATTAAGTAATGTTTCTAGGTAGCTCTCTCCTTTTTGTTTCTTTGAATGAATTATGGGAGAGTTTTGAGGTGCCATTTTATTGAGGGATAATAACATAAATGGTCCTTGAATTTTCGCCCACTATGCAATTTGGTCCCTGAAGTTTAGCCCAATGTGCAATGTCGAATGTGGTCCCTGAGTCTTTGGTAAATGTTCAATCTAGTCCCTGGATTATCATTTCCCTCGATACCCATCTAGTCACTAGATTATCTAGCCGAGGAACTAAAGTGAACATATATCAAAGGTTTAGGAATCACATTGAACAAATTAAAACTTTAGAAACGACATTGCACATTAGGCTAAAGTTCTGGAACCACATTGAACAAATTTAAAGTTAAGGGATCACATTGCACTTTGGGCCAAAGTTCAAGTATCATTTTTGTCATTTTCCTTTCTATTGATAATAAATGGCTGTGTACTGTATATTTGAGATGGTTTGGTCATGTTGAATAAAGACCTTGGGATACCCCGGTGAGGAGATGTGAGAAACGGATGGAAACATTGGTTAAAAGGGTAGGGGAAGACCCAGAAGGACATGGAATACACTGGTTAATTTTCCAAGGTGGTCATATTCTTTCAATTTGGTGGAGAAGAACAAAACTTTGGAACATGATAGGTTGAACCTTGTATTGAAAATATTGTCAAAGATTTGACCCTTTATAAACTTTGCGACTACTTGAGAGGAGGTGATCATCAAAGGGACACATATCACCAAATGCAAAGTACATGAGGTCACTTATGGAACACTTAAAAGTATAGGTGTTGTATGGGCAATTGACCACTATAAGCATTGACGTTTGAGATTCTACAGTGAGCGTCAAGTGTTTGATGACTTGCTCCATATTATTGATTACACATGGTTATACTAAATTTCAAGGATATTTCTGAACCATCATCAACTAATCGTAATGGTTCCATTCAATTTTTTTCTCTCCCATGCCTTGAGAGAAGGAGCCAAGTTACAGTAGCATAATAAACAGGAAGAAACGGCAAAAAGTTAAATAGAAATAAAATTCTCAATATCCATTTGCCATGTGTAATGGCATTCCATGACTATGGAGTGAAAGTCTCCCAAAGACTTAAATTCCTAGCCACTAGAGTCATCATCAAGAAGGAAAGTCGACTACCTATTTTCATTGGGGTGCCTTCTGGTCGTTGCTGGAGCTCTATTAAAATGGTGGCAGCTAGGTTTAAACTTGGGAGGAGAGGAGGAGGAGGAGGAGGAGGAGGAGGAGACTTATTTTTGTTTACTTGAAGTTGAAAACCCTAATCCGATCGTGAGAGATTTTCTTATACAATTCTTTTTTTCCAAAAGGAATTAGTGGAACTTCATTTAGAAGTTTATTTTTCCACTTTTAGGCTTTATGAAGCCTAGATACTTGACAAATTGCACCTGGTAGTGTTCAAGAAGTACCCGAATGGTCAACCTGCGGTTTAAGTGAGTTTCCAGCTGGTAATTTTATGTCAACTTGTGATAATGTCAATCTTTCCCAATAAATGATTTGGAAGAGAATTAACAAGATCACCTTGATTTGGTTCATAAAGTCATATGATCGATATTTTGACTATATCGTATGAGATACACATCTTGACAAATTCATAATGTAAAGGAATATGAAATTTAATCCTTCTTTTCTTCATAATAGTTGGCACGCACAGGTGATGCATGTGCATAAAAGAGCAGTATTTTTTTTTCTAGAATAGTAAAAGAACAACAACAACAATAAAGCGAGCCTTATCCCACTAAGTGGATCGGCTTATGAATCCTATTATACCTATGAACTCGATCCTTAATCAGATTCTGGAACCTTCAAATGCTTCATGGCTTTCCTTGTAGTCTCCTTCCCTGTCCTTCTAGGTATTCCCAGCCTCTTTTAACTAGCACATCAAATCCCTTCCTAAACATCTCTTTACTGAGCATTTGAAGGTCTTGGTCTGACATGGCCAAACTGTATCGACTGACCTCTTCTCATATTATCCTCAATTGAGGCAATACCTACTTTTTCCTGAGTAGATACATTTCTAAAATGTGGAGAAAAGATGAGGTAAAAGGAACTCCAACCTATTGGCTGGTCATCATGCATAAAGGTTTGAACTTCTCCTATTTTCTAGGCATGGACATAGAATGTGAAGAAGGAATTGAAAAGTTGGATCTTTCCAAACATAGGGAAGTTGACTTGTTAATTGCAGTAGTATCTTATGTATGATTAGGATATTTTTGTTTAGATTAGGTTTGCTTTGAAACAAAATAATACTTCACTTGAAGAGCTTTGCATGGAATATGATGGCCAATTTTCATCAGGGAAATCTCCTTACAATTGGTTTAATTAGTATAGATATACTTAAATTATTTTTCAATTTCAGCATTTGTGTTGTTTATGTTTTTACATAGAACCGAGCTTCAAGTACTCACTCTATGTTGACAGAACTTCTTTGGTTGCAAGGAATGGTTCTTTGGCTCTCTTTCTATAACCTTTTATTTGTTTTACGGAAGATGTTTCATGGTTATGATCTTTTTTTCAACATTTATTCTGTTTAATGTCAGTGATGAACTTGTTTACTGCGATGTTCTCTTTCTTGGGTTTGTTTTTTTGATTTAAAGAATCTTAATCACTATATAGTTTTCCCTAGAAGCAGATTCATGGTTCTTTTTTTCCTTTTTCTATTTTTTCCAATCATGTATTATAGCTCCTTTTTAATTCGTTGGTGTGCAGGAGTATGATGTTTCAACCGATAATTTAAAGAGTCCTCGGGAGCGTCTGGCCCGCCAGAAGCAAAGCCTTCGACGCCGTTTGGGTTTGGTCTTTTCTCCCTTCTACTATTCATAATTAATGAAGATGACCATATTCTACTCATTTGGGTATGAATTATCAGTCACATCCAGTTTTGTGTGTATTTTAGATTGATCATTCTGGTTTTCTACATCAATGGTTGATATCGATTATGGTTTGCATAACAAAGATTTAACAACTGTGACATGATCAATATTACGTTAATAAATGGTCAAGACAACTATTATGTTTTTGAGGAAGTGTCGAGAGAAGTATTCGTTTTTAAAAATGAAAATTAAACATTCAGATTTATGATTTGGGTTTTAGTATGGACGGAAGTAAGTCAGCTGTAATGGGGGACAGCAATGCTGCTGTATGATGATTCGTCTTTATTATAGTGACTACTGGGATTATCCTTGTTTTTGTCTTCTAGCAAAGTGAGATATATGACCAATGAGTATCTAACAAATCTTTGCCAACAAAAGCAGCTTTTGATTAAATTGTTTCTGATATATCAATTTGTACATGCTTGATGCCTGATTCAATCAAAAGCATGTGAAAGTTGTACTCTCCTTAAAAATTTTATTTGTGAAGTTTTCATGTTGTTTTCCACAATACATGTTGGAAGTAATTAATTTTATTCACATATTTTCACCAGAATTTCCTTTTTGCCTGACATTAGAACTTTCAGATGATTGTGAAACATTCCAAGTCCTGAATGTTCTGCTAGGCTGAGGATTTAGTGCTACTTATCTCTTTTAGATCAGATGAACTTATGTTTGAAGTATTCATTATGTGTTTTTAGACTTTAATACAAATGAGTGCTAGTTATGTGCAACTGGGGCAAATGAGCTGGATGTTGAACTCTTCATGGTCACACATGCTTTAAGTGAAGTAGGCGAGGACATAATCATTTGTTTTCTGGGTGCAGGTGTCATTAAATTAAATTTTTAATGCAGCATGCACAAGCACATTGTGAACAATTGTTTCATGAACTCTGCTGGTTGCTTTGTTATGTGTTTTGAAATAATAAAAATCTATCATTTATTTTGGCTCAAAGGAGCCTGGTTTGATATACCTTCTCTCAAATGTGTTGAATTTCTACTTCATAGGTTTTGCATTTTGCATCAATCTGCGCCTGTCTCCTAATGCTAAGTCAATGAAAACAGGTCTGGATGTCTGCGAGCAGTTCATGGATGTAAATGATATGATAAAAGATGAGGACCTTATTGTGCAGAAATTGCATCCTCATGGAAATGGTTTAGACCATAAAATTTATGCCTCAGCTTCTGTACATAATATTCAGAGACTAGTTGCAAAGATGGTTCCTTGTGTTAAGAGGCCAAGCGCTAGGGAATTGAATCTGTTGAAAAGGAAAGCAAAAAGTACTTCAAAAGACCAAGGTAAAGTTTGGTCTGAAGATAGCAATACAGATGTATCAAATGCACATAACACAATGGCCCCAAAGGGCGCTGGTCCAGAGTCAACTGTTATTAATAAGGTATTGGAAGATTCACATCATCTTTTCCTCATCTTTTCTTTGGATGCCATGTTTAAACGTTTAACTTCTTGATGCCCTCATTTGTGCACATACGTGTGTTCATCCGTGGTTGTGTGCAAGAGAGGGAGGGAAGGAGACTATGTTTTTTTGTTGTTAGAATTGGTTTACTTCCCACAATATTTCCCAGTTATCACCCCTTGGTCCTAGTGACTTCTTTCTTGTAAGCATGTTTTCTATCTCCAATAGATTTTACGGAAGTATTTGTCGTTTGTGAAAGTGGAGCAATCTCATTCAAACTTTTGCAAATGTTTTTGTTTTTCTCTCGTGTAGAAACCTGGAAAAAATTCTAGAACTTCATTCATTTTGGTTTTCTGCATTAAGATCAAATTGAAAAGGAAAAATACAAGGTTTTAAATGTTTGCTAGCATTGCATCTTTCGGAGGAATTCGAATCTTCAGAAGAATGACTTAGGTTTGACTTTGAAGGGTAGCCTTAGCGCAACGATAAAGTTGTTGCCATGTGACCTGGAGGTCATGGGTTTGAGTCGCAGAAACAGCATCTTGCAAAAATTGCAAGGTAAGGCTGTGTACATTAGATACAAAATGGTCCGACCCTTTCCGGACCTTGCGCACAGCAGGAGCTTTGTGTATTGGGTGCCCTTTTCTTATAACTTTTTGACATTAGGGCTTTGAGGTTTACAGAAGTCTGATAGAGCATGGTCAAATTATTAAATGTTGAGGTTGTGGTTATATGGTGTATGGGTTTGATCATTGGAGATATGCTTCACTTTTTGTGTCTTAATGTGTAGGTAGATTGTTCCCTTGATGACGACGCTGACCACGATGGTGAAGGACTATGGCCTTTCCGTAATTTTGTTGAACAGCTTATTCTTGATATGTTTGATCCGGGTACGTTTTATACATTAAACTAAGTTTAGATAATGTATTACATGTGAGTGACCATAACTCTGGCTTTGGATGGTCAGTTTGGGAGATTCGGCATGGAAGTGTAATGGCTTTAAGAGAAATTTTAACTCATCATGGTGCCTCAGCTGGTGTCTTGTTGCCCAACTCCAGCTCTGCTGTTATGCCTTGTGATTTAAGAGACGATGGCTCCGTATGTTCATCCGAAGACAAAAGTCATGCAACTACATTGAAGAGAGACAGATCCATTGATCTCAACATGCAAGTTTCTGCTGATGATTCTGAGCCAGAAATTAAGAGGCCCAAGATTGAAGGTGCAGCCTCTCCATCTCAAAATGCAGTACTTCCAGCTAGCACTGCTGAGAACATGGATGTCATTGTCGGGGTTGAAGATGTTAAATGCAATTTCCATGATGTTCAACCAGATGGTGGGACGATTAATTTGGATGCTGAATCTTATCTTGACGATGTATCTTGCTCTCATAAAGAAGAAGCTGGTGCAGCAGATTTGAGGAATTACTCTAATGCGAAGCATCCGCATATGGCTCCAGATATATTGAAACATCTCCCAGAAGGCTCTGAGCTGGTGAACTTGGTTGAAGTGGCTAGGCATTCCTGCCTTAGAAATTGTGAATTTCTTCAAGATTGTGCAATTCGTTTTCTGTGCGTGCTGTCCCTTGACCGGTATGTTGTCTAATTTTATATTCATTTTTCACAAGCAATATCCGCTTTGAGCTCTCATGTGTGTTAGGTAGGGGGACTAGTGGGTGGCATCAGTCACTCAATTGTAAAGAGATGGTGAATT
Source organism: Metrosideros polymorpha var. glaberrima (assembly GCA_001662345.2). Classification (NCBI taxonomy): domain Eukaryota; kingdom Viridiplantae; phylum Streptophyta; class Magnoliopsida; order Myrtales; family Myrtaceae; genus Metrosideros; species Metrosideros polymorpha. Next base: position 13,190,159 of record BCNH02000004.1, on the reverse strand, counting down.
TGTGTATTGACTATCTGTTTCAGCTCTTTAAAAGCGCGATATGAGATTTTTAATTTGTTACTGGTTTTTTATCTTCTTTCTCAGTGCATCGCAAAGGAATTTCTTGATGGGCGCCAAGTGCATTCCACCTTTACAAAACTTTTAGATGCGGTGTACAATTTAATATTGTTAGGATATTTTGCTCAGAAAACATACTTTTCCCATTTTACCTGAAACTTCCGAAAAATGAAATTGGACTACTATCTGATTGCTCTGACTGGTGCTTTCCATCCAAAAATTTGAGAATGAGAGGTCTAAGTAATGGAAAAATTATGAAATAGTATGAGACAACAATATTTGTCAATATTTACATGTTTTGAAAGGTTTTGGGTGTTTGGCATAAAATAAAAATCAAGTTTCCCACCTTACAATAGAGGGAGAAAAACGAAAGTTAAAAGCAAAAGTCACTCCAAATATACATGAAATACTGGCTGACTTTAAAAGTTTTGGGCTTTGTTTTGGCAGATTTGGGGACTATGTATCTGATCAGGTTGTTGCTCCAGTTCGGGAGACTTGTGCGCAAGCATTAGGTGCTGCATTTAAGTATATGCATCGTTTATTAGTTAATGACACGTTGCATATTCTGCTTCAGATGCAGGTAAAGTCATGCAAACCTATAATTGACTTTTTTCTTTCTTACTATGTATTAGCTCTATTTCTCTGATATTTATCTGCTTGACTTTTCAGCATAGACCAGAGTGGGAAATTCGCCATGGAAGTTTGTTAGGTATTAAGTATCTGATTGCTGTGCGACAGGTAAGACACTTGTATTTCATATCTTACTGAAATATACCAATATTAGATTTCTCTTATGAAATGGTCACCTCTTGTCATGTTTCATGGGATTCCCTGTATTGCAAGGCATCTTCAGCAATAAGAAATACAAATTCCGAAGAAAATATGGGCTGTCACATTTTTTAATATGAACCAATATACAAAAGATACAGTAAATCCTTGTAACTGTGTGCTTATGCTGTTATTACAAATAAATGCCATCTAGTTTGTTTTGGGTTTTTCTTTATCAGCTACACTTACTCGTTTGCTGCATTCAGGATATGCTGCACGGTCTCCTTGGTGCTGTCCTCCCTGCATGTAAAGCTGGGCTGGAGGACCCTGATGACGATGTACGAGCTGTAGCTGCTGACGCTTTAATACCTGCTGCCACTGCTATTGTTGATCTCAATGGTCCAACCTTGCATGAGATTGTCACGCTACTTTGGGATATCTTGCTTGATCTGGACGACTTAAGTCCCTCAACTAGCAGGTAGTACAACCATTTGAGTTGCTCTGATGGCTGTTTTGCCCATCTAATGGTAGCCCCTTTGAATTTATTTCTTTGGTCAGTAATAAGTCCCTTGACGTCTTACCTTTCAGTGCTCACTTGGAAAGTGTGTGTTCTCTCACTGTCTACTGAGCAATTATTTTGGAAAGGAAATGTATTGTTTGAAAGCAAGGTTGTTGAAATCGCTTAGAAGGAAATCACAACTTCCATAAGCTAGTACTTCATCCTAAACTCAGTAGATGATGATTACAAGAAGAAACAAGAAATGGCAACTGATAGAATGCTCTAGTCAGCACTTGTGTAGGCATGTAAGAAGATGGTCATTTGCTCCATTTTGCGGAGACACGAAGGCATCTTCTTTCTAATTTTTGTTTCATTTGTATTAGTGAAACGAACCATTGCTCTAATGATCTTGAATCAAGTTAACATGATTTCCCCTCCTCCATCTCATAAAATCTCACAAGTTTACAAGTTTGACTATGATGCTTGAAAGTACTCACTGAATGGTTTATTTAACGAAATTCACTTCATGACTATATGCAACCACCTGTCAGCATTGTTATAACTTTTTGGTTCCTATTGCTAGATCCACACATTCCTGGCTGCTACTTTTATGCATTGCAACTATTCACATTGTAGATTTGTCTATTGACTTACACTGTGTTTTGGAACATTTTGAGTCATTCAGTGGTTTTTGTTTATTGGTGAATTTGGACAATCATTCTAATATGGCAACCCCATATGCTGTTCAGACTTAATTCAGACAATTAGTTTTCTGGTCAGATCAATTTTTCGTTGTATGGGTCTGTATGTGGAGTCATTTTATTCAAATTCGTTGTTTAGATTGGAGTATTGGGTATTACATCTCTTAATTTCCATAATATATAGATTCATTTTTTTTCCCATTGTTCCCCTGCAGTGTAATGAATCTGTTAGCAGAGATCTACTCCCAGGAGAGTATGATTCCCAAAATGCTTGGGACTTCGGTATTGAAAGAAAAACAGGACATGGACCTAAATGATGTGGTTAGTGCGGATAGTTTTGGAGAAGGAAAAGATACACAGGAAAATCCTTACATGTTATTTACTTTGGCTCCGCGGCTTTGGCCATTTATGAGGCATACTATTACATCAGTCCGTCTCTCTGCTATTCGCACTTTGGTAAGCTCAAGGCTTTCTTTTATGGGCACTGTGTTTCAATTGGGGTTGATATCTCTTCGGTGAATCCAGCTTAAGAATCAAGAAGATATGTATAAATCAACTTATCCGCTTAGAAAGATTTAATCTGCAGTGTGTCAGTTATAAGTTTTGTGGTATTCAGCTTTGTGCATGCATGTTCTTTTTCCCTGATAAGTAGAGAGAATTTCACTATGATACACCAAGGGGGTGCCAACACATTAAGAAAAGGAGGTCATAGACAAAAATGAGCTTATTTTTAAGCCAATGATACCACCATATCAATCAAATTTGTTACAACCAAGAGTAAATCCATAGTATACCAAAATTGCAAAACAGTAAGCCAATTGAGGTTTTCCATTTTGGGTTTTGTGGTTATAGTATCATTTATTTTTATTGAAGAAAGAGTTGCAGATTCTTGTTATTATGATTGCTTCCTCTAGATAAATTTTTTCCTAGTGTTGACCTGTTGGACTTTGTTTTTAGGAGCGGCTACTTGATGCTGGTTTTAAAAGAAGCATCTCCCAGAGCTCCAGATGTTCGTTTTGGCCTTCAATTATTTTGGGGGATACAGTAAGGATAGTTTTCCAGAATCTGCTGCTGGAAACAAATGATGCGATTTTGGAGAGCTCCGAGAGGGTTTGGAGGCTTCTTGCTCAGGTTTTGACTTTGATGAGATGCAGGACATTCTTAGAAAATATTTTCTTCTTTGATTTATCTACTTGGAGACAATAGGCAATATTTAGAATACTAATTAGTCTATGAATCTGTGGTTTGTATGTAAAAGTGTGTTGCTTTTTTCATTAATTTTTGCAAACTTACTTTGGTTTCCAAATTTAAGCTCCCCAATAGTGATTTGATATGCAATCTGTTATGATACCTCCTTGACTTAGGAAGTGTAAGTGATAGAATTTATGTATTTCAAGCAGTGTTTCATTGCCAAATTTAACTCAAACGTGCTTTCAACTTTTTGGAGTGGAAGTGTGGATGACATACGATAAATGTCCTGGAAATAGGGTTGATGCTGTTCCTCATTGTAGTTCTTGCTCACGTTGTTTGGAATGGTGAAGCAAATTTTTTGCGTGTACACACATAGACACACACAAGTCATCAACGCCATGAAAATGTTTAAAGCAAACAAAAAAATTAAAGAAAAAACAAAGTGGAGTACTTGGACATTTATGTCAAAATAGAGGTTATGAACCGAGAATTTGTGTATAACTTAGCTCTAATTATCAGAAAGGTCTTGTCTTACAGCATTATTTGTGCTTATCATGCTGGGGCTCAACATGTGATTAACAAGAGTTCTTTATATAGGGGGCTCTGTCTGGATCTGAGTCCTTCAACTAGGGTTGTCATAGTGGAAGTTCAAATTGGTTTTGCAGTATATTTTATCGAACAATAGCTGTCTAGTGTTTATTTGAACATACTAGTTGTCTACTTTGCTAGTTCTTGCTTCATAATCTTATGCATAATCTTTATTCTGTCATTATTGATGCTTTTTTTTGGAGTTTTGACAAGAATGTCCATTTTTTGTGGGGATCATTGCTAGTGTCCAGTTGAAGACTTGGAAGCTGTTGCGAAGTCTTATGTGTCTTCTTGGATAGAACTTGCATCTACTCCTTATGGCTCCCAACTGGATTCTGCAAAGATGTTTTGGCCTGTAGCTCCTCCTCGAAGGAGCCATTTTAGAGCTGCTAAAGTGAGAGCTGTGAAACTTGAAAATGACCCTTACCGAAACAGTTGCTTGGACTCTGGTGGAGAAGTTGTTCCACAGGAAAGAAATGGGGATGCTTCTGGAAACTTAGTAAAAATTGTTGTGGGTGCTGATGCGGAGATGTCAGTGACTCATACCAGAGTTCTTTGTGCCTCGGCTTTGGGAATCTTGGCTGCTAATTTGCGAAAAGAATCTCTTCAATGCATTGTTGACCCTTTATGGAGTGCCCTGACCTCCTTCTCTGGGGTGCAGCGACAGGTACTACTGCTAACTTGACATCAATAGGATCTCTCTCTCTAAAACATGTATGTGTGCATATCCATGTGTCTGTGCATGCATGCCTGTTAGTTTCGCCCCTGTACCTTTTGTTCGACATGTCTGGCTGGCCTTCATTGACTTATTTCTTATTTTTTGTCAGGTGGCATCCATGATTCTCATTTCCTGGTTCAAAGAGATTAAAAGTGGGGACCTTTCTCAGGATAAGTGCACTAGTCCTGCGATTCCCGAAAATTTGACAAAATGGTTATTGGAATTATTAGCATGCTTAGACCCAGCACTTCCTACAAAAGAGTCACCTCTGCCCTATTGTGAGCTTTCAAGGACTTATGCTAAGATGCGGAATGAGGCCACTCAGTTGTTACGTGCTGTGGAGTCATCAGGCAAATTTATAGATATGTTATCTACAATGAAAGTTGATGTAGAAAGCTTGAGTACTGATGATGCAATTAACTTTGCTTCGAGACTGCCAACCTTTTCTGATGATGCATGCAGCAATGAATCTGTGGCTAAGCACATCCTTGATGATATTGAATCAGCCAGGCAACGGCTTTTGACTTCTTCAGGCTACCTAAAATGTGTTCAGGTAAGTCTGAGATGCAACTGACTACTTCCAGTATGCTGCATCGGATTGTTGACCAAGTCATATTTTATTTGGTCTTTTCTTTCAGCGAGCACATACATATCTTTATCTTGTCAAGTTGTGATTTTCCATATTGGATTAAGTAAGTGTCCATCATGTTTTGGAGTCATAGTTTTTTCCTGTTTGACATCATTATCCATTTTGTTTCGTGCATTTACATTAATACCTTCTTTCTCTTGTCATGATTTAGTGCTTCAGCCTGAGGTTGAGGTTTTTGATAATGTGAATTTTGGTTGACATCCTCACTGAAATCTGCTTATAGTCTCTGTATGGAAAACCTCCTCTGATGTAGAGAATAACATTAAATATGCACTTATGCACAGTCTACCTAAGATGATAATGGTCTTCTCTGGGCTAAGGCACTATATTGACCTGATACCTACTGCCAACAGGGAATAGTGTCGTAACCATGATCACTTTGGACTTTGCATTACAACTTCTTGGCTGGGTACTTCATGTTATACGAATTTTCTTGAAGTTTGGATGGTAGTTATTTGTGATTATCAACATCTTTTCCAACAATTTGCAGAGCAATTTGCATGTCACCGTGTCTGCTTTAGTAGCTGCTGCTGTTGTCTGGATGTCAGAACTTCCAGCCAGATTGAATCCTATAATCCTTCCTCTGATGGCTTCAGTCAAAAGAGAGCAGGTAGTGTTTTAATCTGTTCCTATGTCAACCATGCAGATTTACATGCTGTGTTGAACTTTGACTTAGCTGGATCTCTCTCTCTCTCTAGGAGGAAATATTGCAGCATATGGCAGCCGAGGCACTTGCTGAGCTCATTTCTCGCTGTATTTCACGTAAGCCAGGCCCAAATGACAAGTTGATCAAGAATATTTGTAGTTTAACATGTATGGATCCTCGAGAGACGCCTCAAGCTGCAATCATCAATTCTATGGAAGTTATTGATGATCAGGATCTGCTCTCCTTCAGGAGCAGTTCTGGTAGGCAGAAGTCGAAGGTTCACATGCTTGCTGGGGGTGAAGATCGGTCGAAAATTGAGGGATTTATTAGCAGAAGAGGGTCTGAACTTGCATTGAGACATTTATGTGAGAAGTTTGGTGCTTCATTATTTGACATGCTGCCGAGACTATGGGATTGCCTTACTGAAGTCTTAGAGCCTGCCAGTGATGTGGATGAGAAAGAAAGTATGATGGCAATTGATTGCGTTAAGGATCCCCAAATGTTGATAAATAATATTCAGGTTGACACTGTTAACCTTGACTAATTTTCTCACATTTTTTTAAGCATTGGAAGGGTGAAATTCATTTAATCTGGCATCTTTGTTATAAGTGGCATGTTTGTCCTTTATTACATGCATATGAGATGTTTAAGGAAATGAGTGTGTGGCCCAACCTGATCATTTGTCTTTACTCTTAGTTTTTGGATAGTTTAATCCAGTCTGATTTAGCTATAGTTTGTCTATCATCTTGTGACTCTGCTGCATTTGATCTGCAGTTGGTTCGGTCAGTGGCTCCAATGCTCCATGAGACATTGAAACCCAAATTGCTAACGCTTCTCCACTGCATCTTTAAATGTGTACGTCATGCCCATGTGGCGGTAAGATTGGCAGCTTCTAGGTGCATCACTTCAATGGCAAAGTCGATGACATTAGAAGTGATGGCAGCTGTTATTGGAAATGCCATCCCAATGTTGGGAGATATGACATCTATTCATGCCAGACAAGGTGCTGGTATGCTTATTAGTTTGCTAGTCCAAGGACTGGGTGTGGAGCTGGTTCCATATGCTCCATTGTTGGTTGTTCCTCTGCTCAAATGTATGAGTGATTGCGATGCTTCTGTCAGACATAGTGTCACACATAGTTTTGCTACCCTTGTGCCTCTTCTTCCATTAGCTAGGGGCCTTCCTCGGCCAGTTGGAGTGAATGAAGCCTTGTCTGGAAATGCTGAAGATGCCCAATTTTTGGAACAGTTGCTTGACAACTCACACATTGATGACTACAAGCTGTGCACTGAATTAAAAGTAACCTTGAGGAGGTAAAAACTAAATTCTGTTTTTATTTAAGGTTTCAGTGCATGTGCATCTTTTCTTTTCAAAGACAAATGGAATGGTACTAGTTTGAAAAACTGGAAAAACTGGAAAAACTGGAAGGATACTAGTTTGAAAAGATGTACTTATTTTGTGTAGTAGTTTTCTCTTCTAAAGTACTACGGGTAACTAGAATGGTTCCGTTTCCATCTAATGAAGTCTCATTCATGAGCTAACATCTAGGAAGGAGATTGATATGAGTTGTTAGAAACTTCCATTTAGGAGTTGGAACAAATACCAGCAATTCATTTTGGTCCAGCGGTCACTGCTTGTATTTTACCTATGAATGTGACTGACTCTAGGATGAGGTTTTCTAAATGATTTGGATTCTGTACTTCATGACAAAACTGAATGTTGTTGCCATCTGGCAATTTGAATAAGTTCATTTTAACCTTGCTTCATACCCTTCAAAGGTGTACGTGTGCTGTTAATGAATGCAGACCAACCTCATTGCGAGTTATTCGTGCACTTAAACCATGATGAATATTTATGAATTATTGTACTCCTTGCTGCAAGGGTGATTTGCAAGTGAGCCCTAGTACTTTTTCCCCCTATTGGCAACATTATTCCATGTACTTTTAATATTGGTAAAATAGCCTTACCTTTTGACTTTCACTAGGATTTTCTATATCCTTTTGGCAACATTATTCCATGTGCTTTGTCTTCTTAGTTTCTACATATCCTTGTTATTCTTGGCAAATTTTCAAATGCTTTTTATTTTACTTATCATATTCATCTGCGGTAATCGACTTATGCTGCTCAATAAAATTCCAAATTGTGAATTAGAAGTTTGATTTATCAATGGATCGATTTGCAACATTTGTCTCCACCCAATCTTATAATCTGCCAGCTAATGGATTTATCAAAATCGTGTTGCTTGCTTTACTTAGGTTTTGTCCTTTCTTCAGTTCTCTTCCCAATGATACTATAGTGTGACAGGAGATTTCTTTTGCTATTCCTAGAAATTGTGAATCCCCTGGAACTTGGTCAGCACTCTGAATGCAGATTAATTAGTTGTTAAATACCAATGTTAAAGTATGGATCTGTTGCATTTTGTCCAAATTTGTGATCTTTCTCGGGGATTTATATTCCTTTTCTTATAGTCATCTTAATTTCACTTATCAGGATTTGCAGCAAAGCATAGGTTCAAAGTAGCATATGCGTTTTGCGATTCTAAAGTTCGAACCAACAAAATGTCTTTGCTTGTAGGTATCAACAAGAGGGTATAAACTGGCTTGCATTTCTCAAAAGGTTCAAGCTTCATGGGATATTGTGTGATGATATGGGGCTTGGCAAGACACTGCAAGCATCAGCTATTGTGGCCTCAGACATAGCTGAGCACCATGCTATTAGCAATGGCGAGGGTCTTCCTTCGTCATTAATAATTTGCCCGTCAACTCTTGTAGGACACTGGGCTTTTGAAATAGAAAAGTATATTGATCCATCTTTAGTAACAACTCTCCAATATGTGGGCTCTGCTCAAGATCGCATCTCCCTGCATGAAGAATTTGATAAACACAATGTCATCATAACATCCTATGATGTAGTCCGCAAAGATATTGATTACCTTGGACAATTAATGTGGAACTATTGTATATTAGATGAAGGACACATTATCAAGAACTCGAAGTCTAAGATTACAACTGCAGTAAAACAGTTGAAAGCCCAGCATCGCCTTATTCTTAGTGGAACACCAATTCAGGTACATTAGTATTGCAATTTTCCTGAAAGAAGAATTTGAACTTCTTGTTTCCTGACAGATATATGGTTTTATTTCTTTCCATGCAGAATAACATAATGGATCTTTGGTCTCTTTTTGACTTCTTGATGCCAGGGTTTCTTGGAACAGAGAGACAAGTATGTATCCCGCTATTGTGCATCACTATCTATGCTGAACTGTTATGCATTTTACTTTGTCAGCTCAGTTCTTAAATGAGATCGTTTTGTTAGCATCAAGCTTTTCTGGCTTGCTTATCCAAAATCAATATGCTGTCTGCTTGGAGCTGTAAGTAGTGAAGACAAAAAGGCATAAGAAATCATATGAATGCTCAATTTGAGAAATCATAGGAACACTCAATTTTTGGAAGAACACCCCCAACCAATGTTCACCTCCATCTCAAATGAACAGATATAAGCCCTGTCAAACACACTTAAGCTTATTGCTTCTGGATGTGGATAACAAGCATCAGTATGCTAAAAATTGCTGGAATATTTTTGTTACCATGATTTACTTTTGATCCATCCTCCAGGGATAAGTTATTATGTTTTGGGAAGCTATGCATAATAACTTTGTCTTGCGGTTCAGTTTTGCTGCTAGCTGGTGCTGCTTCTTGTTCTACACTGGTATCTGTTTGTGAAGAGACAATGAGGACATACTTTTTTATTTTTTGTATGGTCGCAATGAGCTGCAAGATGGTCACCCTAAAGATTTTCCCGTATAAGAGGACAAGTCTCTTTTCTATATCTTGATGAGTATAATCAAGATATTGTGGTGCATAGTAAATTTCTTTGTCTACCATGCTTTCTCTTGGCTGAAACTAACCTTGGATGTGGCTTGATAAGTGAAGATGTTTTTTGCTTTCATTTTTACCACCATTATAATAGTGTAATGTGACTTGAACAGTTTCAATCTACCTATGGCAAACCACTGTTGGCGGCTAGGGATTCAAAATGCTCAGCAAAGGATGCTGAAGCTGGAGTTCTTGCTATGGAAGCCTTGCACAAGCAGGTCACTATTTTTCTGTTCTTTCTAGGTGATTCTTTATAAATCAACATTCTGGACTCATGTTTGAAGTTCTTTCTCATAGGTCATGCCTTTTCTGCTTCGTCGGACCAAAGATGAAGTATTGTCCGACTTACCAGAGAAAATTATTCAGGACAGATACTGTGACCTTAGCCTAGTTCAGTTAAAACTCTACGAGCAGTTTTCTGGTTCTCATGTTAGACAAGAAATTTCAAGCATGGTGAAAGTAAATGAGGCCGAAGATACGAAAGATGTAAAAACTGCTTCATCTAAAACATCCACACATGTTTTCCAGGTGACAAAGCAAAATTCTCATTTGGTCCTTGCTACTCCTCTCAATAAACTTTTATAACCTCATATTTCCCCTATTTTTTGTATCTCAGGCACTTCAATACTTGCTTAAACTCTGCAGTCATCCATTGCTTGTCATTGGGGAAAAGATTCCTGCCTCACTCGAATGCTCTTTGTCAGAACTGTTTCCTGGAATCTCAAACATTATTTCAGAACTTCATAATTTGCATCATTCTCCCAAATTAGTTGCTCTTCAGGAGATTCTTGAAGAGTGTGGAATAGGCCTGGACACTTCATCTTCTGAGGGTTCTCTTCCTGTTGGGCAACATAGAGTTCTAATATTTGCTCAACATAAGGTAATCTCCTGTTCAACTGGTTTTTCTAGAAGTATCACCTTTTTCTGTTATGTCTGTTTGACAGAGGTACCTTGTGTAGGCCTTATTGGACATCATTGAAAGAGATTTGTTCCAGACCCACATGAAGAAGTGAGTCTCTGTGTGTATGCGCACGTGCGTGCGTGTGTCAAGTGTGCACTCATTTTATCTTCCTCTTGATCTATGCTCTTACATCCTATATGGTTTGATATCTTGTGGTGAAGCAGTGTTACATACTTAAGGCTGGATGGATCGGTAGAAACTGAGAAACGTTTTGACATTGTGAAGGCTTTCAATTCAGACCCTACTATAGATGTCCTGTTACTCACAACACATGGTACGTCATTTGTCCCTCTTTACTTGATTTTACCACTGAATAATAATAGATTTGTAGCTCATGGGGGAAAGCCGTGGGCTTTGCTTTAAACCTCACAGTATTCGTTTGAAAATATGCTTCACATATGCTAACTCCAGAGTTCTTGTTGCAGTTGGTGGGCTTGGCTTAAATCTGACCTCCGCTGATACACTCATTTTTATGGAGCATGACTGGAATCCTATGCGAGATCATCAGGTAATTGTTCCTCCCGGCTTTTATGATTCACTTCTAGCTTTTAGTTAAGCTTATTATCGGGCTTCATTTATTCAAAATCAACCTATAAAAGCCAGTAGAAGATGTTGGAAGAAGAAATTGTTCTCCCCCAGTGGTCTTGTCTTTTAAGTGGAAATTTATTAGGAAAAATGAGTCTATTTCACATTATAGACTTATAAGATACTCTGATCTATACACAAAATCATATTTCGATTAAATCCACAAAATAAACATGTGAAAAATTAAACTTTTGAACACTCATTCTAGCAAAAACTCCAGTTACCTTCAACCATCAAAAGTTCTTGTCAAATACAAAGGGCAAAAACGACAACTAAAAGCTTTTACCAATTCCAACAAGCTCTCATTATGTTTGCGCACAAATTGTTTTCAGGCTATGGATCGAGCACACAGATTAGGCCAGCGGAAAGTTGTCAATGTACACCGCCTCATTATGCGAGGCACCTTGGAGGAGAAAGTCATGAGTCTCCAGAGATTCAAAGTGTCGGTTGCAAATGCCGTTATTAATGCGGATAATGCTAGTCTGAAAACAATGAATACTGATCAATTGCTTGATCTATTTTCCTCAGCAGAAACTAGCAGAAAGGTAGTGGTGCCTGTTCCTTGTCAATTCTTATCATTCAGTGTGTCAAGTTCTTTGGTTGCATAGTCTGTTATCATCCTTAGTGATACTTTACTGCTCGTGCTACCAACGAGTCTCTCTCGACTTAGTGATTGTAATTAGAGAATATATTATATACTTGTAGAAGTTTTTTCCCTTCTTATTTGCTGTCTTAAATATTTTAAAAATAATTACTTTAAATTAAACTTCGCAAGTTTCTTTTTCTTTCAAATTGCTTTTCTTATTTCTTCTTTAAGGGGTTAGGATCGAATGGCTAGTGTGATTTCGGTATTTTTCACCTTAATACTTCTTATCCAAGTAGTTAAATATTATTTTAATTTTAATTTTCAGGGAGCTATCATATCAAGACGTGCAGATGGCAACTTTGATGTTGACCCTAAGTTGATGGGCACTGGGAAAGGTTTGAAAGCCATCCTTGGTGGATTGGGTGAGCTGTGGGATCAATCCCAATATGCTGAAGAATATAGTTTGAACCAATTTTTGGCAAGGCTTAACGGCTGAGTCCAAGCTTGAAGCGATGTACAGGTTGTATATCTCAGGATGAAATAGGATCAAAATTTTGGCGTTATAGTTGTAGGTTCCTTTTCCATCTTTACTTTTTTTTTACCTTTTTTAAATGGCCCTCCTTTCTAATGAGTCCTGCCATGTTTGCTTCCTCCATTTCCTTTTCCTCCCATATGTGCTTTTTTGTCTTCTGTGGGGGGTTGTGCAGAGAAGATGGATTGGGGTTGTTAGTGCAGGAGTCCGGCATGTGGAAAAGTTAAGAATATTGAGTGAGTTGGTGTTGGAAGGGGAACAGAAGTGTAAATTGTAGACAGATGTATAGACATTCGGTTTCATTGACTTAATAAGAGTTATTACTTTTGGTCCAATGAGGAAATTTTGGACACTAGAATACATACTTAATGATATCTCGGTAATGCACTCCTTTTTTTTGTACTTAATCTTGATAATGTACTTCAAACTGTTTAACAGTGCTGAGACATAATATCTTATAGCCTTGCTTATACCAAGTTGCTTTTGGGTTGAGGTTTACTATTACTCGGTAAACCAGGAGCATCTTCGATTTGTTTGCTCTTCGTCCAGGTATGGCAGCTACATTTACGGAAAGTATGTTTGATCTTCTGCTTTACATATAGTTGTCTTATTTTTCAGTAGAGAACATGCCATTATCTTGCCACTAGAACAAGCGTACTTAAAAATTTACAGGTTCCCCTCCAGCAGGGATTTTTCAGTGGAAAAACTCTGGCAAGTGTGAGAGCATACTGACATCTTTAGATGTACTTGTAGCCATTTGCTGCTTGCTCAAGATGGTGGTTGATGCCTTGATGGCTTAACTGCAGAATGGATCTTTGACCAGAGCATACTGACATCTTTAGATGTACTTGTAGCCATTTGCTGCTTGCTCAAGATGGCGGTTGATGCCTTGATGGCTTAACTGCAGAATGGATATTCGACCAGAGCTCTCTTCCTCCAATGCTTGCTGGATGAACAGGTCCTCCTTGGTCTTTGCTGTAAATAAACTTATTTGATGAAATCATGTTGGTTGGTCATTGTCAGTCTATGTGACAGTACTCAAATCGTGTCAATTGTTTGTCATTTACTAGTTCCTGATTAGGATGTTATGGAGAAAATATTATACAGGAGGGGAAATTGCATGTGGTGGTTCTGGTGCTTGCATCGTCTCCAATATGTACCTAGGGTTTTCCATTTTGCTTTGCCTAGGTGGTAATTTGAGGCGCATTCCGTCCTTGGATGTTCGAATACACGAAGAGGGTTCATGGAATTTTAGATTAGTTGTTCCTTTTCTTTATCCAGAACAGAAGTTAGGCAACTTACGGTGTATCACGTTGCCACTAGATACTGAAGTTTGATATTTGATTATATCAGGCGGATGGTTTACATAAATCTATGGAGATTAGTCAAGCAGGATGTTCTGATACCCATTTTATTCCTGACTATAGACAAAATGATATCTCACAATCTAGTACAACACCAATTTTCTTAAAGGAGAATAGCGGACGGCCTAACTGCTAGTGGTTACTGCCGATTGAATCTCGTTATGGCCTTGGAGGTTAGGTCTTTGACTGCTGCACTGAAATGTCATTTGGAACTAAAACGAACGTTCTTCTGTTGATTCAGATGTCAATATGTAATTTAGCTCCTCATTGACCTTTTAATAATAAATTAATCAGCAGCACCTGTTGAACCCTTCTTTTCTATTTCAAGTGTATTTGAAGTTCTAAAACTTATCGCAAATGCAAAAATTGTCTTGGGGAACAACAACCAAGGGCTACTTCATGTGTGGCCTCATCTAATAATGAGTGCTTTTCGAGGGCACCCTAAATTGAGCAAACTCATGACGTAAAATTTTTTGGGAATACTGTCAACTGTTCAAAATTTTTTTACTTGGTGAAGGAGTGGTTCAATATTTATATAATCTAACATTCCCTCTCACCCATATGCTGGACTTTGCTCTAGGGGAGGAAAATAAGGGGCTTGAAAAGATTCAAACTCATAATCTTCTACTCTAATATCATATAAGATTTTGTGGGATCCCTGTCGACTGTTCTAAAAGCTTAAGTTTGTAGATGATTGCATGATTTAATATTTAAATACTCTAACAGATGAGTTGAGTGAAAATGACATCTAACATTAATTTTAAGCAGGATGAAGAATGACGACATCGTAGCTTTTTGCGTTCCCAAACAAGAAAAGTCCACCAAAAAATGTTGGGTTAATGAGTCTAAAAAACAAGCACAAAAGTGTCTTACCTACTAGTTTAGAAAGTATTAATTACATAAATGCAGAACGAATTTGTTATATGACTCGATCCTCGTACCAAGTCGTACGAAACATCAATAGCTAGAGGTCTACAACCATACTCGATCTCTAGCTTTTTAAGCTCTAACGGCTAATGGGTCTAGCCTTTTTTAAATTAATGCTTGGTGGCAGGGGTGAGCATGGTCCGGGTGAGTCGGTCCTAGACGTGGAACCTGTTCTCGACCCTGTTATAACCGGTTCCCATTTTTTGAGACCGAGGACCGACCCTGTTTTCCTAGAACCTGTTTTGGACCCGACCCTGTTTTTTTCGGTCCGGGAACATGATAAACAGGGTCTACCCTGTTTTTCTTTTGTTCCTTTAAAGAATCGCAACCGAACCTGTGGTGTGAACATATTAATGAAATGAAAATCACATAAAGATTTATAATCATTACTTAATTCTTCCGCTTGTGCTTTGAGCTTCATGATCAACACACAACCAAAATGTGGCACTATATTCCAAGTTCCAAATAGGTAGCAAAGAAAAAAGAATTCCCAAAGGCAAATTGACATTAAAAGAGATAAGCAAACACTGCTTTTCCAAAATGTGGCACTACATTCCAAGTTCGGCCCTTCTTCTTACTGTTTCCACGATCCATTCCATTCGCAATTGCATGCCTATTTGCCAATGATAATGTCTTTGGTAAGATAATCCATATCTAAAAACGACAAAAGAGATTAAATAAACACTAACTTCGACAGTATGCTTCAAATTACTTACAACACTGGAGCAACTACTTGACACATAGAGAGAACAGATTTTCAGAGCAACCAATTAAACAAAGCAATGAGGACACAACAGCCTTCAACAACAAGAAAGGAGACAAACAACAGAACTTCATGAACTGACACATGCTTGCCATGTTTTCTTGCTTCAGAAAAAGCATCTTTGCACTATGACAGAAACCAAAAAAAGAAAGGGACATGGACATTACCTTCTGTTCTGGACTTGGACCTTGATTTGCTTGGGCTCAATGTTGGAGAGAATGGGACACTCCCTGATCAGCTGTTGGGGACGGAGTGAACTGGGTGTACCTCACACATTTTCCATTGTCCAAGCTATTGCTACTGTTGCTGTTCCCAAGTTTACCTCCTACATTGCCATCTCCAAAAAAAATCAATTCAATAGGGAAAATTTCTCACTTTCCAAGAAAAAGAATCGCAGAACTTCTCAAGAAATAGTCCACAGTGCTTGACCCCAAAGCACTAGGGGTGTGCAACCGGACCGGGTTCACCCGGTTTTCGGATCGGCCCACCCGAAAAATCGGTCCGGGAACCGGTTCCCATACGAACCGGTCCGAGAACCGGTTCCAAATTTCGAGAACCGGTTCTGGGTGAAGGCCCACCCGGACCGGTTTTATAAGACCGATTTTGTAAAGAAAAAAAAAATCCTAGAGTAGACTATACATTCGTATGCCAATCACCACCATTGCCAGAGTCTCCTTGTTAATCAGTCCATTCGACGCTCGACGACCAAAAAAACACTGCTCGCTTTACATAAATTTTACAGGATCAAGGAAAAATTGTGTAAACAGGGTCGACTCTGTTTACTTTGTTCCCGAACTAGAAAAATAGGGTCGGGTCCAAAACAGGGTCGGGTCCCGGTCCCAAAAAGTGGGAACCGGTTAAAACAGGGTCGGGAACAGGTTCCACGTCTAGGACCGGCCCACCCGGCCCATGCTCACCCCTACAAAGCACCCTCCTTTTCTTTTCTCGACTCTCAATTTGGCGACAACGTCCGAGGCGGCAACTTCACATCTCACAACCTGATTGAACCCAACCCCAACACTCGCGCTTCTCTGTGCAAGACATCGCCTACCTCAACTAGCAAACCGAGAAAAAGGAAAAGACCCTAAACAGTGCCATCGCCGATGAAATGAAGTTATGAAGCAGCATCGACAGTCGACACACAACAACACCTCGAACCCGAGCAGCAAGGCAACAACAACAACACAAAAAGCAACCAAACCCAGATGCGCGGCAACCGCGCGAAATCCTAACCTGGAGGCGGCGATCTCGGAGAAACCCTAGCTGGCAACGGAGGAAAGGAGGGAGGGAGGGGTCAGAGGTAGAGGCGAGGGAGAGCCGAAACACGAACACACGAAGAATCCATCAATATCACAAAATAGAAACGTATGAAAGGCTTCAAGAACCGCAACAAAGTAAAGTATCAGCAAACAGACAGTCGATGAAAGAACAAAGAGCGAAATATAACAGAAGCACGATCGAGGAAGGTTGTGCAAAAAGAGAGGCGAACCGATTGGCGAGTCGGTGGCGACGGCGGCGACTGGTGAGGCGAGGTGAGGCTTGTCTGCGTAGAGAGAGTGACGAGAGAAAGGTGAGCCAGGGGATCGCGCCACTGAAGAGTCTGAGACAGAGGCGAGGGAGAGTTTTTTCTTTTAACACATCTATTGTTCTAAAAAAAAAAACCCTAAAAATCGGTTCTAAAAACCGGTTCGAGTGGGCCTTTGTCGGGAACTGGGAACCGGACCGGTTCAAACCGATTCCTGAATTTTGGACCCTGTTCCTAGACCGGTTAGTACGGGAACCAGTTCTCGAACCGGTTTTTCGGGTGGGCCGATCCGGGAACCGGGTGAACCCGGTCCGGTTGCACACCCCTACTTGGTGGGATAACGGAATGGGGTTTTCTAGGGAAAAAGTCTTGAATTTATTGTATTTTTGTCAATTCATCTCTAAACATTTTCATAATTTACCAGTTGAGTCCATTCGATCAATTTTGATCGGAAATCGTTAACGTGGACGCCGTCCATTCAACGTGGTACGGTCAGCACTGACATGAATATTTTTTAATAATATTTTTTTGATTTCATTATTTTTATTTCCTTTTGTCCTTTCTTTTTCTTTTCTTCTTCACTTTTTCTTCACTGTGGTCAGTGAGGGCCGATCAGGGCTGGGTAACCCTCGTCAAACACAACAAAGAAAAAGTGAAGAAGAAAAAAATTAAAAATAGTAAACTAATATTAAAAATTGTCTACATTAATGCCAGCGGACAACTAACGTCCACATCAACGATTTCTAGCAAAAATGGATCAGATGAATTCAATTGGCAAAACTAAAATGTTTAGACTGAATTAGCAAAAGTATAATAGATTTAGGATTTTTTAGACAATTTTCTTGATTTTCTGAGTTTTTCTATTTGTGTAATAATGGACTTGGGGGTTTTTTTTAAACCAGTGCAATCGGATCTTTGAATTATATATTTATATGTTATGGTTGGTTCTTCCGATGGAAAACCTAACATAGATAGTGACGAGGCTATTAATTGGTCTTTTTTTTTTTTTTTGATAATGAAAGGGGTGAAGTCCAAATATTACATCATAACTGTCATGACGAAACTTGTACCAACCTGATCTCCTAACAATAAAGGAATCAAACCACTTAGTGGCTTATCTAAAACGAAAGCATTAGTCTCATCACATGAGTGAATGGCCCAATTAGCTAATCAGTCAACACATGAATTACCTTCTAGAAAATTATGTTGGATTTTGACATGCTGGAAACACAACAAAAGTTTCTGAATCTAAAAAATGAGCGTATCACCAAAGTTGAGAGACGGAGTTGATTTTTGAAGTAGTGAAATAGAGGCTTATGAGTCCATCTCTATAATAAGTTTAGGGATACTCAAAGAAATTGCCATTTTAAGACCCAAAAAGAAACCCACATTTTTGCTACATTTTTGCTTTAAGTGAAGAGCAAACTCCCACAATCTGAGCTTATTTATTTTCTCCTTTTGAGGAGATAATCTATGTTCTGTTTGTTGAGCCGATAAAATGTCCTTAACATAACCTAGAATCAAGCATAATGGTTCACTGGTAAGACAAAAATCATTCTCAAATAAGCGTTTATTTCTCCATTTTCAAAAGTGCCGGCAACTGACAGCAAAAATAAGTGACTAGTTATCAAGAACCCTTGTTGGTGGACCAGATAGATTTGATATCAACCATGGGGGTAGGTCTTTGTTAAAGAATTCACCCCAAAAACCTGTAGGTAGAATCTTATGCCAAATTGCCTTTGCATACTTACAATCTCTGAGTACATGCATGATTGTTTCCGGAGAGTGTGGGAGCATCGTGCAGTATGAATCTATTGTGAGTTTACGTCGAGAGACTAACCACAAGAAGCTTTTGATTCTTTGTGGCCCATTCCATTTCCACACTAAGCTCTAGAGTTAATATGCGGCATATGTTGTATCGGTGCGATTAATTCATAAGCCTCTTTAATTGTAAGTGAACCATTGCTATTACTACCTCAGATTAGCAAATCCGCACCACCACCATCAGAGGGTGGAAGCATTGAGTGGATACGCATCAAAATTGATTGAGGGAGGATACCTCCCAAATTTGCAATGTTCCAATGGTTGTTGCAAACGAAATCACAAACAGAGCTTTTGAGGTGGAGAAGATGGCAAGATCCAGTGTATCAATAGATCAACCTCATCAACCCAATTATCCATCCAGAATTTAACTACCCATCTCATACCCTCTAAGACATCGCTCTAGACATTGCTAAGAGCTTTCCAAAATAAAGAATGAGTATTACGATAGGGTAGAGTAGTCGGTACCAGATCACAGCATTTGTACTTATCTCGAATAAAGGATACCCATAATGATGTTGGTTTCGAACTAAAGACCAACCCAATTTCATGAGAAATGTTTATTACTATCTCTTAAATTCCGAAGTCCTAACCCTCCATAGTTCTTCGGTTGACAAAGATTTGCCCATCTTATTAGATGCATCTTCTTTTTCCCTTCAACATCTCCCCAAACAAAGTTTCGACACACTCTCTCTCTCTATTGCTTCACATGTAACTACAGGCAACTTTGCTACTTGCATTGCATACGATGGCATAGTCATAGCAACAGACTGAACCAGGGTGATTCGACCAGCAAGAGATAAATTTTCAGCTTTCCACCCACTCAACTTACTATGCACTTTATCCACGACAGTGTTGTAAGTTCTGCGAGTAACTCTTTCATGAAGTAGAGGGACGTTCCTAGAACAAAAGAGTTTAGATTTAGCAGTACTAACCTTTTGTCCCGAAGCATCATAGAAATTATCCAAGCACCACTTAATAACTTCCATTTGATCAATAGAGGCTTTAGCAAATAAAAGGAGATCATCTGCGAACATCAAATGAGAGATCACAGGACTACCATTACAGGTACGAAACGGTTTCCATTCACCCTTGTCAATCGACTCCAAGATTAAGTGGGAAAGGCGTTCCATACAAAGAACAAATAAGAAAGACGAGAGTGGATCCCCTTGTCGTAGGCCCCTAGTAGGCTTAAAAACTTCAGTTAGTTCTCAATTCCAAAACAATTGCATACTGGTAGTTGTAACACACCGCATGATAAGATCGACCTGTTATTCAGGGATGCCAGCTAATTGAAGAGTCTCTCAAATGAAATCCCAGTTTAGTCGATCATACGCCTTCTCTAAATCTATCTTAACCATCATATAACCCTTCTTTCCCCTCATCTTGTGCATAGAGTGAATGATTTCCTGGGTAATGATGATGTTGTCTTGAATGTAACGGCCTGGAAAAAAGCTCACTTTGTTGGGTGAAGTCAAATGTGACAAAACTTCCTTCAGTCGGATGACAATAATCTTGGTGATTATTTTGAAGGAAACATCGTAGCGACTAAGGGCTCATTCGAAAATAATTCTTGCAAGAATTTTTTATTCTGGCAAGAATTGATTATTACCAAAATTAATTCTAGCAGAGAATGAGAAATTATGTTTACAAAACGTACCCTCATTCTACTTCTGCTTTTGGTCAGTTTACCAAACGGTGTCCAAAAATCAACAACCGATGGGGATTGGCGACCACCCATCGGCCGGCAACCGGTGATGGCGGTGGGGGGCAACCGGCGATCGGTGGCGGCGACCGGTGATCAGCGGCAGTGGCCGCGCAATCGGCGACTAGCGATAGGCGGGCAAGGCAATGGCAGCCTACGAGCGTGAGAAGGAAAATGAGAAATGAAAATAGAAAAGAATCACTTCTGGCAAGAATTGATTCTGGCCCTAAGGAATCACTTCTTTACTAAACACAATTTTCATTCAGAAGTAGAAAACTGCTCTAGAAGTCATTCTTTACCAAACACATTTCTACCCTAGAATTACTTTTAGAGTAGAATTAAAAATTCTGGCAGGTTATTAAACGCACGGCCGAATCTGGTCCAATCTTTCAGGAACACCAACTTTGGGGATCAAGGTGATAAGTGTTTGGTTAATGCCTTCCAAGGATCCAACAAACAAGCCATAGTTTCTCAATTTCAAGATTTACAGAGTTGCTCACTATTGCCCATTGTTTCTGGTAAAATATTGCCTGAAAACCATCCGGCCTGGGGGTGTTTGAAAACAATTCTTACAAGAATTTTTTATTCTGGCAAGAATTCATTTTTATCAGAATCAATTCTGGCAGAAAATGAAAAATTATGTTTACCAAACGCATCCTCATTCTATTTTTGCTTTTGACAAGTTTACCAAACGGCGCCCGGGGATCAACGTCTAATAGAGACTGGCTGCAACCGATGATCGCCCACCAGCCAGCGATCGGGGGCGATGGCTGACAGCCGGCACCCGACAACCAGTGACGGCGGCAGCGACCGATGACCGGCAAACGGCGGCGGCCTATGAGCGTGAGAAGGAAAATGAGAAGTAAAAATAAAAAAGAATCACTTCTGACAAGAATTGAGTCTGGCACTCGAGAATCACTTCTTTATCATACGCAATTCTCATTTATAAGTAGAAAACTGTTCCATAAGTCATTCTTTACCAAAATGCATTTCTATTCCAGAATTACTTCTTGAGCAAAATTAAAAATTTTGGCAAGTTATCAAATGCACCCTTAAACGGTCCCACGCCAAATAATGCAGTTTGAATTTCCTCCCTACTCAAGTTTCTTGAAAGCCTCTCAATCTCATCTTGTGATAAGCGGTTGAATCGATCAAGCCAATTCATCGTGGTAGTTCATGGACGATCTTCTGTGTATAACTTTTGAAAATAAGAGACCGCCAAACCCTTCAGTTGTTCTGGATCATCAATCCAACTTCCATCCTCACTCTTAAGTAATAAAATATGATTCTTTCTTCGTGGAACAATTGCTGTTAAATGGAAGGATAAAGTATTCCTATTGCCAAATGTGATAAAATTATGCATGGACTTCTGGTACCACAGAATTTCTTCTTGCAAAGAAGTTTCCGTATATTCATGCTTTAGCTTCTCCTCAAGTTCCATACGAAAAGCATTGTGCCCCTGTTCTAGCTTTCGTTGGATATCTTCAATTCTAGCAATGAGATGTTGTTTTCGTCCGAAGATATATTTAAATGTACTCTTATTCCATGCTTGTACGCGTCCCTTGAAATGCTCCAACTGATGTTGAAGTGTAGTGTCAACATGACAATTTTCCTTGACAAAGTCGGAGAATTGTGGGAGAGTTAGCCAGGCCGCTTCAAAACGGAACGGTCGATTGACATGTTGATGCGTAGGCACACTACTGAGGTTGATAAGGAGAGGGTTGTGGTCAGATTTAACTCTTGGTAGGACTTTGACAAATGCATTTGGAAACATCAGACGCCAATCTGTGTTGCACAATGCTCTATCCAGCTTTTTGAAAACTCTAGCAGATCTCAATCACTTAGGACCTTTCCAGGTGTATTTGTAGCTGGTGAAACCAAGATCAATAAGTTGACAGCAGTCGATCCAATTTCGAAATTTATCACATTTAACCAAGGAAACAAGAGCTCCACCAATTTCTCATTACCATAAGCTATTTCATTAAAGTCACCTGCAACGAGCCAAGGCATGGTCATTGAAATAGCTAGATTAGCAATAACATGCCACAACTCTTGTTTCTTATGTTCTGCAGGATTAGCATAAATAGCGGTAAAGCACCACGAACACCTGTTCTCCGTAAGCTTGAGATGGATGAATTGAGCATCAGAACAAAGCAAATCTACTCGTAATGAATCGTCCTTCCATGAAATCCATATACCTCCAGAGAAACCTTGTGCATCTTCCGTAACTAAATGACTAAATCCCAGTTTTGCAATAACTTTAGAAATTTTATCGCCACTGATTCTAGGTTCCAGCACGACAAGTATATCAGGCACATGTAGTTCAATAAAATCCCTCATAGCAATAAGAAACTTCTTACTCCCAGCTCCCGGACAACCCATTCTTTGTCTACTATCATATCCACTTCATATCCCATCGATGGATCCGAGTTATGGGCAACTACTAAATTATCAACCATATCATTATCTCTCGTACTTCGAAGAGCTCGACGTCTAGGCTTTGCAACCATCAATTCATTAGGCTTCGAAGTTTGCTGGCTAGGGGTTTTATACTCCTTAGCAAATTGGTCGAGTAGCTCGTCACCACCAATTTAGACTACCTAGGGCAAGTTGCTTGGAAATAACTCGGGGCCACACGGGAATCTCAGATTCCCCAATTTCTGGTTGTTCATTTACTGTTTGAGGTTGTAACACAGCAAAGCGAGATCCTGCCTGTCGTTGAACAATATTGTCCCCCGCGTCCTCGACGATATGTCGTTCTCCTCGATTTTTGTACCACCATCCATCCCCCAAATTTTTCATCTTGTCTTGGAGCATTAGAATTATCTTTCGTAGTTGTATCATTTTCTGTTTGAAACCTTTCACTTTGTTCAGCTACCCCAGGCACAGTACTACCCTTGCAATCGTTTGTTCTATGTCCATAACAATCGCAATTGAAGCAAATTAGATGCAAGCCTTCATATTCAATCTTGAATCGGTTCCTAGCAATAGACATTTTGGAATAAGAGGTTTACTGAGATCAGTTTGAATACACATACGGGCATAATTACCTATTTCCGCAGCAAGTGTCGTAGAATCAGCCTTCAGAGAGAGACCAATAGGACTCGCTATTCGCATTAAGAATTGTTCATCAAAGTACTCAAGTGATAGCTGAGGAATGCAAACCCAAGCTTAATTGGTTGTTAAGGGGGCATTTGAAATCCATTCTATTCCAGAATTTTGATTCTGGCAAAATCAATTCTGGAAGAGAATAAGAAATTATATTTACCAAATGCCCCCTTATTCTACTTCTGCTTTTGGCAAGTTTACCAAACGGTGTTTGGGGATTGGGGACTGATGGGGACCAGTGACCAGTAACAGTTGGTGATCGCCCACTGCCTGGCCACTGGCAACCAACCACTGACGATCGGCCGCCCGACGATCGACGGCTAACAGCAGCTGACGACTGGGGGGGAGGGGGGCGGCCGGTGGCAACTGGCGATCGACAGCCTACAAGTATGAGGAGAAAAATGAGAAGTAAAAATAAAAAAGAATCACTACTGGCAAGAATTGATTTTGGCTCTAGAGAATCACTTCTTTACCAAACACAATTCTTATTCAAAAGTAGAAAACTGCTCCAGAAGTCATACTTTACCAAACACATTTTTACTTTAGAATTACTTCTAAAGCAGAATTAAAAATCTTAAAAAGTTATCAAATACACCATAATTGCCTTAGTAGTAGCCATGTGATTATTACTAATTTTAAAAGATTGAAAAAAATATATATACATTGAGTCAATATTTTATGAAAAGAAGAAGTATGAAAAAAAAAAAAAGATAAGAAAGAAACTTCAACTTGCCACTGCTAACAAAGGATGATGGTAAGGGTGTTCATGGTCCGGGTAGGCAGTTCCTACCCTAGAACTTTGAACCGCTCATTAAGGACCGCTTTCAAAAAATTGGAATCGGGAATCACCTGTTGATTCCATAGACCACTCGAGAATCGGATTGCTGGTCCTGTCCGGTTCCTAGGTGGGTCCATGGAACCGGTCTTTTGTACATCACATCTTTGTCGACAAGTGCAATTGTGATAAAAAATTACATGCGGAATGATACACTTGAAAGC
The DNA here is from genome assembly GCA_001662345.2 of Metrosideros polymorpha var. glaberrima. Lineage (NCBI taxonomy): Eukaryota > Viridiplantae > Streptophyta > Magnoliopsida > Myrtales > Myrtaceae > Metrosideros > Metrosideros polymorpha. The sequence continues at coordinate 13,165,591 of BCNH02000004.1, read as the reverse complement.
GCTTTCCTAATAAAAGCACCAAAAATGCGACCCTATAACAAATAATAAATAAAACCATTTCGCCGCAACAAAATAGATAGTAAAACAAATGAAGACAGAATAAAGAAGCTCAGACTAGCAGATTTCGGGCTTAAAGGAGGAAAGCTGGACAGGATTAGGTCGAGGTGACGAATTGACCCACCGTTTGACGAATTGAGCTAAAAAAGGTCGTCCTTGCGAGGAAAGCCAATGCAAATTTAGTTCCACAGCACTGTAAGCAAACGACGAATGTGGAGCTGGAGCGAGTCAAAAGCGCTAACTAGTGGAGAAGAGATGAAGAAAAGGGAAAACAAAAAGCCTAACCTTTACGCGACGAGCTGAAAGTTCTCTCCCCCTTTAACTGAGCCTTGTCTTAGTGAGCGATGAGCGGCAAGTTGGAGGGGACTAAGAGCAAGAGTGAGAAAGATAGGTGAGCGAGAATTGAGACGAGAGTGAGAGTTGAGAGAGGTAGACGAGATAATAGAAGACGTTTTTGTCAAGTATAAAGACTGAAAATGGAGGATCTTACTTTTATACAAAAAATACTATTATTAGTATTATATATTATATAGCGGTCCGGTCTGGTTCGGGTGGGCAATTTTGCATATGGAATCGGGAATCGGACCGGTACCCAACGGTTCCAAGAAATTGGAATTGGGCCACTTTCCTTAAGAACCATCGGTTCTTGGGCAGTTCAGTCCAGTTCTTGGGCAATCTGGTCCAGTTCATGGGCAGGCGGGTGGTTTTTGGTTCTTTTGCACACTCCCAGATGATGGTGGCACAGGCAATAGTGCTCAATGCCAGAGCTTCAACATTGTGTCATGGAGCTTCTTGAGCAAGGATCGCGTATGCAGGATGAGGCGAGAATAGATGTGGGGAGTCATTGTTGGCCACGAACTTCACGAAGGAGGACGGAGCTCATGGTACATTGGGCCATAGGCCCTTGGCGGCTAGTGCCAAGTGGTCGGGGAGGGCTACAACCCTCGGCTCAAATTTAGATAAGGTTTGGAAGCGCGTGCCAAATCTCTAATCGTTCGTAATGAGGCTAAAGAAAGTTGTAGTTGCCTCGCCCCTTACACAAACATCTTCGAATCTCTCCATCTCTCATATGGACACGGCTGTTTGTGGTGTCTCTTTTTCTATGTACCATTACTTTTGATCTTTTCAGAGGCAACGACAGTGAGTCAATCGTCTGTGACAGTCGATGGACCTTGCTATATGGCTGAGTGGCGCTGTTGCCATTGCTTGCCTGCCCTTCCTTCCCTCCCTCACTCGTCCCCCTTGCAATATTTAGTTTTTTTTTTAATTCTTTATTCCACCCCAGAAATTTGCTGAAGAAGGACACTGACGTAGTGTTAATGTGGAAAGCCGTGTCAGCATTTCGATTCAATTGTTTGACTACAAGACTAGCTCAAACGAACAAATATTCCTGACTCGATTTCACAAAAGCGAAGTTTCAAGAATAACCTTGCACAAAATCTAAAATGTTCAACACGCCATCCCAGTAATAACAATGCTTTTTCACCGTTTTCTTAGCTAGGATGGCCACATTGCGAGTTTACAACGTCAAACGACACATGTGGAAGATCATCATCAAACTTTAAGTCCTAATTCTAATGTCATGTAAAATGGAGGTGATTGAGTACTACCGCTAGAGCCCTTTCCATAGATAGGATGCTCAAAGCTACAAACGCCCAAAGCGAAAGACCCAAAGAGAGAGGTTGGCAAGTCGGTCGGAACGTGAAACACAACCAGGTCCGCGTCGTATCCCCCGGGCTATGCTATCTCTCTCTCTTTGTTTCTTCGTCCAACTGTCATCAACATCACCACCCACTCTCTCTCTCTCTCTCTCTGTACCCACTATCAGCGCCTTCAAAACTGAGCAAAAGGAAGCTCCTTTTCGTATTCATTTTCCAGAAAAAGAGCCAAGATTCTCCAAAAATTGAACCCGACTTTCACATCTTCGAATCAAATAAAATATACACATTAAAAGGCTCCGGAGCTTCTTTTTGGACCCAGGAAAGCTCTTTTCCACCCTTTCATTTATTACAGCATCCCCACACATAATCGAGTTTGCTTTTCTTCGTCGCTTGGACTAGTGTACCCTCCCTCCCTCTCTCTCTCTCTCGTTTGTTTACCTTTGCCCGTTGGCCATAGTGTTCCTCCTTTTCCATCATCGTTTATTCATCATCTGAAACCAGTGGTGGCCACTGGCTTCCATTTTACGGAAGACACTGAGCCTTCCTTTCTTTTTCTCCAGTTTTCACACACCTCTCAGTGCATCTGTAATGTGGGTGTTCGACCCTCTTCCCCATGACTGTTTAAATTGCGAGATCTAACTCAACTCCTCCTCCTCCGTCATTTACCATTGCGGTTGAATTTAATGCCCACCCAAGAAAAAATCGGCCTTTGTGATAAAACTCCCCTTTGCTGTTTACTGGCCTTTTCTTTTCTTTTTCTTGAATCTTTTGATTTTTAAGAGAGAGAGAGAGAGAGAGAGAGAGAGAAGATGAGCGGAGGAGGAGAAGAAGAAGAGACGACGTTGGAGTTCACTCCGACGTGGGTGGTCGCCGTTGTCTGCACGGTGATCGTCGCCATCTCCCTTGGGGTCGAGCGGTTGCTCCACTACGCTGGCAAGTACCTTAAGAGAAAGGACCAGAAGCCTCTCTACGAAGCCCTCCAGAAAGTTAAAGAAGGTCCTCTCTCTCCTAACTGTGTGGGTGTTTGTGCGCGCTATCAAGTTTTCTGTTTTTGGTGAAATGGGTCTCACTTTCAATCCATGTTCTATCAAGTTTTCGTCTTTTGGTGAAATGGGTCTCATTTTCTATGCATTTTCTTTCAAGTTCTCGTTCTTTTTTTGTGTGAAATGGGTCTCATTTCATATGCAAATGATTGAAATTTTGCTGTAAAAATTTGGGTTTACAGAGCTTATGTTGTTGGGGTTCATATCGCTGCTGTTGACGGTGTTCCAAAACGCGATATCCAAAGTGTGCGTGCCCGCGGACATCATGAAGCACATGCTCCCTTGCAGCCTCGGTGAAGCCCCGGCCGAAGGAGAGACCGCCTCCAACGCCACGACCTCGCACTTTCAGCTTTCCTTCTCCGTTGCTCCGGGGAGAATCAGGAGGCTCCTCGCTGAGACGTCAACGGTGTCATCTGAGACCGGGACTTGCGCTGCGAAGGTCGGATTTGCGATCTTGATGTAATGGATTATTTGTTATTGCCATTTTCAACGTAGTGGATTTGTTGTTATTAGCTCGGCCATGTGCTTTGGGCTTATGCACATGGTGAAGGGCTGCAGTGGAGTAAATCAAGCTTCTTTCATTGTTTTATTATATTGTACACCGATATTGTTCTGAGTGTCTATTGTAATTTTCTGGCGGGGTCTTCGTGTTTACTAAGATCATGTTGCCTTTCTCCCGGTATTATAAAATGCAAAACAATTTTATTAAACTAATGGACTTGATGTGTGTTGTCACCAAATTTGTTTTGTCTCTGCTCTAGAGGAATATGTAGGTAGTGGCTCTTATCATGCAACTCCTGTTGCCACCAAATAAAAGTCAACTGAACTATTTCGTGAAGAACTGGATTATAACTAGTGGGTTAATCTGAAGATGCAGTGAGACCTGTCTATATCATTGATAATGATACCATGAAAGATGTCAACAGTATGATGCTTACAGTGACTTAATTGGTCATACATGAGAGTGCTTTTATTGCATTTTATCAATTTTAATGTCAAACTTCAGTCAATCTTATTTACATAGATGCACATTGCACATATGGATGGTTTTCTGACAATATCCCTTTTCTTTCCTTCAGAATAAGGTGCCATTGTTGTCTGTTGAGGCATTGCACCATCTTCACATCTTCATCTTCGTCCTAGCGATAGTCCATGTGACTTTCTGTGCCCTCACCGTTCTGTTTGGAGGCGCAAGGGTGAGCCACGCATGACTTTTGCTTTCTCTTCTAATTTCACTTTCCTGACATTGTATTCCTATCTTGATGCAGATACGTCAATGGAAACACTGGGAGGATTCTATTGCCAAGGATAATTATGATAGTAAGCAAGGTAATCTATTAGACCAAGAGAAGCACGTATCACCTGTCTCTCAGGTTTAGAAAGGGGAAACAGACAAGAAGACTTGGCTGACAGTTTGTGCTTTTCTTAAACCTAAAAGTTGCTGTTTCTGCTAATATGCCCAAAAAAAAAACAATGTTAGTCTAATTTTTTAGTAGCATCTTCGCACTCCGATGCAGTTTAGATGCCGTCGGCATTATTATTCGTTTTGGGATGTTATGGTTTCTGTGAACATTTATTTTACGTCCAGCATCTGTTAATAGAGTTCTAATATGGTGTTTTGATAACGTGGATACTGAGTATAGTATCGTGGTCCTTCACATTCAGTCGGGCTTTAATTCTTTAGGTTAGGACACTTAAGTTACATCCATCAGTATGCTGGAAGTCTAAGTTGGTAAGCCGGAGCTTATGTTTTACTGCAAATTCTCTCTTGCTTTTCCTTCTCTCTGCATTAAGTATAAACCCTGAATGTTAGGGATGGACTTCTCTCTGTTCTTGGTAAGTTTTGTTTAGGAGAAAGAGGGATATATCTAAAATAAGGAAAATGGAAAACACACTTCAGTGTACTTTGTTCGAGAGGCTTTCTAAAACCAAGATAAATAGTTAGGAACTAATAACGCGATATGTCCTCTAGTTTCAGATGATCGGCTCGGTATTTTGTCTTTATTGCTTGATAATAATAACTTTTTAATATTGCAGCTTTAAACAAGGTCACACATGTCCATCAACATGCCTTTATCAAGGAACATTTTCTGGGTATTGGTAAAGACTCAGCTCTTCTTGGTTGGTTGGTGAGTTGCTATCTCAATTATGGTAGAGTCTGAATGTATAGTTTGTTCCTTGAACTGGATCTATTACTTTTGATATTGCTACATGTTGATAGTGTGAGACTGTCTTTTTAGGTGTCTGCCTTTGATGATCTGCATTAGGGTTGTTACTTCATATATATATTTCACTGTAGAAGTCACTGTCATTACTTCTGCGTCCTGAGTCATTTGTTGTTCATTCTATGGAAAAAAGATTATCTTCTTTCCTATACATGACGTTTTCCTTCTCTTTGTTCCTCTCTCTCTCTCTCTCTCTCTCTCTCTCTCTCTTCCTGTCCTTTTATGGCATGTCCTCATAGTCATATTAGGACATAAGTAGACTGATAATTTGCATAGAATTTGCTATGACCAGTGTTCGCTTGAATGAAATAGATTTTTTGCTGCTTTATGTTTTGTGATCGAGATCTAACAGAAGAAAATAACTCTTTGATCTTCGAACAAATAGCGGGTAGATAATATAGACTGTAATTTAGCAAGTGATGAGAATGCTAGAGTTGGGAAATGATCAATCTACAGACAATCCACTGTTAGTAATGTGCTTACCAAAAGGAGTCTGGTCCTTTACCTTGAAAGTCTCTAGGGAGCAAGTATGCTTTATTTTTATTTTATGGGAGCCATTGCTTTTTGCTAGTGTTTCATATGCAAATGGATATTGAGATGAGGAATAAGCCTTTAATTATTGATGCAAAAGTCTGTTTTAGCAGTAATTATCTTTATTTGCTTATAATCTTCTTCTCTTACAGCATTCATTTTTCAAGCAATTTTATGGTGCTGTTACTAAGGCTGATTACACCACACTGCGCCTGGGTTTTATCACAGTAAGTTACAAATTTGAATTGATTCGCTCAAAATAACTACTCTGGCATCGCCAACCTCGACTGGGCATTGACATGCATCATTACTTGTTCTTTTTCTCTATGACAGATGCATTGCAAGACTAACCCGAAGTTTAATTTTCACAAATACATGATACGTGCCTTGGAGGATGATTTCAAGAGAGTCGTGGGGATAAGGTATATGATTTCTTACTATTTTTTTTGTGATAAATCACTCACTGACATGTTGCACATGGGGGGTGGTTAACTGCATAGCTGATGCAAATATTTTGCCTTCCTTGGTTGCAGTTGGTATCTGTGGATATTTGTGGTTGTGTTCTTGCTGCTGAATGTCAATGGTATGTAAGTTATCTAGCAGATGCCTATGATGATTTTACTGTTTAAGTGTTCTTTTTGCTTTCTTATACTCTGCGTTACATCAAGTCCTGTTCCTGCCAGAAGTGTTCTTTTATAACAATCTGCATTAATGAAATTGTTTATTTATTGCCATGCCTGTCTTTATGGATCTGCGTGCCATTATTCAATCTTTTGGTGATGCTTTTGAGGTTCATCTGCTTTGAGTATATATGCTATGTCAAAAAACCATAGACTTGCTGGGTCCAATCTATTATTGTAAATGCACATTATTTTCTCACCAGTGCCTTCTGCGCAGTTTTTGTATTTAAGTTTCGCCCGATGCTGTGATTGTTATCGCATGACCTCTGCTTTTTGCTTTTCTCTGTGCAGGCTGGCATACATACTTCTGGATAGCATTCATTCCATTCATTGTGAGTCACCTGTTCTGTTTTCCTTAAATTTATTGTGGATGTCTTATCTTCATAATAGCGAATTAATTTTTTTAGTAAAAGTGAATATATGGCAGTGGTTAATGAACTAAAAATAAAAAAAATATGAAGCAGGTGCTTGAAAGCTCTTCTAAATTGTGCTTTCTGCAAGTATGGGTGAAAATTTCAAATCGAAATTTGATGGAGAATCTAACTGAGTTTGTCTCTTAATAGGTCTTATAGTTTGGATTAACTCTCATGTGAGGATGGAATGATTGGCCACATTGAGAATGTTAAGTGTTTTTTATCTTTTAAGATTCAACGATTTGGTTGGTACTTAGGAAAGTGGTTTTATTGGGTTATGCCCATAACCACAGCTCCTTTAAGCACATTTTAATTTGGATGAAAGTGACAGATTTTCCCTGAAGAGTTGTCAGTGAGTTGGACTAATATTGAAAGAGTTCCATGGTTTTATCGGTAACTTTGCTTTAGCCTTTAAGGATACTGTTTTTTCTCTTTATTGATAAGGATGTGCCATGAGCCATGTAGGCTACTGGATTTGCTTCAATTTTTTCTTGTCTTGTGATAAATCCTGAACATCATGTTGAAGTTTGTTTTCCTTGACTGGATCTTCAATTTTCAACTAATAGTGATTTCATCCTGTCCTGTGGCAAAGTTTTTTTCTTTTAAATCTGATGGCATAGACAGGATGTGCTTAAATAGCATCATGGACCTAAAATTAGCTTGCTTTGCTCTTTTTGGGTCTATCGTGTACATACAATTAGTGTGAACTGAGAATATTTCCGTGTGATTGAGTTTCTGCTGACATGTTGGAGCTGGTCATTTCTGTTCATTGTTCCTGTACGAACTGTACCAGACTTGCAAGATAGATAAGTTTAAGAGGAAGCAAGACTTAGGTTAGCAATATAATGCAGAAATACATATTTGGATTCAAAGGATTTTCAACCGAGAAATGAGTAATAGGCGTTTGGCTAGGGGAAGAGAAGCCAACTTAGCTGTTGAAAGCTAATCATGATAGATAATGACTTGAAAACATAAAACAACTAGGACACTGTGCTTATGATAAGGTTTAGTTTTGCTGTGATCCACGGTTGATACAATATCGACTTTTTTTTTTGGTCGAAATATATCATCGACTATAACAGGGAAATTCTTGAAGAACGACATATTTACATCCTCAAGCTTGTACTTCACCAGTCTTTATGGGTAATAGAGAAAGGTTGTAAGAAGCACACAGATGTTATGTTTAAATATTCTATTATCTCCCTCTCAGCCATAGATGGCCGGTGGCTGGCAGTTGTGATTGTAGTTTCCAAGAAGTCAGGAGCTCCAATCTTTAGAACCTTATGCCAGTCTTCCGATTTTGTTTGGCTGAAAGAAAATTCTCCGTGCAGCATGAATTTACCATAAAGGTCAAGTTTCAAAAATCTAATAATGTTGGAACAAGGATCATGCATGGACAAAAGTTCACTCTGAATGCAATACAATTGATTCTGTCATTAGTACTTATAGGGAAAATTGCTCCTGGGCATCCTATTTTCTGAAATGACCAGGGAGAGTGCTCTTATGCTCATGTTGGGTCATTTTTAGCATGGGGTTTACTTCATTTGCATTATTTTCAGTCATGTGAGTCATAATACATGTTTTTTTATCACTTGTGAATGCTCTTACATATTGTCCTCTGGACTGATTGTTAAGTTGACTGTGCTCTGTTTGCTATCTATTTGTGATATATCCTACCTTAGTGTTTCTATCTGCCGGTAAAGATGTCTGTGGGTGCACCTGCAGTTTCGTCTTTTCAAAAGTTCGGTCACGGTTGAAAGCACATGCAATCTTGAAACCATGATTATTCCACCCTGATTGATCAGACATTTGTGAATCACTAAATTATGTACATTTCCACCTTTCGATAATATTTCCAGCTTCTGCTGGCTGTGGGAACCAAGCTGGAGCATGTTATTTCGCAATTGGCTCATGAAGTCGCTGAAAAGCATATTGCAATAGAAGGCGAACTTGTTGTTCGACCATCAGACGAACACTTTTGGTTTCAACGCCCCCGAATAGTCCTCTTCTTGATCCAATTTATCCTTTTCCAGAATGCTTTTGAGATTGCATTCTTTTTCTGGATCTGGGTAAGCCATTTTGGGGGTATTGTTTAAGAAGCTGATGGCAGCAAAGTAGGAATTTAGCCAGCGGATTGACGTGATATCACGGTTCCTTGTGTCTGCAGGTTCAATATGGCTTTGACTCCTGCATAATGGGACAAGTCCGTTACATTGTTCCAAGGCTTATTATTGGGTATAACCCATGATCCAATTTGATTTCTTTATCTTCAAATAGTTATATGATATAGCAGAAAAAAATGGTTATCCACTCATTTTTTCATGGGTGTATTTAGTGTGTTCGTTCAGGTACTCTGCAGTTACAGCACTCTGCCCCTATATGCCATAGTCACTCAGGTGGGTCCTCTTACTGCTGCCAATGCTCGATCAACTATCTTTCTTTCTCCTAATATTGTCTGTCTTACCTTCTTTCTCTGATTGAATGAAGATGGGAAGTACATTCAAGAAGGCCATATTCGATGAGCACTTGCAGATAGGCCTTGTCAATTGGGCGCAGAAAGCGAAGAAAAAAAAGGGACTGAGAGCAGCAGCTGGTGATGGCTCGGGCTCTGGGCAAGCGAGCTCTCATGACGGTTCTACCGTCGGAGTTCAGCTGGGAAGAGTATTCCGCAAGGCATCTGAATCCAAGGAGACCCAACCCACACCCGGTCCTGATGGGTCTAAATGAGTTCTCTGGCTATATTGCAGATAGTGTTACTGGATTATCATCTTGTAGAGCAGTAAGTAGTACTTTCAAAAGATCATATCCAGTTGTATGTGGCCTGAGCGTTCATCGTTTACGGTTTACGGTTGGGTATGCTCCTGAATAGTTTTTGCTTGAGATTCAGGTCCATATAAGTGATGTATACTTTAAAATGCACGTCAATGTAAAGTATGTACCCGAAGAAGGAATTCTTGTCTTGCTTATCTTATATAGTGATATACAAGATGAAAATTAAATGGTTTGGTGTCTTTTTTCTTTTTATGGTTCGGTTAGACAGGTATATATTGTCACTTTCCTTAAAATTATGTTAGAAAAGTTTGGCGCTAGTATTGTAAATTCGTAAAATGATATTATTATTTTAAGATTCATTGTATTATATAACTAAAAAAGTTTTATATTATAGGAGAACCATTCAATTTAGAAGGTTATACAGAGATGTTTTATATATGCTATATTTATTTATTTGAATTCGAAATTGAAATAATTATAGTTGGGTGACGAAATGGCTTTCATCATGTTACATCATTAATTGACTGCAGAAGAGACATGAGACAAGTTTAAAATCGAAGTATTTTCACCTAAGAATAATACCACTTGTATTTATATGTGTATGATTCAGTTCACTTCAAAAAAAGAATTGAGTGTTTTTCAATTGAGTTTAGAAAAAGTGTGGGAGATAAAAAGTTTTATTGAGAATTACGTGAGTTTTTAGAAGGTATATGATGTCACCGTGAATTGTATTATCCTGGGGTAATGCACCAATCATGTTCTTGTTCTTCCTAAGCACATTTGGGTAAAAAAAGAGATTATTTATTCATTTTTCTACAAAAGAAAAAAAATATTAGCTGTAAGAAATTATGGAGATATTCCACCAAATTAAAACCGACCTCAAATATCTGATATGCATAAATTTTCAACGATTCGATGTGTTAAATGTTAGATAAAGTTAAATCTTAAATGTTAAAAATGTAAATAATTGCAAGTAGAAAACCACTGACCCTGAAAAGTTTTGGTTGAACTAGCTAAATATTTGGTCCGATTGCAATAGATTCATACGTAAATTATAACATGGTCGCCCATTTTCATCCTTTCTACCAATAAAAAATTATTCAAACCGTAACTTCTTCCATTCAATGTAAATAATGGGGCCACACTAGCCATCTTATGACAGAACCGTTCTAGATGCATATGAACAGAGTGCGCTTTGGTTTCGCACGTGAAATTAATTAATTGAGTTGGACATTCGAATATCGTATACTATAAAAACTAGAGAAGAATTCCTAGCTGCCCTTGTCATTATAACATGAACTTTAAAATAGAGCTTATTTTCCTTTTAATATTGTCATCATTATATTTATCTGTGGATTATGTGTTGCTTCTTAGTATTAAAAAAACAGTAGATTCGACTATTTCTTATCAATAATTTAGGGTTACAGGCATGGAAAGCCAGTTGTCTCGATTCCCATGAAACAACTTGCAAACCCCATGGACCAAAGCCATTTGGCATGTGCAGGTAGCTCTAACTTTGGAAAAAGTTTACAAGTAGTTGGCGGAAAATGAATGGATATATACCCGATTCTTAAACTAGAATTATCTTAACTCTCTAACCAACCATGCATACCCCAAAGGTTAGAATTGACTTTTCCTTGGTACGTGTTATTTTCTTGCTAGACGATTTCAATAATATATACATCGACTTTTCGCTTCAACCTTATATCTTAAGCTTTTTGGAGCTCGACATGCAACTTTTTACCATATAAAACTCAATTACTTAGTACGTAAAAACACAATGAAACCCCTCAATGTTACCCGACTATTTCACGATGAGTTAGTGATATAGTCTCCCACGTCAACATAGCTAATGGGCCGTACAGGCCCGGCCTACTTTCCTCTCTTGGGCCCACCATGTGCCAGGCTTTAGGCCCAACCACTATTGAAGCCTTTGAGGCTTAGGGTGCGAATAACAACCATTCTATTTCAAAAATCAATTTCTAGTCAGAAATTGATTTTTTATTTCTAATTTTAGACAAGTTTTTGAGCAAAAAAATGCGTTTAATAATTACATAAAATTTCTATTCTCGGAATAGAAATTCATTTGATAACAATGTAAAATTTTTGTTTCTTTGATGTCGGTGGGTGACGGGCGATGGGCGAACATCGACCGTTTGTAGGCGATAGGCAGATGGCAGTGGACGTCAGATTGGTGACCGGTGGACGATGGCAGCCAGCAGCAGGAGTGACGGACGAACGGTAATGAATGTCAACCATTTATGGGTGGTAGGCGGTGGTGGTGGATGTCGGATCGGCGACTGGCGGATGGCATTGGGCAAACGATAGCAAATGGTGGCGGCTGATGGTGAGGGAGGCAGTTGGATGGCGGTGGACGGTGGTAGGCGACAGGTGACTAATAATGGATGGCAGTGGACGTTGGATCGGTCGAAGGCGATTGACTGCGATGAGGGTGTCGAGAAGCAGATGGCGGTGGACATCGGACCGGCAGCGGTGGCTATATTGGACGGAGGGCGACGATAGTCGGCGGTGGGCGTCAGACGGCGGCGTACGTCGGCTGACAGGCGACAGGCTTCGACTGGTAGTGGGTGACGCGCGGGCGTAGGCAACGGAGGGGAGAGAGGAGTTGGGGAGTCAAGAGAGAGAGGAGAGCGAAAAAAAAAATATCTATTTCTATTCGAGAAATATAAAAGTAGAAAATTTTTACTTCTGATTTTTTGTCAATTTCTAACTCTAGAATAAAGATTTGTTTCAGAAATAGAAAAATGAAATTGCGTTACTAAACGGATTTCTTTTCTAACCTTATTTTTCGAATAGAAATTTTGTTTCAAAATAGTTGCTATGCATGCCCTTAGTGACCCGTTGGCAAGCCACTGATGTATGATCAGCGGCTGTTGGAAAAACAGACACACCCACTCTCAAACCAACTTCAATTTCATTCGAATCTCACAGTCCCAACCACCGGCGATGGACGATATCGACCGTCTCTGTCGATTTCTAAGGGAATGACCAAGAATTGGACTACTAATTGACCGGCGAGATACAAGGCTCGGGACCACAGTTTAAACCTAAAAAACATGTCTTTTTCACACCCATGTTACCGCCCAAACCTAATGGTCAGTGTTTTACTCTTCCGCACTAACATCCCGATTTCCATAGTATTGGGAAGTTTGCGGTTTCCGGATTTCGATTGCACGTGCACTAGTATTCCAACACAACGATAAATTGAGTCGATTAGGTGTCAGATGAGAAAAGTAATCGTCGGTCAAACTACGGTCAAACAAATTGATACCTAAAAAGGTCTCGGAGCCCAAAAACATAACGAGAGGTCTCAGAATCGAACTAAACTTTCTTTATCCTTGAGTTATATTAAATATCACTTTTGAAAATGATAAGTCCTCGACACGACGGCCCGAGTTTAGCCCTCAATATGGGTTGAAATATCAGGTCTGATTTTGCGATTTCACCTAACAATATTAGGGTAATTGAAAAGCTATCGAAACGAGCTTCTCGAGACACAATAATCACACGAATGTCGGACGGAGGAGATACCACCTCGTGTACTTGATGTGACGTTTGCTTCACTTAAAAACGGGCGGAGGTGCACCAGTTTCTAAGGGGATAATTACAAAAAAAGTCTTAAACCTATTGTAACTGTGCAAATTCAGTCATAAACTTTTTTTTCCCAATTCAGTCTTAAACCTTTTGCAATTTTTCCAGTTCAGTCCATTTGGCGAATTTTAGCCAGCCGGCGCTGATGTGGACGTCAACCAGCCGACTAATGCTCACGTGTCAATGTTTTGATTTTATTTTTTTTCGAATTTTTTAATTAATTTTTATTTCCTTTTTCCTTTTCTTCTCTCTCTCCTTCTTCTTCCTCTAGTTGGTCGCTGAGCTTTGGCGACCGGCCAGAGGCAACGATTGGCGAGGATGACCTCGTTGGTTGTCAGCGAGGCTCGCCCCTGTCGCCACTGGCTAGGGCGAGGAGCCTTGTCGTCGCTGGTGAGGCCTGACCTCGCCCAACCACGGCGAGGCTTGACCTTGCCTGACGGTTGTCGTCATGCTCCGGCAATCGGCTAGAGGAAGAAGAAGGAGAGGGGAGGGAAAAAAAGAGAGAAAAAGAAAAGAAAAAATTCAAAAATTCAAAAAAATAAATAAAAATTATTTAAAAAATGACATGTCAGCATCGGCCGGCCGACGTCCATGGTAGCATTGGTCAACCAAAATTTGTTGAACGGACTGAATTGGAACAATTGCAAAAGATTTAGGACCTTTTTGGTAATTTTTCCGTTGCTAAGTGTATCAAATGTAGTCGTTAGTTAATTGAGTTTGGTTGAGATTGACTTTCATGATGAGGTACGTTTATTACTTCTAGTAGTAATTCTTTTGGGTCAAGAAGCTTGAGTTTGGTGAGGTTCATGATTTGATTTTGAGCGAAGACATTCATAGGAAAGTGAAGCGCATGTTCGACGAGGCATTCAATTATCTTTCTTTACGACGTTAAATGCAACATTACAGGCCAATGTTGGCTGAATAAAACTCAATGCCTATCTATCCAACAAATCGTAATGAACTTGCTTCATTTACTCTGGCTTCTCCCAATATAGTGGTAAGTATAGATTCGTTTTATAATGGTAATCCTCAATTTGCATCTTCCAGAATCCAAATTCCTTCCTATCAAATCTATCGATTTCCACTCTCTTTTTTTGTTGCCATTGATTCGTTTCAACTCAGTCAAGCCTATCTCTGATAGCAATTAATTAAAAAAAAAAAACAAGTGTTTGACCAATAAAATAAGAAAAAAACACGGAACTAAATAGGATAAGATTTAAGTGATTTGGTCGATATGACCTACTCCATGAGGAAAACTATATAGGACTCAAGTATAGATGAAGTGATATAATGAAGATTACAACCATGTTCTAATTACTCAAACACTCTCAGTGTATTCCTACCTCAACTACACCCCATAAAATCTTGTGCTGAGATTTATTTGATTTAAAACACTTGCAATTCCACTGCTCTATCTGATGGGCAAAAACCAACACCCAAATCAAGTGATAAAATATAGATTACAACCATACTCAAGTCACTCAAACACTCTAACTGTATTTCTATCCCAACTAGACCCAATATAATCTTGTAGTAAGATTTATTGGCTTCAAAATACTTGCAATTACTTGAGGATGTAATTCACGAGCACGTCGTATAATTGATTGTTACAACTAAAAGCTCTATTGTTTTCTTTGATGGGAAAAAACTAACACCCACCCAAAATAGGAAATGTACTCAAATTAGGAAGTCTAATTGAATCAGCTTTAAATTTGAGATATATTCTCAAAATAATTGTGACGATGCAATACATTTGCACGACAAGACCAACAATACATAGCAAATGTGCATGTGGATCACATTAGATTGACCTAATTTCGAATAGAGTTTCATAAAATGAAAAGACAGGGGTTTAGCTGCAGTTGCTATTGCCCGAACACTTGACGTTCATTCCCAGGTCGAGAGCAGCACGTCTCGACCTGGGACGTTCTCTACATGTCCCCTGATTGGACTTTTTCTTCAGAATATTACTCTAGGACGTTTCGTAATGTCCTCAAGAGACCTTTCTTTCTCCCCAAATAACGATGTTAATTTTTTTTTTCCATGCATAATGATAAAACGTAAAATGCATTATAAACACTAGGGGTGAGCATTGAATCCAATTCAATTCGAGAACTGGACTGGATTGGCTAGGATTGAGTGGTTCAAGGGAGAACCGGTTCGGTTTTAGATTTTGAGGCCAAAACCGCCAGTTCTACCAGTAGAACTAGTTCTAAACCGGTTTCAAATCATCTATCAGAAAAAAATAAATAAAAAAGAATACTTTTGCACCATCAAGAATTGAACTATGACCTTCAACATGACTAGACAACAACATAAATAATTTGACAAATAAATGTTTTTACAGTGAAATAGTGCAACTTTTATATTTTATTATAAGAATTTGATTTCAAACCAAAAATTGGCTGGTTCCTTGGTAGACCAGGAACTAGAACTGAACCAAACCGGCTATTCCACAGCCGACCGCGAAGATTTCTGGTTCCAATAGTTTGGAACCAACAGTCACATGGTTGATTTTCAGTTCTCGGCCGGGAACTGACCCAAGTACCGTCACCTTTAATGAATACCCACATATGATTGCAAACAAATTTAAAATAATAATAAAAATGAAGATAAAATAACAAAATATATTACCAACAAAGTACAATGTCCATCCCAAAATGATTTAAATATACTGCCTACATTACTAATAGAGCTGAAACACGACCATCTCAACTCAAAAAGTAATTCAAAAAAATTAACAAAATATATCCGGTCCTAAATCTTGCAGTTGAATCTAATCAAGTCTTGAATTTATACTGAGAAGTACAATCGACTCTAAAGTCCCAAACTTAATCAATATCACCTAACCACTGCCATGTCTGCCTACCAAACCGATACGTATGCACTTGAAATTTCAAATTTACCAAATCCATATAATTATTCTTCGATTAGATTCATAGATTTCTCATGTCAACATTCTGACAAAAATAAAAAAATTCAAGAGATTGATGGAATCTGTTATTTAAATTGGGCTGTGCTTAGCCTTTTTTTTTTTTGGAACATGGCTGTCCTTATCCTGGCAGCACCACATTCCACGGCATTATATTATCTTGACATGCAAGGTAATTTGTGCAGACACAACGTGGGTGGGGACCTCGGATTTGATTAGTTGATTAATTAGGTTTAACCACTTTTTCTTGTGTCCTTAATCACTTCCTGATTGGATGATTATGACGTTTGTCTTCTTTAAGAGAACCATTAAAAAAAACTATAAAAAAAAAGCAATTTTCGTTGCATTATTTAAATAAAATCTTTTGGGACGACAAGCGTGCCCTACGCTAGTCTTTTGGGACCACCCTAGCACTTGCAATTTGAGAGAAACATTGGACTGTGTGGATGGTTGAGATTTTTTTAGCATATTTAGGAAAATTAGGAAGATATATAATATATATGTAATTTCTTGTTTTAATGAAACAATTAATCTCATCTTTCGTATTAGTGAGATTAAATTCCGTCATTTTCCATTGCAATCCACTACCAAAATTGTTCACTCGGAATTGTAGCTTATTAAAGGTTGGGAAATTGTTATGAATAAAAATATTAAATCGACATTTAAATTTAATGAACAATGCGAAATTTTGGTTCATAAGAATTAAAGTCGAGAAAATAAAAAATACGGGTAAAAAATGGTATAATAGACTTTAGGGATTTAGAATTGGATGATGGGCATTGGCAGATGAAAATTCCTCATTAGTTGTTGGAATAACAATCTTAAACGAATGAGCATAGACTTTTTAGATAGATAGCTATTGACTTAGATTGAGTGGCGCAGGCATTCTTCAAGGCGTGAAATGCAAGTTATTGACGTTTAGTATGCTCATCCAATTTGGAAGATTATTAGTATTTGCAAGTAAACATAAGATCAAGACAAAGAAATGCTTAACGGTCATTGCGGATGAAACTTATCGATGGAATTCCGCCAACTGCCAAGCAAAATGTTGTCTATTCTAGCACCGTTTGTTTCACAAAAAATGAATGATTTAGAAAATATTTTTCGAAAAATGATCACTTATATAGTTTACAAAAATGAATCAACGAAAAACATTTTTATCATCAACGAAAATATTTAAACATCAATTGTTGTAAATAATGAAAACAAATATCATTGACTAATTATTTTAAATGACACTACTGATCAGTTTTAGGAAAATAATTTTTAAATTATTCATTTTTCGCGAAACAAACGGAACCCATCCTTTTATTTTTATTAATAGCAGTATGGTATCTTAAGTTTGATTCTATGCAAACTAGACAAGGTTCACCTTCGGGTTCGATCAAAGACATATCATCTTTGCTTGGATTATAATGTTTGCAAGAATTATTTTCGCCCGTAGCCGACCCAAATCATTGTATTGAGTAAGAATCTAATCCAACGTCTCATAATTATTGAAATTCAAGATTTCGATCAATTCATCACTTGATCAATTCTAAATTTTCTATGTTGTTCTCTCTCTCTAAATTTATTTTCAATGATTTTTACGGAAGATGAGATTCATTTTCTTGGTCGAACTTTGTTTGGTTACAGAAGTGAGAAAGGAAGAGAAAGGGAATAGAGAGAAACGAAGAGAAAGGAAATCAAAATTCCTTTTGTGGGCTCGGATTCATTTTGAACGGGGAGTTAATTTTGCATTTCCTTCCACTTTTCCCCAACCTAGGAAGGAAACAAATGTTTATAAATAGTGACATCTCATTTTTACAACTTCAACACCATCGGTGGTTAGCCTACCGGGTTTGAGATTTATTCCCACGTGACATTGAAAAGTCCGAATACTAGCTGCTCCTTGATCTCCGGAAATCTCGATTTATCTGTGGAATGCTTATGTTATGGTGAGAAAACTCTACACCAATTTAATCTAACATTCTCTAAGGAGTTTGAAAGTTCGATGGTAGAGTCAAAGGAGAATTGATACTGTCTAGGAGTGAGCAAAAGAAACAGTCCGAACTGGTGAATATCGGTCCGATTCCCAGTTCTAGGTCTAGACCCATCCATCCATACTGCCCAAACCAAATTGATATATATATATATTCTTATTTTTACAAAAATAAAAACCTTAATTACTAGCTTTCCCTAATTCACTTCACTAATTAGAGTACCCAAATTAACTTCACTCTCCTCTCGGTCACTCAGCATGCTCACGTAGGGTCATCAAATTCAAAAACCTAATTGCCATTTGCCCCTTTTCTAGTTTCTTCACTCAAGTCTCACGTCTCTCTCCCGTAGCTTGCTCTCTACTCCGACGTTGGCAAAAAAGCAAAAGGTCACTCCTCCATCTCCTTCGTCGTCGATTGTCTCAAGGTTGTTTCTCCATTCGCGCGCATCTCACAGATTTTCTCATCCGTTGTTTTGTTCAATCATTTGAGTTTTTATTTATTTATTTCGTGTACGCGTTGTTGTGGTTGTTTGTGGTGTAGATCTCCTCTACAAGGTCTACTAGAGCGACCACAAGTTCACCATCACAGCCTCCTCGGTCACGGGAGTCGTGAGTTTTCTTCTATTTTTTTGGAGACCTTTGCATGTTTATTCACTTCCTTTGTTTTCCTCCATTTTTGTACTGAAACATTTCCCATTCTTAGGACACGGCCAATTCCTGGACTTTGGATCGAGCTGGATGGGTCCAAGATTCGGTGGGTGGTTCCTGATTCCACAAATTGAAAATCGATCTTTCTAATTCCATTCTCGATTCTAGGGTGGGAATCAGCCCATCTAAAAACCGACCACCCCTAATACCGCCAATGGCTATTCCCCATCCTCTTCTCTGAATAAAGAAAAATGCAACATCTTCATCAATATTAGTTAGTGTATATATGTATGTAGGAACTTAGTTGTGGCAAGGGAGGGGAGGTATTCAAGACCCGCCATGTGCGGTCAACGTCAGCTGACTCGTTCTCCAATAAAAAAGAAAGCGATTGCTGCTTTGCTTTGTGCCCAACCGCTATTTTTGTCTTTCTTCCTCATGTGCTAACAAAACCCACACCACGCCTAAGTTGCGCATTTTAGTGGGCTCTACGTCGATTTAATTTATCTTTTTAAAATCTCATTGGGATTGATTTAATTCAAGGATTGAAATTTGGAACACTTCAAATTTAGGGTAAATTTACCCCAAGATCTTGATCAACACATGCATTGTAGATGCTTCAAATTTGTTTTTGCCCATTATCTTTTTTTTTCCCTTTTCTTATTTCCGATTTTGCCCCACTTCCTACCCCGACTCCACTGTGTACATTACACAGCTAAGAACTCTTCTCTGTTGTCACAACCGACCTTCATTCGAGTTTGCCACACACCAGATATTGCCGAGCCTCGCAGGCCGTGTAACAAATGGAGAAAAAGTAAACGGAATTTTTGGGAAATGTTTTTCTGTATATTCAGTATCCTGTGTTACAATTGTATGCATACATATATAGTACAAACTGTGTACATAGAAGGAAAGAATTATGAAATCAATTTAGACCAATTCTGATTGATCCCGCAATATTGTAATTGATATTCATGATTTCTAATTGCTGATCCACATATTTGTCAACACTCCCCCTCAAGCTGGTGGCTTATATACGTCCAAGACACCCAACTTGCTCAATAGATATGCATGTTGTCTTTGACACAAACCTTTGGTGAAGATGTCTGTTGGTTGTTCCGTGGTGTTGATTCCACTTGTCTTGATTATGACCTCCTGGATTTTCTCTCGTGTGAAGTGATAATCCACTTTTATATGTTTTGTCCTTTCATGAAATATAGGATTCCCAACGAGTTTGATTGTCGCATCATTGTCACAGAATAACATAGTTGGTCCCTTAACTTGAACACCAAGATCCAAGAGAAGTCCTCGCAACCAAACTATTTCACATACAGTCTTGGCCATTGCCCTGTATTCTGCTTCGGCTGACGATAAGGATATTGTTGGTTGTTTCTTGGTTTTCCACGAAAGTAGGGACTTACCCAGTTTGATGCAAAATCTAGTGACTGATCTACAACTCATTGGACATGTGGCATAATCGGTATCATAATAGGCAGTCATCTCCATATTGCAATCTCGTGACAGAAGAATTCCCAATCCCGGCGACTTCTTCAAATACTTCACAACCTTTAAAGCGGCATTCATGTGTGACTGCTTAGGTCTGTGCATAAATTGGCTCAGAGTTTGTACTGCGAAACATATATCTGGCCTGGTCATAGTGAGATAAATTAACTTCCCTACTAATCTCTGATAGCTGGACGGATCCTCGAGTGATGGATCATTCATTTTTGATGATGTCTCTGCATCATATTCAGTAGTAGTCAGTCTGATATTTTGTTCAATGGGGATAATAGCTGGCTTGCATCCCGACAACCCTGCCTCTGATATAATCTCAAGGATGAACTTCCGCTGGCTAAGAGAAATTCCCAAATTTGAGCAGGCAATTTCTATACCGAGAAAGTATTTGGGTGGTCCCAGATCTTTGATATGAAAAACTAAATGTAGATATTCTTTCAAACCTTTGATGGTCAAATCGTCATTTCCCATGATAAGGATATCATCCACGTAGATTATCAGGTATATGTATGATGTACCTTTTTTCCATGTGAATAGGGCGTAATCATGCTTAGATTGCATAAAACCTGCTTTGATGAGAGATGCTGTGAATTTGGCGTACTACTGTCGTGAAGCGTGCTTTAGCCCATATAAGGATTTCCGGAGACGACATACTCCAGACTCCCCCTGTCTTTGTAATCCTTCTGGAATGTCCATATATATCTCTTCTTCAAGGTCGCCATGAAGGAATACGTTGTGAACATCCATTTGATGTAGTTGCCAGTCACGAATGGTAGCAATGGATAAGAATGACCTGACAGTGACATCTTTGGCTATTGGAGAAAAAGTCTCGTGATAATCGAAACCTTCCTTTTGTGTGAATCCCTTGGCAACGAGACGGGCCTTATATCGTTCTATTGACCCATCAGCCCTGTTTAATCTTGTACACCCATTTGCACCCAATCGGCTTACGATGGCAAGGCAAGGGCACTATCTCCCATGTTTGATTTGCAACTAAGGCTTGTAATTCTGCCTCCATAACCTTTTGCCAGTGCGGGTCACGAACAGCTTCCTGATACGATGCGGGTTCCCTGTCCTCAGAGAGATGACTAACGCAACACATATGATCCGAGGATAGTTGCTCGAACGATACATAGGACGAAATGGGATATAGAGTACCTGTTGTACCAATGGAGGTACACACATAATCTTTAGTCCACGTCGGAGGATGAGTGACTCGGCCTGAACGCCGTGGCGGGATGTGGGCAGGTGCAGGAGAGAGGGGTCATTCGGATTCTGAGGTGTCCGTGGTGACTGAAGTAAAATTGCCTCCAATGGTTGAGATCTCGTCCTCACGGGGTGTGGGAAGAGCACCACTATCATTTGTTGGGGAAGTAGTCGGTACACTTGTTGGTATCGCCATGGGATATTGTGTAGTTGGCAGTAATTCTTCTTTAGACAAGAATTTGTGACTCTGTGAGGACAGTTCTAGATATGCAGTGGAAGATTCCATCTCTCGGAAAGGGAAAACTTCTTCATGAAAAATGACATCTCTACTAATAAAAAAAATCTCCAGAGGAAGGGTCATAAATGCGATAACCCTTTTGCAAGGCTAGATACCCCATAAATATGCAAGGACGAGCACGAGGATCTAGCTTGTTTCGTGGACCGACATTCGTAACGTAGCAAAGACATCCGAAAACTTTAAGGTGATTGGTCTCGGGTTGCGTACCATGGAACAATTCAAAGGGGCTCCTACCGCCGAGAATCCGAGTAGGCATGCGATTAATTAAATAAGTAGCTATAATCACACAATCTCCCTAGAAAGTCTCAGGAACGAAGGCTTGGAACTTGAGGGCACGAGCGACCTCAAGCAGATGGCGATGTTTTCTTTCAACAACGCCGTTTTGTTGAAGAGTATAAGTGCAAATGCTATCATGTAAGATTCCATAAGAAGAAAAAATATCTTCACATTCTTGATTGAAAAATTCTCTCCCATTATCTGTCCGAATTTTTTGAACAGATTTTCCAAATTGATTTGCCGACATGGAGAGAAAAATTTTCAATTTGGAAAAGACTTGATTCTTTGATCGCATCAGAAATACTCATGTAGCTCGAGAAAAGTCATCTACAATCGTAAGAAAAAATTTTGCTTCATCACGAGTCGAAGTGTGATATGGGCCCCAGACATCAACATGTATAAGAGCAAATATGCTTGTGGTATGAGAAGTGCTTGATGAAAAAGGAAGTCTTGATTGTTTCGCTAAGGGGCAAATTGGACACTGAGGATAGGGAAGAGAAGCACTATGCCCTAGACGCTGATGAAGAATAGGAACTTTATTATTGGCATTACATAGCAATTGCCTTTTTGAGGGAATTGTTTTGGGAAATGCAGTCCAAAAATATAATCCTTCGGAAATTCTACCGAAGCCCATCAATTTGCCAGTCGAAAGGTCCTGAAATAGACAGTTGTCAGAGTTGAAAAGAACGCGACAGGAATTGTCTTTACAGACCTTGGAGATAGAAATGAGATTGAATGTGAACTGTAGGACAAAGAGGACGTTTCGAAGGGTAATGTGGAGACTAAGCTCAACTGTGCCAACTTTTGTGACGAAAGTAATATTTCCATTTGGGAGTCGCACAGATGTGGGCGAATCATGATTTTTATAAACGGGGGAATAGAGATTATCATCGCAAATAATGTGATCACTAGCCCCTGAATCAATCACCCATGCACTACTTGTAATTGAGTTCATCAAGCAATAGGAAATACCTGAGAAGCTGGCTCCTTTGTCATTTGCATCCATCTGTCTTATAGCTCTCAGTAATTGCTGGTATTGTTCATAAGATACCGGTTGAATGACTCCCGCAACATTATGTGCTGATGATTCTTTTTGCCTTTTTTCTTTTTCGCCTGGTTTCCCATGTAGCTTCCAGTAAGTTTCCATAGTGTGGTGCGGGCGCCTGCAAAAATCGTAATATAATTTTCCTTTATTTTTTTTGATTTGTGCTACTTGACCACGTGGCAAAGTTCTGACCTTTGGATTTAGGGGAAATAGGTGCTGACGTGGCACTCCGAGAGCCCTTGGATCCAAGCGAGAGATAAGCGGACCGTGAGCCGTCCGATCACCCAGAAAAATCCTGGCCTTCGAATTTAGGGTTCCCACTATGAAACCCAAGGACACTTCTCTTCTCCCCTTCATTGTGCAGCCTCTTGCTTGCTCCTCTCCGTCTCTGGCTCGCTTGTGCTCTGAGAATGACGCCATCGATTCCTTTCTCATGGCCTGAGAAAGCAAATCGCTGGCTTTCCTCCTGAATCGCTAGTTGATACATTCGGCCGAGGGACGGAAGCGGCTCCATGGCGAGGATCTGTGTTTGGAACGCCAGGTAATCGTTGTTGAGGATGAGAAGGAAGCGGGTCGCCTTTTCCCTTTCCTTGATTTCCTTGTACAGTCTCAAGGTCGCCTCGGGGCCGTTGAGTTTTTCTTTGACGGCTTCCAGTTCGTTCCAAAACGTTGATAGCCTGTTGAAGTAGTCCTTGATCGAAGAGTTTCCTTGCTTTAGCTCCGACAATTGCTGCACAATGGCAAAGATTCTGGCCCGATTAAGCTTCCCATACATCTCCTTTATGTTTTCCCAAATCGTCTACGAGTCCTCCGTCGGGGGTAAACCGGCCGTGACCTCTGGGCTTATGCAATTCCCAATCCAAGTGCGAACGAGCTGATTGCATTTGTTCTAAAGCCGTGCTTGGCGCTCGTCTACTGGAGTCGGAGTGGTTCCGTCGAGGAAACCTTCTTTGTCTTTGGTAACGAGCGCACGCTGGAGTTCCCTTGCCCACATCGAGTAGTTCTCTAGACCAATGAGTTGTTAAGAGATCAGCCGGAGCTCCGGTCCATCTGCGGTGTTGAGGTACAGGGGGTCGCCGGGTTCCAGATGGCCAGTGATGACTGGAAAAGGGAACGGCGCGAATTCGGGTTGAGGAGTTGGGTAGGGATTCCTACTCGAACCCGTGCTCCTCGGATCTGTCGAATGACCCGAAAATGGTATTCCGGATTGCAGTGTTGGGCGTGGGCTTCGGCCTGTATCCGCGGCACTCATGTCTGAGGTCGAGGCTTGGTCTGAAATCGGTATCCCGGCCCCTTGTGGATGGATCAGTTGCGGCATTCCATGAGCCCATGGGTTATATGGGCCCTGAATTGGTACCCACTGCAAAGGCTGCTTTGGCGAGGCCTGAAATGGCATCCACTGAATTGCTTGCATGGGTTGAACCTGCATTGAATCTTGTGTTCGCTCTTCTCCAGTAAGTTGCTCCGTGTGAGAGACATCCTACAGGTTTGTGTTTGCTGCATCTTGATTCCTTTCTAATGGAGTTGGATTTGTGGCCATGGTATCGGTAAAGTAAAAAAAAATTTGTTTATCTAAATGCTGATTTCCATGCCGGAGTGCTAACGCTGTTTTGTAGGTAAGGTTTTGCAACAACAGATCAAGGGACGAGGGTCAGCTTAGGGTGAAGGTCTGCGGAAGTTGGGTTGTGGATCGTGAAAGCTCTAATACCCTGTAACAAATGGAGAAAAAGTAAACGGAATTTTTGGGAAATGTTTTTCTATATATTCAGTATCTTGTGTTACAATTGTATGATACATATATAGTACAAACTGTGTACATAGAAGGAAAGAATTATGAAATCAATTTAGACCAATTCTGATTGATCCCGCAATATTGTAATTAATATTCATTATTCCTAATTGCTGATCTGCATATCTGTCAACAAGCCCCTTCGTCTTGTGCTTCTTAGGTCGCAGTGGTCACAACCTTGTATCAGAAGTCACCACTTCATATTTGAGGTTCCTAACTTCAGGTGATGATGTGGGAGCATCCGATTTTGTCACCAATGGTACATCTGACCTTATTGAAAAAAATCCTTCATTCCATCCATAAATTTTGCACAATCATTATTTGTTCAAATCAAGGCTAATTTTGGTCATAACTTGCTTCAGTGGATCATGTCAACATGAACACTATCAACTAGGATTGTCAATAATAAAGTATTGCTCTTTCCTTGCCAATAAGATTGCCGATTCACCAGATTGATTGTTAATTCCATGCCACATTCAAGATATACTCTTGCCAGATTAGTTGTTGATTTGATGCCATATTCAAGATATATCTTGCCTAATTAGTTGCTTATTTGATGCCAAATCAAAGATATATCAATAAGAGGATAATCAAAATTATTTCCTTTGATATTAGTAGACTAGACAAGTGGGTGAACGAATTTATCTTTTATTTCCTTTTCTATTTCCTTATTTTAGTCTCTCTATTAATAGATGAATGTTCTCCATTGTAAGGAGACATATGAATGAATGAATGAATGAATGAATGAGAATTCCTCTATTTGAGTTGAATTGCTTTATATTGGTTTCTTTAGCCTTGGAAATTGGATTTATTCCTTAGTGGTGAACCAAAAGCCCTTTAACCTTGGTTGGTGATTATCTTTTAAGCCTCGGTGGTGAGTTTCTGTTCAGAATCTCGATCTTTATCCTTGGTCAGTGGCGTGTCCATTAATAAACCTTGGTGGTAATAATGTTCTATCCTGCATCTTCGTTCATCCTTCTATACCCAAACCATATGTTATGTTCCTATATTAATTAAACACTCATCCATACACTTATCCTAGAAAATTCCCTTTACCTGGAATCACTTATCCATGTACACATCAAGTTAGTATCAGAGCATGGTGAATAGTCATGGTGTTTATTCAATGCAAGATGGATTCCTCTTTAAAGGTAATAAGCTCTGCGTGCCAAAGAGTTCCTTTAGAGAGTTATTGATTCGTGAAGTGCATAGTGTAGGATTGGCTGGTCATTTTGGCATCAACAAAACTCTTGAGGTACTTCAAGAGTACTTTTATTGGCAAAAAAATGATTGGAGACGTGTATGCTGTTATCTCAAGGTGTGTGACTTGTTAAAGAGCCAAAAGATATTTCCATCAGGGATTATATACTCCACTTCCTATTTCTATGCAACTTTGGGAAAATGTGAGTATGGATTTTGTTGTAGCTCTTCCAAGGACTCAAAGGGGAAAAGATGCCATAATGGCGATCATTGATCGATTTTCTAAGATGGCTCATTTTGTTTCATGTCACAAGACAGGCGATGCTTCTCACGTTGCAGATTTATACTTTAAGGAGATCATTTGTTTGCATGGAGTTTCCAAAACCATTGTGTTTGATTGTGATTCCAAGTTTCTGAGTTACTTCTGGAAGACACTATAGAGGATGCTTGGTACTCGACTCTTATTCGGCACCACTTATCATCCCCAAACTGATGGCCAAACGGAGGTAACCAATCGCACTCTCACCACTCTCCTTCGAGGTATGGTGACTAAGTCCTTGAAAGATTAGGATTTGAAGCTTGCGCATGCTGAATTTGCTTATAATTGATCGCTGAGCTACACTACTGGTCGATCGCCTTTTGAAGTTGTGTATGGAATTAATCCACACACACTATTTGATTTGATTCCTATTCCAACCAACTCACAAGTCAACTTTGATGGCAAAGAGAGAGCTCAATCAATGAAGAAGCTTCATGAGCAGATTCGATCCAAGATTGAGGGGCCAATTAGTCTTACAAGAAAAAAGCTAAACAATATGGAAAGAAGGCTCATTTCCAACTAGGTGATCTTGTGTGGATTCATCTAAGGAAGGAAAGATTTCCCTCCTGATGAAACAACAAGCTGATGTCGAGAGTCGATGGCCCCTTTAAAGTTTTGGAAAAAATTGGCGATAATGCGTACAAAATTGAACTTCCTAGAGAGTTCGGAGTTTCTGCGACTTTTAATATGGGAGATCTATCTCCTTACTTGGAGGATGATTACCTATCAGATTTGAAGTCAAATCTCAAACAACCTGAGGAGAATGATGCGGGAGCATCTGATTTTGTTACCAATGGTACATTTGACCTTAATGAAAAGAAAACCTTTATTCCATCTGCAAGTTCTGCACAATCATTGTTCATTCAGACCAAGGCTAATTTTGGTCATAACTTGCTTCGGTGGATCATGTCAACATGAAGACTATCGACTAGGATTGTTGAAAATAAAGTATTGTTCTTTCCTTGCCAATAAGATTGCCAATTCACCAGATTGATTGCTAATTCCATGCCACATTCAAGATATACTCTTGTCAGATTAGTTACTGATTTGATGTCATATTCAAGATATATCTTGCTTGATTAGTTGCTTATTTGATGCCAAATCAAAGATATATAAATGGGAGGCTGATCGGAGTTATTTCCTTTGATATTAGTAGACTAGACAAGCTGGTGAACGAATTTATCTTTTATTTCCTCTTTAATTTCCTTTGTTTTAGTCTCTCTATCAATATAGGAATGTTCTCCATTGTAAGGAGACATATGAATGAATGAATGAGAATTCCTCTATTTGAGTTAAATTGCTTTATATTGGTTTCTTTAGCCCTGGAAATTGGATTCATTCCTCGGTGGTGAGCCAAAAGCCATTTAACCTTGGTTGGTAATTATTTTTTAAATCTCGGTGGTGAGTTTCTGTTCTGAATCTTGATCTTTATCCTTGGTCGGTGGCGTGTCCTTTAAACTTTGGTGGTGATTGTGTTCTGTCCTGCATCTTCGTTCATCCTTCTATATCCAAACCATATGTTATGTTCCTATATTAATTAAACACCTGTCCATACACTTATCCCAGAAAATTCCCTTTACCTAGAATCCCTTGTCCACGCACGCATAAGGTGACCATAGATTTGGGGTTGCATGAGGCTGAGCGGCTATTTGCATGGTGGTCACTGGGCAAAATTAAGGCACGGGCTCCCCTTATATGTATTGAGAGAGTGTGTGAGAGAGAGAAGACAATGGAGGAGGCCGGGAGCAAGTGGCGTCGGAACCGTGACAAGGGGGCTAGCGGACATGGTGGTGACAAAGGAGGGGGAGGGAAATGAGAGGAAATTAAGGTCGAATTTAGGTTTTCTGAGGAAAATTTCTCTAAAAATAAAGGGTATTTTCGTCCTTTTGAAGTAATTACATGGTCTCCTTACCTCGTAATTATAGAGGATCCACACACTAAATTTATGAATATGTTGCTTATACTCAAGTTTGTGCAAGACAAAAGGAAAAGGACAAAATTGATGAGAGAGAGAGAGAGTAGTGGAGGTGGTATTTTATCAATATGCCATATTAAACTTCCAAGTGAAAGAATAAAAATTATAAAAACATGAATCCTCCAAAGATAGTGGATGAAAATAGGGATGACAATACATGTTTTGCCGTATTAATCATGTCATGTTGAAATATGGATATATCATGAATATGGTTAATCTAAATACAATACGTTTGATAAGTATGTCAAGCTACCTGTATAGAAAAATGAAGCATCTAATAAAGCCGGTCACATAGCTGGAAATGGCTACATGATTATCAAACATGTTACAATTTGATATCTTAACCTATTTATAACTAAATTTTAACATGTGTACATGATAAAACACGTAAAACCTATAATTTGGGTTAACATGTTTAACACATTTCTAGACACTATTAGTGATTTCACCTCATATTAATGCAAAGTATACTATAATGTTATTTATTTATGTTTAATGTCTTTTGTATCCCTAAATTTGTTCTTTATTTTATAGTTTATTTTTTTTGAGGTATTATTTTTTTAACATTTTAAAGGATAATAATATTTTTAAACAGAAATATTAAAGGCGGTAAAACATGTCTAATTGTGTTGTGCCGAAACAAACAACACATTAGCACGCTAACTTTAAACGTGTCGATTAATGTCTAAACGGGTTAAGCGAGCCAACCCGTGTAAGACATGACTTCAGTAGCATCATAAACTGGCCGACCCGCTTATAACATGAACCCGTATATGCCAAATCGAAACTTGTTATATTGCATGTCATGTCTTATCATGCAAATGGATTGTGTCGAAAATTAGGCTAAAGTACACTAGAAGTACCATAATTTGTCACGGGTGAACACTTTAGTGCCACAATTTTTAAAAGGTACACTTAAGTGCTATTTTTTTAAAAAAGTAGGACACTTAAGTGCTAACTCCAGCGAGCTTGCCGGAAATCCGATGTGGTCTTATTTTATTAATATTTTTAGCTTATGTGGCTCGCCGGTGCTGATGTGTCACTTTTTTTTTTATAATATTCTAATATTTTTCAAATAATGTTTTAATTTTCTTAATTTTTTTTATCTTTTTTTTTTCCATTGTCTTCTTCCTCTGGCCGGCGAGCTAGAGGAAGGGTCGACGAGGCCATGGGCAAGGTCAGCCTCGCCGTCGCTAGGTGAGGCCAACCTCGCCCTCACCCGGTCGTGGCGAGGCTCGACCTCACCAAATTTGGGCGAGGTTGAGCCTCGCCCAACGATGATGGCGAGGCCGACCTCACTAGATCTATGCAAGGTCGAGCCTCGCCCAGTGACGATGATGAGGTCGACCTCGCCCATGGCCTCGCCGTTGCTAGCCCCTCCAGTTGCAACTCATGGCCGTCAAAGCATAAGTGAAGGGTGGAGACAGCAGCGGCTTGGTCGGAGTAGCTCGGATCTCTTTTTGGGCTTTTGTCAAACACATGGTGAGCGCAATAATTGAGAAATCCCATAGCTTGGATTACTTTCTGGACCTCGCCCTTGGCTGTCGCCGGCCCCTCCTTCTTGAAGATGAAGCCCACATCCGTGAACCCTTTCACTTCCTTCATTTCCAACTCGTCAAAGCTCCGGCAACTCATGGATTTCTGCAATTTCGTGGTTGCGAAAAATGCCATGCCCTTCTCCTTCATGAAAGGGTTTATGGATGTGGGCTTCATCTTCAAGAGTTCGTGACCTCACCGTCACCGTCACTGGGCGACGGGGAGGTCGGCCTCGCGCAGCCATGGTGAGGTCAACCTTGGTGGCCTCATCGGACCTCACTGGACCTCCCTTTGGCCGGCGGGCCAAAAGAAGGAGAAGATGAAAAAATAAAAGGAAAAATTGAAAAACAAAAGAAAAAATTAACAAAAGTAAATTATTATTATCAGAAAAAAGTCTACATGGCTTAAATGTTTTTTTAAAAATGTCACATTATTGAAAATTCTCGCCGGAAAATGACACATCAGCGTTTTGGCAGGAAAATCTCGCCGTTGGTACTTAAGTGATCATTTCTTCTCCGATTTTGGCACCTAAGTGTATCTTTTAGAAATTATGGCACTAAAGTGTCCATTCGTGCCAAATTATAGCACTTCTAGTGTTCTCTAGCCCGAAAATTATGAGCCCTAGGTAACTGCATCTTTAAGGAAAAAA
>BCNH02000004.1:13083632-13135181 GCA_001662345.2 Metrosideros polymorpha var. glaberrima | reverse complement strand
CGCCAAGGCAACGGTCGCCTCGCCAAAGGTAGGGGAACTCCTGTATGATTGTGACCATGGATTAGGCTATGAGAGTATCTGTATCACACAACTAAATGTCTATTGTGTGAAGGAGATGCATACAAGAGAGGGAAGCCAGCCCTCCTCTTCCTTACTGTTCGAAGTTTGCAAAATTCAAAACCTTCATTTAAAAGTGAATTAAATGAATAGTTTGCTCATACACTCCAGAAGCGTTTAGTCAGTCAGCGAGGCCGGTGGCGGAGCCGGCGAATTCGATTGAGGGTGGTGAAATTTTCACCTTAACGCAATAAGCATTTTAATTAATGAGTATCTCAAACAAAATATAATAATGCATGCAAAAAAAAAAATACTCAATAAAATTAGAACAAAACGTTCTAGATAAAACATTGTACCCCAAATACCAAATAAATATGTGAACCTAATTCAGCTCCATCATCTCCTAATAAGTATCTGCTTCAGTTAAATTTCGAAATCCTAAATTTGTGCTCCATGTTCATTCATTTCATAGAATTCATCTATATGGTGACCTTAAATTGAATTTTTCAAATAAATATATAGTTTTAGAATTTAATTGTACTATTAGTAAAGGTTTAAGATTTGAGTGTATCAAATAAAATGCATAAGACTGCATTGCACCTTTCAACGAAGATGTATTTATTACAGTAACAGAAAAGTTTAAAATTCGATTAAATTCTTTAAATAGAATTTAGGACTTTTGGGGCGAGTATTCCACCTTCAATTTTAGATCATTGGCTTATCGTCTAAACTCCACAAACCTAAGTCTTGGGGCCAACTCACCCACTCAACTCCAAAAAGTTTCTCTAATACCTATTCGTGCTTTCAGCACACGAGATTTTAATCAATTCGTGCTTTCAGCACATCAGTAATAAGTTATAGATTTAAACTTGCAATATACAAACTTCTGCCTCTAATTTGTTTAAATTTCAAAAAACGGATAAATAGAAAGTATCTTCAAATGTATTATTTTTTTAAGTATAAAAAATTGCATCAAATAAAGAAATTCACTTAATTTAAAGTTAATGTAAACTACAATTTATTTTACTAAATTTGTTGAATTCAAACAAAAAATATAAGAAAATCTAAAACTATATAAATCATGCTACTTTCAGATTCAGTAAAATTACTGTTGATCTTAGACTTACGATATATCATCCCAATTATAAAATTATAAAAGGCCACAACCTTTTCAAAACATACCATATTTACATGTTAATTACAATTAGAATAATAACTACGATAACATAGATTTTTCCTTTAATCCCGTAATTCAAAAGATTTTAGATGATTGATGAAGAGTTAACTTAAACAAATATACAGTATGGAAATTTTTAATCTCTTAATTTAACTTTTAGCGTATAAAACTTAAAATTAAAGACATTTCGTACACGAAGTTTCTCTAGAATTTAGCTTTCTACGTTTATGATACCGTTTTTTCCCCTATTTGCGTAACATAATATTGTGACTTCTTTTCAGCCCTTATCATCTTTAAGATTCCTATTACAATATTCATCTACTAAGATATGATTATTATCATTCAATAACTCTCAACTTTTCTCTTACATTGCAGGTTCTCAAAATGACACCACTAATGATCCAAAATTGTAAATAAAAATATGCATGCGCAAAACATGGGCTAAGTAGCTAGTTCAAGGATAAAGTTTTAGATGCCTAATTTCCTATGGAGAAAAAAATTGTTGCATTCTCGGGAAGCCCTTTTTTTGTTAGATTGACCAGATAATTTATACTAGTTGGCCTTTTACTTTAAATTCTATTAATCGACCTGATCAAAGCAAAATTCACTTTAAAATCTTGGCCTAATGACGGGTCACATCATACCTCGTAGATCGAGAATCAGGTTTCCAATCTGTACATGCCAAATCATGAATTAGTAACCACATCCAATCTCCAAACAAATTCCAATTGTTTCGAACTTTCTATTTTTGAAATGGAATATTTATGGAATCCCCATGAATAGGATCAAACCTTATTTCATGGTATTTATATGAGATTCCTCTTTCTTATTCTTAAGCAAGCCCCACTTGTTTACACCCTTCAGGAAACAATCTTGTAATTGAATAATATTCACTGATTGGATTGAAATAATTCTTGTGACCACGTGCATCCGCATTTAATACAATGAGAGTAAAGGTCAATGATTACCTAAAATTAAAAGTATGTGTACTATATACCTGAACTTTCTATTAATTTTGTTTGTTTCAAACCTTTAGTAGTTGAGTAGGTTAATAATTAGGACATCTTCTTCTCTAATTTTGATTTTTCTAAGTTCTTTTTAGGTCAAATTAGTTGATTAAACAAAATTGATTATAATCTCATGTGCTGAAAGCACGAATAGGTGTTGGAGCAAATTTTTGGAGTTGAGTGGGTGAGTTGGCCCCAAGACTCAAGTTTGTGGAGTTTAGACGATAAGCCAATGATCTAAAATTGAAGGTGGAATACTCGCCCCAAAAGTCCTAAATTCTATTTAAAGAATTTAATAGAATTTTAAACTTTTCTGTAATAAATACATCTTCCTTGAAAGGTGCAATGCAGTCTTATGCATTTTTTTTTCTTTTGATCTTGACCTCCTGGTGTCCGGTAGCCACAGGCCTCCGACTAATCCAGAATCGGGTACTGTCCGACCCACAAGGGGGGTGTCTCTCCCAGCTCCGTTTGCTCCATAATCAATAAACCTTTACTAATAGTACAATTAAATTCTAAAACTATATAAATTTAAGGTCACCATGTTTGTAATCGTCGAGTGCCACATAGCCAATTTATGGTAGTGTTTACATATTGAAGGGACTTAACCATTGGGGGATTGCCCCAGTGGCCACTCTTCTCACTTAGGAAGGGGGAGGTGGAATGTTTGAATCCCCACTTTTGGGGGGTTGGGGTGGGAACGCATAAGGAAGGAGCAGGGTTTTATTACCTGCGCATACACATAGCACACACAGTAACTTGTTTAATAGAACTAGGATAGGATAGAATTAGATAAAAAAATATATATATATTGAAGGGACTTGATTATGGTTTTGGAAAAAACAGTTTAGAACTTAATTGTAATGATTGAAAGATCCAAAGCATGGGTGCATTCTATATTGATTTAGGGGAAAAATACCAAAAGAAGTCCCAAGTTTATGACCTTTTTGGTAATTTTCATGGTAGTTACAATAAAAAAAAATTGGAATAAGTGCAATAAGTTAATGACCTTTTTGGTAATTTTCCCGTGATTTAGGACTCAGGCCATGTTTCGTCTTCTCTCAGTAATGAATTTTTTTTTCTTACAAAAGAATTTATGTTGTACTAGAATTGCTTATGTCAATAACCACTTAACTTTACCGTTACTTAGGTCACCCAATCTTGCTTTCATTTTAAATCAAGTCGCAATGTCGAAAGAGCCATTAAAAAAAAATGCAACAATATATTTATTTTCTTCTTATGTTATATGACGAGGAATTGTACTTATATAATTAGACCTTGACTAATGAAATAGTTATCGATTAAGTATGAAACATTGTCACTTATAACTTCACTTTCACTTTCACAAGCTCATTGAACTTCTGTATCCAACTTTAGGATCCGTTTCTTTCATGAAAAATCTACGTTTGGAAAATATCATTCTAAAAATGAATGAATGAAAATTATTTTCATCGTCCATTAAAATGTTTAGGCATAATTGTTATTAATAATGAAAATATTGTTTGTTGATTAATTATTTCAAGCAATATAATCAATCATTTTAAAGAAAATGCTTTTCAAATAATTTATTTTCTGCGAAATAAATGGACTCTTAATAAAAGTCATTTTAGTTTTAGCTACTTTCACCAAAGTCATGATGGTGCTAAGCGAATTAAATGATCGATATTGAAAGGGCATTTTGTACCATAAAGTCAGCAATGCGAAAAATCCCACATGTGTGAATAAAGACAATACCATACGCACACTATGTATAATTTTTATTCTTTTTTCGTGGAATAAACCTATTTTTAATGTTTTGAAAAAAAAATATATAACAGAAACTAGCTGGATATCCATTTTTTATTACTCTATTTAATATTTGCATGATGTTGTGGTAGGTTTAGAGCGTGGTTTAGGAAAGGCCTTGCTACTTCAAATGGCATTAATATATTAAACTAGACAACAAAAGGGCGTGATGTTTGAAAGGCCTTGCAATGGTTTTCTTTTATTTTTGTTGACATGCACACAAGAATTGTGTTAAAATAGCCTTGTGTTGGAGAATTGATATAGTATAGAGCGGTTAATTATCCTAGTTGATCTATAACTCATTAGCTTAAACTTTTGAGTGAATGTGGGTTCAACTAGATACATTGACGGACTCAAACTTGGCTCTCCCATGCTTAACTCCCTGATGTAGGTCTCGGATTCCTATTGCACACTCCCAACAATTTTCTTGTCCCTCTGCATATTCATGCAATATTCAAACATTTGTGGAACTGAGGAGAATATGCTATGATACACACAATTTAGTCCAATACAACATGACAGTCTAGAATAAGAAATTTGGATAATATTTGGGATCTAGGCTTGGACTTTGATTTAAGTTTAAGGCGCGTTTGTTTCATGGAAAACTCAAGATTTGAAAAACATTTTTTGAAAAATGATAACTTGTATCGCTTACAAAAATGAATGAGTGAAAAATATTGTCATCATCTATGAAAATGGAAAATTTGTCAAAAAAGTCATAAACCTATTGTACTTTTGCCAATTCAGTTATAAACATTTTAATTTTGCCAATTTAATCTTAAACTTTTTATATTTGTGCCAATTCAATCCTAAACCTTTTGTATTTGTGCCAATTCAGTTCTCTTTGGTTAGCCGGCCAAAATAATATCATTTTGCTATTTTTTAAAAATATTTTTCTAATTTTTATTAATTAATTCTGATTAATTAATTTTTTCTTTTATTTTCTTCCTTCATCCTCCTTGGCTTCCTCCGTTGCTGGTTTGGCCTGTGAGGGTCACTGCAGCTCACCGGTAGCCCTCATTGATCGCCAGCGAGGGTTGCGATCCTCACTTGGCATCCTCTAGATCTGGGCGATGCCATGGGGGTCACGAGTAAAGCTGCCTTGCCCAAATTTGGGCAAGGTCAACCTCGCCATGACCTCATCCGATGAGGTCGCCCTTGCTTGACGTTGGTGAGGGTGACCCTCGCTAGCCCAAGCGAGGGTGGTCTTCACCGAGGCAAGGGCTGCCATCGCTTGCCCAGGTGAGGGGTTTCCCTCTCTTGACGAGGCCACAGCAAGGTTGGCCTTGCTCGCAACCCCTATGGTGTTGCTTAGATCTAAGCGATGCTGGGTGAGGGCTTCGCGGCCCTTGCCTAGTGGCCGATAAGCTTCGGTGACCCTCGCTGGCTAGCTCGCCAACCAAACCAGCAACAAAGAAAGCCAAACCAGCAATGGAGGAAGCCAAGGAGGAAGAAAGAGGAAGAAGGAAGAAAAAAAGAAAAAAAAATTATTAAAAAATTCGAAAAATATTTTAAAAATAATAAAATTATATTATTTTGGCCGGCCGGCGCCGTGTCAGCGTCAGCTGGCCAAAGATGATTGAATTGGCACAAATACAAAATATTTATGACTCAATTAGCAAACTTAAAAGGTTTAAGACTCAATTGGCAAACTTAAAAAATTTATGATTGAATTGGCAAAAGTGTAATAGGTTTATGACTTTTTTGACAATATTTCCCTACGAAAATAGTTAGACATAAATTATTGTAAATAATGAAAACATTTTTTGTTGACTAATTTTTCTAAGCGATATAACTAATCATTTTTAGGAAAATGTTTTTCAAATTTCGAGTTTTCCGTGAAACACACGCATCTTAAAGATATGTTTGGCTTCATGAAAATTTTTTGCATAAAATCATTTTCCAAACTTTCATGTGTTTGGGGCTGAAAGGGGATAATCAACAGAAAATGTTTTACAGTCAAGGAAAACAATCACACTTAAAATTGAGGAAAATAATTTCTCTCCAAACTCCATTCCACTTCAATACTCAAGTATAATTATAGTAGAGAAACTAATTTTTTCAAGTAAAATATAAACATAAAAAAGCCTTTTCCATCTAACTTTCAAGTACAAACAAACAACCAAAAGTCGGCTACTTTCCTTGAAACTCCTACCACGGAAAAAATTTTCATCATCAAAACATTTGTGCGAAACAAACCATAAGGGAGACAAATAAGGGAAATATTGAACTCGAGATCTCCTAATCTGAATCACGTGAAACATTATGGAACCACTATCTATTGTTCTTAAAACTTAAGTTGTGAGATTAAAGCATAATTTTATGTTTAAATATTTTAACAAATGTACCCTACCTGGTTCTAAGGTTTTATTTGGATACCCGGCACAATTAGTAAATCACTTCAAAGCTGCACAGTAACATGTTTCTCTTAAGATATAGAACTAGTGGACTTCACCAACATAATTTGCAACATAAATTGGATGTTCCAAATTACCCCTAAGTATTTGCGTAAATAAATAATGACGTGCGGGGACCAAGAAAGAAAGGGAATCCTGAGTCTTTCTTAATTAAATTAATAGCTGCGCGTGCCTCTATTTTTTGTCAAGGGGAAAAGAAATTAAAATAAGCAAATTATTTTTTTAATAAAAGACTTAAAATGATTTAACATGCAACAAATAAATTAGTCACGCTAAAATTAAATCTCCAATCAGGTCACGTAAAACAATACGCATATAAGAAAGTTTATAAGTGTGAATATTGTAGAATGGCTCCATTCTGAACCCACCTTCTCTCTCTCTCTCTCTCTCTCTCTCTCTCTCTCCCGATTCAACACACTAGATTCCTCGTCTTCTATTCATTCTAGGGTTTCAATTCCAGCTGCCTGAGGTTCACATAAAATAACCCATCATGATTTAAAAAGCACACTTCCTAATATTACTCTAATTATTCCATTTTGTTTCAAATTCGTTTCTGTGGTGTGTGTATGGCTTCAGGATTAGATTTAGGTTCATCAAACCCTTTTCTTCACCACCTCCAGAGACCTGACCTTCACCTCCAAAACCCACCAGATTCTGAAGACAATGACCCCAACACCCCAACCCACTTCTCTGGCAACAGCAGCAACCTTGACCTCATCTCGCCGACCTCGGGGCCTGGCGACGTGGTCACCCGCCGGCCCCGTGGAAGGCCGCCCGGCTCCAAGAACAGGCCAAAGCCGCCTGTGATTGTCACCCAGGAGAGCGCCAACACGCTCCGGGCCCACATCCTGGAGATAGGCAGCGGCCATGACGTCTTCGAGTCTGTGGCGGTGTATGCGAGGAGGCGACAGCGGGGGATCTGTGTCCTCAGTGGGGCCGGCACGGTCACGGACGTGAGCCTCCGTCAGCCGGCAGCTACCGGCTCGGTGGTGGCGACCCTGCACGGCCGTTTCGAGATCCTGTCCCTGTCAGGGTCCTTCCTGCCGCCTCCAGCCCCACCGGGGGCCACCAGCCTTACGGTGTTCCTGGCAGGGCCGCAGGGCCAGGTGGTCGGGGGGAACGTTGTAGGTGCGTTGATGGCCTCGGGGCCGGTCATCGTGATAGCGTCTTCTTTCACGAACGTGGCTTACGAGAGGCTGCCTTTGGAGGAGGAGGAGGAGGCGAATCCGATGCAGCAAGGGGGTGGCGGCGGGGGAGTCAATAACCAGTACCCAGATCCTTCATCAGGTTTGCCATTCCTCAATCTTCCACACAATATGACTCATCAGTTAGCACTTGATGGGTGGAGTGAAAATACAGCTGCAAGGCAGGGTTATAATTGACCCACAAAAAAATTAAATTGACCACATTTGTTGTAATCCTCGCTTGGTGTGTGTAAGGTTCTCTCTCTCTCTCTTTCTCTCTTCTTGGTGTTCTTTTGTTCATTCTTGTAAGTTTGCTCTTGGTGATGTGTGAGAAAAGACTTGAGCTATATTTCTGGAGTTTGATCTCCTAATTTGGACTTTCCATCCTCATCTGAAATTGACATTGAATGGGCTCAACTCTAGACCAAATCTGTAGCGTTTCACTAGCTGTCACTCACGGCACAGGGTTCAAACCATGGGACACGCATGGTGTAGCAAGTCAATAGTCCTTTTCTAGAAACGAAAGATAATAGAATTATGAAAGCTAATGTTGTTCTTATCATCAGTAGACGCTAGGGTTTTGTTTTCTGGCTTGATGACTTTACCGCAGGGGATTTCTAAGATGGGAGCATTTCTTGCATTTTTCTCTCACATGGCGTTTTAGCATATCGTAGATGCTGATTAGAAATTGGGCTGCTTCATGGGGCTGTTTGTCTTTGTGTTTTCCTGTAAATATGGTGTGAATTTGATAAAAAGTTTGACAAATTCAGACTAACTACAGCAATTTGTAATCTACATTTACATCATTATGTACTAGTTGAGGTATCTTGATCTCTTAAATAAACTAGACAATGTATTATTATTATTTTTTAAAATTAAATGCCCTATTCGAGATTAAAAAAGATAATCCGATTTGCTCTCTAGTAACTCTAGCTGAAAAAGAGAAAGAGAAGACGATCATGCACTCAACTTCCGGTGGCATTTGAGCCTGAGATCTCGAATACAACTCCACATCACGTTCCCTCTTAGCTTTCATCCAATTAAGGTTATCCTTTCTTGATTTATTTTAGATTTCCATAATTATTTTGCATCCACGTACTGGGGCTGTACACTTGTGACGTTCTTATCGTACTGTTCTTGGCTTGATGGACAGTGTTAAGATGAAAAAGATAATTTATATGACGATTTAATAGCACAAATATTGTTTGGCTACGTTTATTTTTTGTTTTTATTTAGAAACAACAAAATCATTTGACGTACTTCTAATTCATTTAAATATTTTATTGACTGACCATAGTGTTTGGTAACGCCCTCATAGGTATCTGTTCAACATCATTTTCAGTAAACAATGTTTGTCATGTCTGACTGTTACTTTTATGATTTTCTGTTTTAAAATAATAAAAAATCCCTACTAGTTACACATAATCAAAATTAAAAAACAGCACGGTTTTTATAATATTAAACACAAAACTAATCATATTTCTTAATTAAAAAAAATAACGATATTGTTTATTAGACGTAAGCATATTCTAACTATTAAAACAAAAATAAAATTTTAGCCATATGATATATGGGTATCACTAGCAATGGTATTGATAAGCAGCTAGCAGCTGCCATTGGATTTGTAAATTTAATCCCTGCATTTGGCCGCAAGTGTGTTGTGAAGAAGGAAAAAATGATAGTTCCTACATAGATGAGATTTGCCGAAATTTCTATCCGTTAATCTAAACTTATTGATGACAGACTCATTTTTACGATTCTGAGTTCAAATATTTTCTGCTTACAATATAATAAATTACATTAATTTTTGTTTTCAATACAATAGATTTTATGCGTTATCATCCAAATGGCATTATTGCGTGAAAACTATTTTTCGTCTTCCAGAATGAAAGAAAAACCGTTTACGAAAATGTAACCAAATAGGGGGCCGGGCATTTTGAAGCACAAGATTTTCTTTATGGGACATCTAAATCACAAGATTTAATCTATTTATGCTTTTGCTTGTGCTGCTTAATATATTATGTGAATCATACGCAAGTCTTTCTGGTGCTTCCTGCTTAATATATTACGTCAAGAAGACTTCATACAGCTGACATACATAACAATCAAACCCTAAAAGCTAAACAACTGAGGACACAAGAGCTCAAGATCCCTTTTGCTTGTTGATGATTTCCCAATATCAGAGCGATGTCTGCTTTGGATGGCGAGGATGACATTGGAACTAACATTTGATTTGGAGGAAGAGGGGATGGAGGGTACGCAGTCAAATTTAACGTTCTGTCCTCTGCAGATTGGAAGCACGGCTCCATGATTTGGTAAATTTGCAACATCGTCGCCATATTATTCACTTATAGAAGAAATCGAGAAAAATTGGAGTGCATGATTGGAGAAAACAGTTCAACACACCTTCCTCAGATGCAGACATCACAAAAGAGAACAAAAACCTAATGCTTTGCTAGTGCAGCTGTGCACAGTAGATCCTTACAAGGTAAGTAGGAAAACTGCAACTCACTTTTAAGAAGGATCAGACTACATTTGATTGGCATAAAGAAGTCGACATTCTCGTCATATTCAAAAAGCGTGCGAGCTGATACGGTTGAGGAGATTTACTCCCGAGATTTCCGATCTTTGCGGGATGTGTTAGGGTCGTGCAGCAGTAACATTGTGAGCCGGATGAAGTAGAGAAGGTATCGGATGCTAGGTGGCAATATGGATCTCGAACCCATTTTTCGACACATATCTAGCGGGCTATGTGGAATATAGGTTACCTAAAAATGTAAATACAGGTTGTAAAATGTTAATAAAAGTAAAGCCCGGTCAAATGTGGGTCTTGGTGGATCTGTAATAGACCCATTTTTCAACCCACAACCAACTCAGCTGAACTTGGCCCGACAAAAAGAGATTGCTCATAAGTCATAACCTTCTCGAGAGATTTCCATCGTAGATTGCGTCAAAGTGGAAGTGGAACCGAGATTGCTCACAACTTTCCCGCATCCACTTCGTAATCGATATCGGTTGCTTCCAACTTTCTGGAAAATCGATGATTCAGTGAAGTCAGAAGAGAAGCCAATTACTGTTGAATGTTCACAGGCATGATTTCGAATTTCAATTGTAGGAATGCATAACTCAGCCATGCATAAACTTGTAAATGAAAGTCATGATTAGCAAGTGCTTTTGCCAATCCGTGGCACCCTGTACACATTCCGAACTAGCCAACAGGGAACGATGATTCTTTTGCAATATGGTCAAATTCAGGCACGAGTCTTTTTTATACACCATTCAAAATACCACTTTTAAGAGGTTAATACCATAAAAAACCCCGAACTTGTACACCCGTGAGAACTATTATTTGACCTAGAAAAACCCCAAACTGGTATACCTATGACAAATTTACCTCAAATTTTAGGATTTATTGGAGAAGATGAATTGAATCCTGTCCTAGAAAATGAGCTAATTGAATAAACGTCAACTAAGTTATTTTTATTTTTTTTTAAAAACTAAGTTTTGGGTAAATTTGTCACATGTGTACCAGTTTAGGGTTTTTTGCTGTAAAAAAAATAGTTTGAGGTAAATTTATCACATGTGCACCAGTTTGGAATTTTTCGTGGTATTAACCCGGCCTTTTTTTGTTGAACAATCAATTCGCATAAAGTACTTTGTGCCATCAGTCTTTTTAGGTTGATTTACATTTACATTTACATTTACATTTTCATTTTTAATTTATTTTTCTGCCAAAAAGTAGTTATTTGCTGATCTAATGGTTATGTTTAGAATATGAGTTATTTGGTTGGACTTGGGTTCGACCTGGGTTGGGTTGGGTATAAGTCACATAAATTATATGGCATGAAAATGGGTCTATATAAATTAAACATGTCAATACGGTCCACACCCATATTTAAACCACCTATGCTCAACCCAACCTGACTCACCCGTTTACCACCTCTAGTGGCAGGAGAGGAATGACAAGTCATTTGTTGTGATGAATTTTCCAATGATACACTACCGAAGTCCCCCCAAAGTCTGGAGATGCCGAGTTCCATAAAGGTGCTGAAGCCTGGACATTCCGAAGACAAAAAATTCCTCCCAATGAGTGAATTGATCGGGCATAAGTAATGAGAAGTGATTGGCTAATAGAATCGTGCAATGTGGCCATCCTGGTGTCAAGGGTGAACCTGTCAAAATGAGATATAGATAATTTCTTAACCCATATTTGATGGCTGAGTTACTATATGGGTTTGTATATTCAATAAATAAGTCATAAATTATTTTAGAATGGTAAAACTCAAAATAATATAGGTGTTAAGGGCATGTTTGGTAATTGGTCTATTCTTCTTCTTTTTTCATTTTTTTTTTGTTCTTCGGAACAGAAAAAGAACAAAAATCTGTTTGTGTACGCAATTAATTTTTCTATTCCATGGAATACATTAGTGGGAAAGGAATAGATTTGGAACAGAAACAAAAAGTAAAAAAAAAATTACTTTTTTGTTCTCAAAAACAAAAAGAGAAACAAAATTATTTTAAAGAAACAAGCTCAGTGTAACCTAATACTAGTCGTCTCAGTGGCCACCCTTCTCACTTGGCAAGAGAGAGATGGGGAGTTTGACTCCCTACTTTCTCAAGGGGGCTAGGGGTGGGGATGCGTGAGAAAGGGAGCGGAGTTTCATAGTCTGTGTACATAACTCATAGCATACATAGTAGCTTGTACGATAGTAATATGATATGAGAGGATAGAACTAGACCAAAAAGACAAAAACTAATGCTCGTCTTTACATAATCGACACAAACTGAGAGAAGACGTCTTCTTCACAAGCAGAGCGTGGGCCTGACTGAGATCAACATTCTTCTTCACCATCATCATAGAATCAAGCTTCAATCGCGTGGGCATGACTTCGAGGTGAGTGAAATAGCAGATATGCCGACTCGCAAATCTAGGAGGGCTGCCCTCGCCGATCTGCACAAGAAATGGCTGGGACTTTCCAATTTTCACACATGATTTGACTGAAACCACTTCCTTGCTGGCAAATCTCCGATCTGGATTTTCATCTTCATCTTCTTATAGAGAAAGGCAAGTTAATGTCAATTGTAACTGACGTTAGCGCTAATGATCCGTGTAGAGTCGTGCTTGCTACTCTATTACTATGATATCCCGAAATTTCGATGTTAGGAATTAATCAAAGAGTGATTGTCGATTTAAATTGGAAAAAAGTGGACGATCGGATTTTTCGACGTTTTCACACGGTCAAGGCAATGAAATGAAATTCGATGGATTTTAATAACGAATTCCAATCCGATGAAAAGTATTGGACGCTTAGTTACCGATATTTCAAAGTTTATCGGTAAACCCTAAATTTTCGGAAAAGAGACGGTAAACCGAAAATTAAGGATCAAAGAGACATTTCGGACTTGGCAAGAACTAATGGGCCTATTTTCTATTATGTTCGGACTTCAAGAGGCCATATAATGGGAAATGACCATTTTACC
Organism: Metrosideros polymorpha var. glaberrima; assembly: GCA_001662345.2. Classification (NCBI taxonomy): domain Eukaryota; kingdom Viridiplantae; phylum Streptophyta; class Magnoliopsida; order Myrtales; family Myrtaceae; genus Metrosideros; species Metrosideros polymorpha. The sequence continues at coordinate 13,122,073 of BCNH02000004.1, read as the reverse complement.
CCCCGAAGGCCCATTTTAGGCCCAAACAAAGAGCCTATTGGATTTTTAGCCCATTAGGCCCATCAAATTCAAGTCCAAGCCTATGTGAATAGTGCAAGCCCATATGAATACTGCCGAGGGTGGAAATTACCCTTTTGCCCCTTCTAAAAAGTTGGATATTTTGGAGTTTCATTTATGGACTTAAGACAAGAACATTAAAGGCTTGCAAGAGGACTTCTTCTTCTTTTCTTCCTCAATGTGGCCAAATCCTTTCCCCCCGTCACTTTCTCTCTTGCTTTCTTTCATTGTCTCATTAATTAGCTCAAAGTAGTCTTGAATGCAAGAAGCCAAATTGGATATTTTGGAAAGTTGCATTATGGAGAAGCAATAATGCAATCTTGGATAAGTAATAGCAAGACGACTTTCACTCTCTCTCTTTCACTCTTCACTCATCCATTTCCTTCTTGCAATCTTATCCTCTCTTTCTTTCCCTCTTGATTTTCGGTCACCACCCCTCACCGCCGTCCACCACCGCCGTGCCAAGCTCACCACCGCCCACCTTACCGCCGTGAGGATCGTCGTCCTCGTCACCAAGCTGTGCCGCGCCGTCCATTACCATGAGCCGCGACATCACCACCCAAGCCGCCCACCTTGCTGCCGCCCACCTAGCCAAGTCGCCACCATCACCATCTTCGCGTCGTCGCTGCCATCGCCGCCGCCGTTAAACGGTGAGTTAACTCCCTAATTCTTGATTAGGTTGTTAATTGCACTTAGGGTTAGTTTAGTTGACTATGGTTAAATTAGTTCACTAGGGTTGGTTTAGTTAACCATGGTTGGGTTAGTTAACTATGGTTGGGTTAATTAACCATGGTTAGGTTAGTTAACCATAATTGGGTTAATTAACTATGGTTGGATTAGTTAACCATGGTTACGTTAGTTAACTGTGGCTGGGTTAATTAACCGTGGTTGGGTTAATTATTTTATATATGCTATTAGTATGTTTTAAGGTGAAAATTGCCTAGGAAAGGTATTGGTTTCATGATTGATGACTTTATAGTGGAAAAGAATGTATTTTTGGCATGTAAATGGTGATCGGTGTAATGTCATGCTTATATACTGAGTTTCATGCATTGAAATAATCTAGTATGCTTGAAAAATGAAGCATGGGAAGTTTGGCATGAAAAGCACATTGGTGTGATCACGTGTGAATTATTCATTACATTTTTATATGAGAAAATGACAATATATTTGATGTATGAGCACGGATTATGTGGCATTGGCTAGAAAAATAGGAAAATCTAAATTGACATGCATGATTGAGATGCTCGTGTGATCACAAAAGGGAACGGACCCTCAATGGTAATTGGGGACGATGCCGATTTTATCGATGATATTATCGGATGCCCGGTGGGGGTTCGAATGACGGATCGCGGTGCCCTTTAAGACCGGACCGATTCTCCTTTATGAAATGCCGTCTACCTGCGGGGAAGGTCGAGGTGGGGCCGCACCTCGGTCTTCCAGGAGGAGATGTTGTCGTGCCCGATGGGGTGGGACAATGCCCGATCATGCCGGATGACTGCTAACTTGTGAGAGGCATAGTGGCCTAGAGAGGTCTAGGTCGCCACCCTTTTGGGGTCGTGCGATGCCCGAGAGCAAGTATAATCACTAGGTATAAAACTGGACCACGCTTGGTTGCATTGTGTATAAGAAATGGTGTTACGTGTGAGAAATCGTGTTACATGTTCTGATGTTGTGCCTAGTCTGATGCATTGTTTATAAGATGCTATAACTGATAACATGCAGGGCATATGCATGTACCGAGGCAAGGTAAGAATGCTTGTGATTTGTCTATTGATTGAGTTGAGTCAATCGAACTTGTTATAGGTTGTGTAGAGCGAGAGTCGCTCGCTATTGATCTACCATCGACGTTGAGTTGCATGTTTAGGGTATGCTCTAGGTGAATCAGCACCCTACACGAGGCTTAGGTTGTTAACTTACTGAGATTTTTATCTCACTAGTTGTTGTTAACCGCTTTTCAGACCTGTAGTATCAATACAAGGATAGTACGGTTCGGGGTCCCGTCGGATCAAAGCCTCGAAATTAAACCGTACCTGATCCCCGACAAGGATTACTTCTTCGAGTTGCACATCACGACTATCTGGGTCGACGAGGGATTGATGCATTTAATCTCCCACCAATTTGAGGCATGGTTCATGTGCCATGGTGACGTCCTTTTTGGCCCATTGAGGGGCTTTGACGGACCTGATGGAGGAGGACCTAAGGGAGCATCATGGGATCCCATAGACGTGGCGGTTTCAGATGGCGCCGTCGAGGATCCGAAGTCTGATCTGGATAAGGATCGGGAGGAGTACTATGACTAGGTCGAACTTGGAGGGCCGACCCCCTTTTTGGAAGTAACCCCGTAGTGTAGCGGAGATAGGTTAACCCGACCTCCAGTATCTTTTTTATGGTCGTTATAGGAAGTCGCCGCTGTAAAGGCTTGTAAATATATACTTTCTAAGGTTAACACGTATATAAATAAAAATATGAGTTTTGATATTGATGTTTGTTTCATTGTTTTTCCAGCTATCCCTGCTACTGTGTTTATCGAGCGTTTGTTAGTCGTTTCCGCATGCGTTAATTGAAAGATAAAATGAACGGGTCGTCGATGCGTCCTGGGACGTTGCATTTTAATGACCCAAGAGAAGAGATATATTGGGATGGTCGCGTGCTCGAAGATCGTGGCGTGACATCCCTGTTTAATGGTATCAGAGCGTGGTCATAACCTGAAGTGATATGGTGCGTGGATTTTTGAGATAGTTAGTTAGGAAAAACACCTCATGCTTGTGATTGCTGATTGATTTTCAAGAACATTGTTCTTGACTTCTAACTTCGTGTCGAAATTTGACACGTAGGATTTCGTGGAAATCCTGAGAAATGAGCAATTCAGACCCAAGGACTCCTAGAAGAAAAGTGGCCCAAGGCCAAGTAGGTGCTCGAGGAAGAGCATAAGAGGATCCTAGACTGGATAGGATTTTGCAAGCTTTGAAAGCCATGGGGAATCTCACGGGGCAATAAGCTTAGAATCAAGCGAAAGCTACTGCTGCTGCTGTACCCGACGAAATCCCGTTGGCTGGGAATGGGAATGGCGATCAACCAATGCATAGAGTGGTTGAGCAATTTCTGAAGCTTAAACTCCCAAAGTTCACTGGAGTGGGTGATCTTAAGGCTGCAACCCTCTAGATCAAGGAGTTAGAAAATATTTTTGCTTTCTAAGATGCTTTGAGGAAGACAAAGTGACGCTAGCTATTTACCAACTGCAAGGTAATGCTAGTTCTTAGTGGGAAGCCACTCAAGGAAGGGTTTTCCCTGATGGCATGGTCCTAGTGTGAGGTGCCTTCGTTGAAGCTTTCAATGGAAAATATTTCTCGAACTGTGCGCGAGAGCAGAAGATGACTGAGTTTCAATGACTTTGTCAGAACCATCTGTCAGTGGACCAATATGAGGCGAAGTTCGCTAAGCTGTCTAGATATGCGTCAAGGTTGATTGAGGACCCGGTGGATAAAGCGAAAAGATTTCGAGATAGCCTGAAATCGAAAATTAAGGACCAATTGGTGCCTTTGAATCTCAAGGACTACGATGAGCTGTATGAAAGGGCCCAACTCATTGAAAAGAACATGGCCGAACGTCTAGCCGCATCTGGATCGCAGTTTGCGCCTAATAGAGATAACCATCGGTTTGGAAAGAGATCGATGACTGGAGGAAAATATTCTGTCCCTCCCAATAGAAAGAATGGCATTGGAAAGCCGGCGTACAACTCTTTTGGGATATGCCGGTTCTGTAATAGAAGACATGGAACAACTCCATGTCCTGTCAGGATAGGAGTCTGTTATAGACGTGGTCAGCATGGCCACCAAGAATGGAACTATCCGCTTAGGCCTGTTGGAGCACCAGCACCATCGCCGTAAGGAGTACAACCGTTGAGGAACACCCCGTAGAACATTTGAATCGACCCCCGATGCAAGGAAGGGTTTATGCTGTTACCAGACAAGAGGCAAATGATTCACCGACCGTTACAGGTACGGTCTCCTTGCACGATCATATTGCTTATGCTTTGTTTGATTCAGGGACTACACATTCGTTTGTGGCTAAGTAATTTGTTGAGTTAGTGGGTTAAGTTCGAAACTGTTGAAAATGGTCCTTAGTATATCAACCCCATTAAAGGATAAAGTATTGTCTGCGGTAGGATGTTCAGATTGTAAGATGATCATAGACGATTGAGAGAAAAGTATAGATTTAATTGTACTGGCGATGTATGACTTTGATGTCATAATCGGAATGGATTGACTCACCAAGCAACGAGCTACGATAGATTGCTATCGTAAAGCAAATAAGTTTAACCCGTCAGGAAAAGTTAGTTTCGAGTTCATTGGAACAGAGGATCCCCTTCGATTCCTTTGATTTCGTCGTTTGAGGCGACAACTTTGCTGGATAAGGGTTGCCAGGATTATTTAGCAACCATGGTTAATACGTTGGTTGAGGAACCAAGGATGGAGGACATCGCTATAGTATGAGATTTTTTCGATATCTTTCCAAAGGAATTGCCTGGATTACCCCTAGAAAGGGAAATAGAGTTTGTGATTGAGTTAGCCCTTGGAACAGAGTTGATTTCTAAAGCACCGTACCATATGGCACTATCAAAACTAAAGGAATTAAAGGTGCAGATGCAAGAATGATTGGATAAGGGATTTATTCGCCCTAGTGCATCACCTTGGAGAGCACCAGTTCTGTTTGTTAGAAAGAAGGATGGATCGTTGCGTCTCTGCATCGATTATCGGCAACTCAATCAAGTGACGGTCAAGAACAAGTACATGTTGCCAAAAATAGACGATTTGTTTAACCAACTTTAAGGAGCTTTGGTATTTTCTAAGATAGACCTAAGGACGGGCTATCACCAGTTGAGGATCAAGAAGGATAATATACTGAAGACGGCATTTTCATACACGCTATGGTCATTATGAGTTTACAGTAATGCTGTTTGGTCTAACAAATGTCCCTGCTGCTTTTATGGATTTAATGAACCGAGTGTTCAAGGAGTATTTGGACCGGTTCGTGATCATGTTCATTGACGACATTCTGGTATACTCAAGAAGCCCAGAAGAACATGAACATCACTTGAGGACAATTCTGCAGACCCTTTGAGAGTATAGGATGTATGCTAAATTTAGTAAGTGCGAGTTTTGGTTAGCTCGCGTAGCTTTTTTCGGACATGTAATTTCTGGTGAAGGAATTTCCGTAGATCTGAGCAAGATTGAAGCAGTTATGGATTGGTCAAAGCTAACGACTGTAACGGAAATTCAAAGTTTCTTGGAATTGGCAGGCTATTATAGACAATTCGTAGAAAGGTTTTTTGCGATAGCTATGCTTCTGACACGATTGCTGAAAAAGGACAAGAAGTTTGAATGGACGGATAAGTGCGAGCGTAGTTTTCAAGAGCTTAAGCACAAGCTAACTACGGCTCCAGTCTTGACAATACCATCTGGTCTAGGAGGATATGAAATCTACAGTGATGCGTCATTTAAAGGATTAGGCTGCGTTCTCATGTAACATGGAAGAGTGGTTGCATACACGTCCCGACAGTTAAGACCTCATGAATTGAACTACCCGACGCATGAGCAGCAATTGTCTTTGCTCTCAAGATTTGGAGACATTATTTGTGCGGAGAGAAGTTTCAAGTTTACACTGACCATCAGAGTTTCAAGTACTTGTCCTCGCAGAAAGAGTTGAACATGAGACAACGACGTTAGATGGAACTTCTCAAGGATTATGACTGCGACATTCTATACCATCCTGGTAAAAGCCAACAAAGTGGCTGATGCGCTTAGTCGTAAGTCAACGATTGCGCAAATAATGATCCAAGAATAGCTTCTTCTTGAGGAAGTGCGAGATTTAGATTTTAAGTTTGAAGAAAGCCATTTGTCGAGTCTCATGGCTACTTTAAGGATTGAACCAGAAGTGCAGGCAAAGATTAAAGCCTTACAATCCTCAAACCCTGCAATCCAAAAGATCCTACAAGAGGATTCAGCGAAGAGGAAAGTTGATTTTTAAGTAGCTGAGGACGGAATATTGAGATTCCGCGGACGATTGTGCGTGCCAAATGATACAGAGCTTAAGGAAGAAACTTTTTCAAAAGCTCATCGTAGTAACTACAGTATTCATCTGAGCAGCACAAAAATGTACCAGAATTTAAGGCGATATTATTGGTGGAGTGGCATGAAGGCTGATATTGCTAAGCATGTGGCTAAGTGCTTAACGTGCCAACAAGTGAAGGCACAACATTGCAAGCCTAGTGGACTACTACAACCTCTCAAGATCCCAGAATGGAAATGGAAACATATCACAATGGATTTTGTGATGGGATTACCAAAGAGTCAACGAGGTAATGATTTTATTTGGGTTGTGGTTGACAGACTAATGAAGTCCGCACACTTTATCGCCGTACGAAAGGATTTCGCATTAGACAAATATGTTGACCTGTACGTGCGACAAATTGTTCATCTTCATGGAGTACCAGTAACGATCACTTCGGATCGAGATCCTAAGTTCACTGCAACGTTTTGGAAAAGTTTGCAAACTACCTTAGGAACAAAGCTACAATATAGCATTGCCTATCATCCGCAAACGGATGGCCAGTCAGAAAGAACAATCCAAACGCTCGAGGATATGTTGCGAGCATGTGTTTTGGATTTTAAAGGAAGTCGGGGGAACAACTTCATCTTGTTGAGTTCGCCTACAACAACAGCTATCAACAGAGCATCAAAATGGCACCATTTGAAGCGTTATATGGTAGGGCCTGTAGAACTCCAGTTTGTTGGGACGAAGTTGGTGAACGAAAAATCACAGGTCCTGAGTTGGTGCAACAATCGTTGGATGCTGTCAAGGTTATCAAAGAAGGACTTAAGACAGCCCAAAGCTGCCAGAAAAGTTATGCAGACAAACGACGTAGACCATTGGAATTTCAAGTAGGTGACTATGTATTCCTCAAGGTGTCACCAATGCAAGGTACTTTGCGATTTGGCAAGAAAGGAAAGCTGAGTCCGAGGTACGTTAGACCTTTTGAAATCTTAGAACGAATCGGGATTTTGGCCTATCGTCTCGCGTTGCCACCAAGACTTGCTCAAGTACATGATGTCTTCCACGTGTCTATATTGAGGAAGTACGAGCCTGACACGACTCACATACTTAACTTTGAGGAAATAGAAGTGGATGACAGAGTGTCGTGCGTGGAACGACCAGTGAGGATAGAGGACAGAAAAGAGCAAGTGTTGCGGAACAAGACAATTCCCTTAGTTAAAATGATTTGGCAACATCACGGAACAAAGGGAGCAGCGTGGGAAAGCGAAGAGATAATGAGATGCCAATATCCCTATCTTTTTTAAAATGTCATGTAATAGTTTAAATTTCGAGGACGAAATTTTTGTAAAAATGGAAAAGTTGTGATATCCCGAAATTTCGACGTTAGGAATTAATCAAAGGACGATTGTCGATTTAAATTGGAAAAAAGTGTACGATCAGATTTTCTGACGTTTTCACACGGTCAAGGCAATGAAATGGAATTTGATGGATTTTGATAACGAATTCCAATTCGATGAAAAGTATTGGACGCTTAGTTACCGATATTTCAAAGTTTATCGGTAAACTTTAAATTTTCGGAAAAGAGACCGTAAGCCGAAAATTAAGGATCAAAGAGACATTTCGGACTTTGCATAAACCAACGGGCCTATTTTCTATTATTTTCGGACTTCAAGAGGCTCTATAATGGGAAATGACCATTTTGCCCCCAGAATGCCCATTTTAGGTCCAAACAAAGAGCCTATTGGATTTTTAGCCCATTAGGCCCATCAAATTCAAGTCCAAGCCCATGTGAATAGTGTCAAGCCCATGTGAATAGTGCAAGCCCGTATGAATACTGCCGAGAGTGGAAATTACCCTTTTGCCCCTTCTAGAAAGTTGGATATTTTGAAGTTTCATTTATGGACTTAAGACAAGAACATTAAAGGCTTGCAAGAGGACTTCTTCTTCTTTTCTTCCTCAACGTGGCCAAATCCTTTCCCCCCCTCACTTTCTCTCTTGCTTTCTTTCATTGTCTCATTAATTAGCCCAAAGTAGTCTTGAATACAAGAAGCCAAATTGGATATTTTGGAAAGTTGCATTATGGAGAAGCAATAATGCAATCTTGGATAAGTAATAGCAAGACAACTCTCACTCTCTCTCTTTCACTCTTCACTCATCCATTTCCTTCTTGCAATCTTTTCCTCTCTTTCTTTCCCTCTTGATTTTCGGCCACCACCCCTCACCGCCGTCCACCACCGCCGTGCCAAGCTCACCACCGCCCACTTTACCGCCGTGAGGATCGTCGTCCTCGTCACCAAGCTGTGCCGCGCCGTCCATCGCCGTGAGCCGCGACATCACCACCCAAGCCGCCCACCTTGCCACTGCCCACCTAGCCAAGCCACCACCATCACCATCTTCGCATTGTCGCTGCCATCGCCGCCGCCGTTGTTAAACGGTGAGTTAACTCCCTAATCCTTGATTAGGTTGTTACTTGCACTTAGGGTTAATTTAGTTGATTATGGTTAAATTAGTTAACTAGGGTTGGTTTAATTAACCATGGCTAGGTTAGTTAACTATGGTTGGGTTAATTAACCATTGTTAGTTATTTAACCATAATTGGGTTAATTAACTTTGATTGGGTTAGTTAACCATGGTTACGTTAGTTAACTGTGGCTGGGTTAATTAACCGTGGTTGGGTTAATTATTTTATATATGCTATTATTATGTTTTAAGGTGAAGATTGCCTAGGAAAAGTATTGGTTTCATGATTGATGACTTTATAGTGGAAAAGAATGTATGTTTGGCATGTAAATGGTGATCGGTGTAATGTCATGCTTATATACTGAGTTTCATGCATTGAAATAATCTAGTAGGCTTGAAAAATGAAGCATGGAAAGTTTGGCATGAAAAACACGTTGGTATGATCACGTGTGAATTATTCATTGCATTTTTATATGAGAAAATAGCAATATATTTGATGTATGAGCATGATCATGGCATGAGCACGGATCATGTGGCATTGGCTAGAAAAATAGGAAGAATTAAATCGACATGCATGATTGAGGTGCTCGTGTGATCACAAAAGGGAACGGACCCTCAATGGTGATTGAGGACGATCCCCAATTTTATTGATGATATTATCGGATGCCCGAGGGGAGTTCGGATGACGGATCGCAGTGCCCTTTGAGGCCAGACCGATTCTCCTTTGTGGAATGCCGTCTACCTATGGGGAAGGTTGAGGTGGGACCGCACCTCGGTCTTCCAGGGGGAGATGTTGTCGTGCCCGATGGGGTGGGACAATGCCCGATCATGCCGGATGACTGCTAACTTGTGAGAGGCATAGTGGCCTAGAGAGGTCGAGGTCCCCACCCTTTTGGGGTCGTGCGATGCCCGAGAGCGGACGTAATCACTAGGCATAAAACTGGACCACACTTGGTTGCATTGCGTGTGAGAAATGGTGTTACATGTTCTGATGTTGTGCCTAGTCTGATGCATTCTTTATAAGATGCTATAACTGATAATATGCATGGCATGTGCATGTGCCGAGGCAAGGTTAGAATGCCTGTGATTTGTCTATTGATTGAGTTAAGTCAATCGAACCTGTGATATGTTGTGTAGAGCGAGAGTCGCTCGCTATTGATCTACCATCGACGTTGAGTTGCATGTTTAGGATATGCTCTAGGTGAATCAGTACCTTACACGAGGCTTAAGTTGTTAACTTATTGAGATTTTTATCTCACTAGTTGTTGTTAACCGCTTTTCAGACCTGTAGTATGAATACAAGGATAGTACGGTTCGGGGTCCCATCGGAGCAAAGCCTCGAAATTAAACTGTACCTGAACCCCGACAAGGATTACTTTTTCGAATTGCACATCACGACCATTTGGGTCGACGAGGGATTGATGCATTTAATCTCCCACCGATTTGAGGCATGGTTCATGCACCATGGTGATGTCCTTTTTGGCCCACCGAGGGGCTTTGACGAAACTGATGGAGGAGGACCTGGGGATGCATCATGGGATCCCATAGACGTGGTGGTTTCAAATAGCGCCGTCGAGGATCCGAAGTTCGATCTGGATGAGGATCGGGAGGAGTACTACGACTAGGTCGGACTTGGAGGCCGACCCCCTTCTTGGAAGTAATCTCGTAGTGTAGCGGAGATAGGTTAACCCGACCCCCGGTATCTTTTTTATGGTCGTTATAGGAAGTCGCCGCTGTAAGGGCTTGTAAATATATACTCCCTAGGGTTAACACGTATATAAATAAAAGTGTGAGTTTTGATATTGATGTTTGTTTCGCTGTTTTTCCTACTATCCCTACTTCTGTGTTTGTCAGGCATTTGTTAGTCGTTTCCGTATGCGTTAATTAAAAGATAAAATGAACGGGTCGTCGACGCGTCCTGGGACGTCGCATTTTAATGACCCAAGAGAAGAGATATATCGGGATGGTCGCGTGCTCGAAGATCGGGACGTGATAGTTACGTTCTATTTTAATGCTGTATTGCGTGTAATTCCTACATGAGGAATGGCAGTTTTTTCATCTGGACAGATATCCGTTGATTTAGGCCCTTTATACTAATCCAAAGTTTCTAAAGAACATGATAACGTTTCATGTTGATTGATGTGTTGTTTTGTTCTTGAAGTTTCATGAAAAAGTAGATAGAGAATCAGTTTATCATTAGCTCATTACTACCCTCCATTTTATTTAGGGTTAATATCATGAAAAATCCCAAACTGATACATCAATGATAAATTTACCTCAAAACTAGTTTTTTTACCACAAAAAACTCCAAATCGGTACACCGGTGACAAATTTACCCCAAACTAATTTTTTGATCACAAAAATTCCCAAACTAGTACATCTGTGACAAATTTATCTCAAACGGATACACATCATCCGTTAGTTTCCGCAAAATTGGGTTAATATCACAAAAAATCCCAAACTGGCATCCCTATGACAAATGGAAGGTAAAATCTCTAACTGGTAAACCCTGTCAACAGTTATATGTTATCAAACTCAACAATTTGATGATAAAATTTGACGGAAACTAATAGAAGATAAATTTGTCACAAGTGTATGAGTTTGGAATAAATTTGTCAAAAATGTACCAGTTTGGGGTTTTCCGTGGTCAAAAAAATAATTTAGAGTAAATTTGTCATAAATGTACTAGTTTGAAATTTTTCGTAGTATTAACCATTTTCTTTATTATGCGATATAGATCAAGAGGATTTGCATGTCTTATAGAACTAATTCGATCAAATAACTCAATAAACTAAACTTTTTTTTTTACAAAAAAAAGAAGAATGTTGTTTTATGGGTCACTAATTTGTTGAATGTTAACCCCATCTCTTGAGAATGATTGCATGTGGTAGCCAATGTTAGGTGGTTACAATGTTATGACTTTGTTATGATTTAATGCAGTATCGCGTGTAATTTCTAATGCATGGCTCATATGATGCTCAACCAATCAAGTTTAAATGGCATCCCAAATGAGGCATTCACCGCAAAGTTGACTAAGCCTTTAACCAACCTGTATGTAAGTTTGTTGATAGAAGAGGTCAAAAAGGGAAATTGCACCTCTTCTACTTAAAACAAATTAGGGTGGTATAACATACAAGATGAATTCAATAAATAGAAAAGACTCGAATATAACCTAATATAGTTGAAGAACAAGGTGAACAAAGTGAAAAAAACAGTATGGTAGTTTGAAGAAGTTTCTTTCACAATCCGGATTTGGTTGTGATAATGTAAATAAAACAATTGTTGTCGATGATCCAAGTATATGAGAACCTCACATCAAGGTATCATTTAACTTTTAGTCATTTTGAGATCATTGTAAATGTAAGCTTTAAGAGGTTTGATTATACTGTTGACGTATGTCATCAAGATAATAGTGAGTGGACAAAATTCAAGAATGATGGATTTCCTCGGTATCCTGAGCTGTGTATTGTATTTGGTGATACATATGCTACTGGGGAGCATGCAGTAGGAAATACCAAAGATTTGATGGTGTTGGAGGAAGATGACAATGGTGGTGGTGATGCAGACGGTGATCTAGATGACTTCAGTAAACACCACATTAATGAGGGAGTTTTTACATTTGACAATACTGCTACTCCAGTTCATAACAAGCACAACTTGGATAGGACTCCAAACACCTAGAGAAGAAGAAAGGGTAACTCATTTGATGTTGCTAGCACTTGCAAAGCCATACAAGAGATAATCAAATCTATGGCAAGTCAACCTGTGAGTGGCTCTGCCACCTCACAAGTCATATCACCACCTGTAGACCCCTTCTCCGTATCTGCTATGATTGATGTCCTAGTTAGCATGCTTGAGTTGGAGCAAGATCTTCACAACAAAGCAGTAGAACGAGCATGCGTTAGTGCCACATGCAGGGAGGCTTTCATCATATCCCCAACTAAAAGGAGAAATGGATTTGTCCAATGTCTTAAGTAGATGTTGGGATATGTACTGTGGATTGCGTGAGATTTTTATATTTGGTTTCATTTTACTCTACGACTTATGTTATTGGTTGTTATATGGTTTTTAAAGATATTCATATTGAGACTTTTGTTTTTGTGTGGTGGCATATGTACGATGGATTGCGTAAAACTTTTATATTTGATTTGCTTTCACTCTACGACTTATGTTATTGGTGGCAGATGTATGATGGCATAGGTACTATGAAAGGAGGAGCAAATAGTGTGTCTGATGGGCAAGTAGCATCAATTAAATAGTACTTAGATGAGTTTGATCTTGACATAATGATAGCATGGTTATGCACTATTACAGTGGACATGTCCGTGCATACGAAAGAATCTATTAGAGACAGTAAATTGTCAGGACCCAAATGGTAAGGAGTGTTGTTTATGGACATTCAGATAGAATATATGAAACCTCAAGTTGGAGAGAGATGTTTTTTTTTTAACCTTCGTGATTTAATAAGGGCAAGAGGTTGGTTGAAAGATAGTTGATATGTTAGGTTAGATGAATAGGTTGGAATCTTCTTATTTTTGGTTGGTCACAAAAGCTTCATTAGAGATTTATGTGAGAGATTCCAACGTTCGGAAGAAACAATCAGCAAGTTTTTCACTATAGTGTTGAAAGCAGTTGTCAAACTATCAAAAGAGGTTATCAGATCACCTTCTTTTGATGTTGTCCCAGAGGAAATTCTTATGGATCCTAACCATAAACGCTACTTTAAGGTATGATTTTCAAATAAATTTTACACCATCAAATACATGTACTTGAATAATTTTGTATAACACTAGACTTTCGTAAAATCACAAGGCTGCGTAGGTGCTATTGATGGCACCCACATTAATGCTTATGTCCCTATGTCGAAGCAGATCCCATTTAGAGGCAAGTAAGGGAGTACCATCCAGAATGTGATGTGTGTTTGTTAGTTTGATATGAAATTTACTTTCATGTATGTTGGGTGGGAAGGATCTGCTAGCGATTGTCGAATGTTCTTAACAACACTCGAGACTCCTTGACTACAATTTCCTCGACCACCACTCGGTATTTGCTTTGTCTATAAGGAGTAATTTTTTTTATGATTTTATTGTGGTTGCATATCATAACAAATTTGTATATACCTTGTTATAGGCAATTACTATGTGATAGATTTTGGTTATGCAGCACTTTCAGGATTTTTAACTTCATTTAAAGGTGAACGGTATCATCTGAACGATTATAGGGGTAAATGGAGATGGCCCAGATCAGTAAGAGAATTGTTCAACCATAGGCACTATTTACTAAGGAATGTCATTCAGAGGTAATTTGGGACATTAAAGAATCGCTTCTTCATTTTGAGACAAATGCCTCCATTTACAATTCGAAACCAAGCACTTGTTGTAATTGTATGTTGTACTCTCCATAATTACATTTGTGACCAAGACAGGAGGGACAAAAACTTTCCTTATATGAAGATCTTGAGTACCCATTTGGACCTAGACAAGTGGAGGTTGTAGATGATACATCACATGATGAGGCAACTAAGATAAACATGCTTAGGAAAAATATTGCAAATAAAATAGTAAGCAATCATAATATGCTTGAGATTCCATGACTTTGTGTTTTCAACTTTTGTAATGTTGTTTTTAAATACTTGGCAATATTTCTGTTAATCAGATTAAGGTAATCTAATTCTATATCATAATATATTCTAACTTTATTTCGTAGGCCATGCCATTCTCTCATAATGAACCAATGATGGCGCGCGCGCATATGTGTATTAAATTTAATAAGCACGAGATTAGTTTTCCAATTCCACCTTCCCCTTTCAAGAACTTTTAATCAACTATAACTAGAACGTGAATGTTTGAAGTGCTTAAAAAATACCAAAGAAGTTGTCTTCTTCAAAAACTTTCGGTTGGTAAATCAAGCTATTGAAGACACATGTTAGAGTTTATGATGTACGTATGGACTTTACTAATTGGAATCGGTTAATGCTATTACCATTTGTTTTGTGTTCATAGCAGTCGAATAAGCTTGTGCTCCATGGAATTTCGATGTCATTTGCTTGAGAAGGTTTGATGAGTTTGTGTAAATAAGCGCACCAACTTTAGGATCACTCCATCCTCAATTGTTTCTTCCTCGCCCATTCCATTAGGCAACGTTTTCTCTTCTTCTTGCAGCTAAAAAAGGTTCAAAAGTTGTTTATGCACCTGTTTATTGTGATGCCCAAAGATTTACTATCAACCTCATCATATTGTGAGTTATAAACTAGTGGAACTCTCTGCTGCTATCTCTAGCCATTCATCTTTGACTAACTATTACATTGGATTTTCTGAGGCCATTTTAGAATATTTTGATCAGTTAAGTCCTTACAAAAGTCCATTTCATCCAAACATGGATTGTTAAGTCTCCACTGACATTTTTATAATTAAATGAAAAAAATTGGGAATAGAAAATTTTAAAGTTGTACCAAACGCATTTTTGTTCTTTTATTTTATTTTATTTCAGGAATAGAAATTTTGTGCAATTACCAACACGTTTTTCTTTTTAGAAACTCGTTCAGGAAATAAAAATAGAAAAAACTATTTATGAACAGAAATTGTTCTCGAGAACAAAAATGTTACCAAATGTACCCTGAATGAATTCATAATTTACTTACATCCAACCTATCTCTATAATTCTCTCTCACCCTCACTCATTCTCGTGCTCGCTTACTCCGCACTCTCACATTAATTTGAGTATGAGTCTTCCTAGATTGAGTTAAGTATGAAAGTGTCTTTAGTAATATGGGTTGGGCCAGATATAAGTCACTAGATTTGTATTGCATGAAAATATATCAAAATGGGTTAAATTGGCTAATTTGAGTCGAACCATTTTCAATCCGATTTACCCGTTTGACAGGTCTAGTCAAAGGGCCAATATTGAAATTCAAGGAGAAGGTTGTGAATTCATTAAAAAATTTTGAAGTTCATATATTATTTTTTCCAATTGTTTGAAAAATTATTTAAAATAGAAGAGTAGATGATAGTGAAAAAATTGAAAATTTAATACAAATAACCCATGCAAATTACTAAGCCAAAAGCCGATTTACTATATAAATCCAGAAAGAAGCTGATCAAATTGAGAAAGAATTACCTCAAACAAAATAATCAATTGACCGTACTTTGAGAATTGGGATCAATTAACGATTTGGAAGAACTAATAACGAATTGATCCAAGAAGATGCAAATGAGGTATATAAACATCACGGGCGATCATTGCAAAAACCCTATTACGATAGAGCAAGCTCTCCGGATTTACTATAAAAAAATATAATACTAATTCAATTTTGGATCTTATTAACGAGTGCTTCGAGGCATTTGTTAAATATATTTGATGTGAGGATATTCATTTTCAAAACATTTAATTAAAGTATTTGGAAATTGTAATATTTTCTTATTTAATTAATCGAATGTTGAATTATAATGCTTTAATTTAGACTAAACAAAATGAAACAGAGAACCCTAGAAAAACCCTCAACTCAAGCTTCCCATCGTCTCTTCTTCTCAGTTCTCTAACTCGCCTCCTCCTCGCCGCGTCGCCACCCACCGCCGATCGCCGTTCGCCACCTCGCCGTCGGAATTCGCCGCTGCACCTCTCGTGCGTCTCTTCCTGTTTCCTTGTCCCCTTCTCACCTACCCGGTCTCCGAGTCTCTCGCTGTATCTCTTGTTTGTGCTCGCCATCTCAATTCGTCTCTGTATTCCCGAGCTTTTGTTCCGGGTTTTCCAACTGCGGCGTGTTGAGTGGTTCACCTCTCTTCAAAGAGAGCCGCCGTTCACCGGAAAGCCACCGATTGTTCTTTCTTCGATCATGATTTTGATAATAGATTGGGGGTGTGCATAGACTGGAAGTTGGAATCGGCTGGATGTGTGTTCTAAAATCTTGATTTGTCGTCTTAATTTATGTCAATACATCCAAGAATTGCTGCGGCTTGTGCGAATTCAGTTGTGGGTTTTGCCCATTTCACTGTATGCATTGACAGTTTTTTTTCTTCTTTTTATAAATTTCATTGGGCTGCGATTCTTTTTGGATTGGTCAGGTTGGCCGATTTGGCTGCAGGGTGATCGGAGAAACACCGATCTTCTCCAGCCAGCACGCCGTATTGTGTAATCGGAGTGGCTGATTTATGGTCTTTTCTTATGCTTTGGTTTTCTTTCCCCTGTTCAGTCCTTCTTGGACTGATCGGAAATGGCTGGTTTCGACCCGTGTGATCAGATAATAGCAATTGTCCGACCGACCTAAGTCACCGGTTTGGTGTAATTGAAGTCTCTTTTTTTTTCTTTTGGTCAAGAGTGCTCTTTGGCTTTGCTTTATTACGATTTCTAGTGTAATTGCAGCCTCTTGTTTTAGGAGACGGCTTGAAAGATTCATTAGATTCCATAAATGATGATAACATCTACATCCACGTTGATAATGTTGTGTGTTTATTTTGTTGTTTATAGATACTATTGTTGAGTATTGGGCTCTATCAAATGCTGATTGCTGATCGTATTGCTTTCCTTCTCTCAGGCTCTGTGAAAGGTGAGGAAGGATCAGCAGAAGAATCTAGACAACCGAGAGACGGATAACTTTTCAAGATGAGGCTCTTAACCCACAACATGCTTTCGTCAAACATTAAGGGAGTAACCAACGGCTTCCCACTTGGCATTGTGGTAGAGAAACTAATAGAGAAGCCAGTGGAGATGAATCCCGACTTCCTCAAGAATATGTTTCCCAAGATTGAGTGGAAAGCTCTTGTGGATGCATCTCGGTCCATGGGCTACACCGAGCTTCCTGACCAGGTGGATTCCTCAATGCTTGACTCTGTTGATTTTCTGCAGAGGTTTCATCATGCTCTTTTAGAGCTCCACCTTGAGGAAGGGGCATTGGTTTGCCCAGAGACCGGGAGGAAGTTTCCTGTCAACAAAGGAATACCCAACATGCTCCTCCATGAAGATGAGGTCTGATTTTAGTTTAGTTGTCTTGACTCTATTGTGCCATTTCCATGTCAAGTTTAGTGAAGTTATGTTAGGCGGAGGTGCAAATTAATTAACCATCTATTACTTCGCTTGTTCAAATAGAGACTAGGGGTTTTGTGGTACATGGTCTAATTGAATGATGCAAGAGGGTTTAATAGCAGAAAGAGCTTGCAATGCAGTTCGAGTCAATGTAATTACTGTTACAAGTTTTTTACCTGATCTAGTCTCTGAGTTATCCCTTGACATTTGGGTTATACATTGATCATGTCAAACTACGATTACTGGGTCCATATGGTGATGTTATCTCTCTTCATTTTCTTTTGGTGTTGTGTCTCTTAGCAACGCTTATTTTGCTTGTTCTGCATATGTGGTGTTTCTACAAACTGAACTGGTTATATTGGTCTGTTTGTTGACTCGAACTTGGTGGTAAGGTCTAGGACTTTCTTCCTCAAGTCCTTGACAAGCGCATGCATAGAATTTATGAGGCCCATCCCTTGGGAGAAGTTTTGGTTGTAATTGTAAGTTCTTTTGTAAATAGTACATTCTATTCTACAAGGCGTTAAATGAAGTCTTTGGCGATCTTTGACGAATGAAACTCCCACAGCTTGGTCTAGTTTGCTACCTAATGAGGAACGCTGTTGAAGATACAATATTGTAGTAGCTTCATCGCTAAATATGCTACTCATGTACTCGTCTTCATGCAGCATGGGCCGCTCTTTGCAAATTCTGTATGAATGCATGATGGTTCACGATACGACTCTGTCAATTTATACTCCATTGTTTTTGGACTGCAAGGACAGGCAGCTTCTTTCGTGTAACATGTAGGGAACATGTAGGAACCTTTAGTCATCTCTGTCCAGGACTTGCCAGAGCGAAGGTGTAAAATTGAATGTATTGCGACGACCATCACATGTGCCATACTCAAACATTGGTACTGGGAGGCCTCTGGAGCACCTTTACACACTTGGATATAGAAGAGCTTTTGTGAAGAGAGCTTCTAAGAAAATAAGAATTTTGACTTGACTACATATTACAGGTTTGGTAAGCGATTAGTTAACCTCTTCACCATCAGGTTTGCTAACATGGACCTCTGTTTTCTGATCTTCCAATAGGGACTAATTCTGCTGATGAAGATAAAAGTTTCATCACATAAATTGGAGTTCTTGCGGAGAACTCTTTCTATCAGTTTGTCTCGTATCTGGTAGAGCTACGATTCTCCTATCATACTAGTTTTTTATGACCCGTCTCTATAGGTATAGCGACAAGCTCAGGTCTGTCGCTACTTGCTTCACTCTTGTTGACTCATTACTTGTGTTACCAAAGATTACATGACAGAGCAAGCATTTGGGTTTTCGTCACTGAAGAGTTGTGGAGCATAGACGTAGTGAATGAAGTATGGATCTCCCTCTCTGCTCTTGACCTCCACAACCTTTTTCTCTTCTTGGAACTCCACAATCTCCTTGTTCTTTGTCTCTACAACCTTCACCTTCTCTTTCTCTACCGTCACCTTCTTCTCCTCCTCTTTCTTCTCCACCTTCTTCTCTGGTTTTGGGGGTATGATCTCTGCCTGTTTGTGCACCTTCCTCCGCACGTATGACAGGAGCTTCTTGGGCTCGATCGTTCCTTGGACCGTTAGGGTTTGAGCCTTTATGTCGGTCTTGACACTGTAGATACCTGCACTACCATTTGGACGTTACGTATCAAGTGATGTAGAACTCCTTCATCGATGGCAGATGTTGGCAAGTCTCTACTATACCTGGATGTCTTATAAGCTTAGTCCGCAGGTCGCGTTCACATTGTTCGCAGTGCATGTAGACCTTCAAGTTGTGCGTTCGCACGGGTAGCTTAACAAGAAAGAGATGGAGACGAAGCAAATTTTGATTAGTATCACTTTTTCTTTATACAGAAGACAAATGATGTCATGACAATGAAAAAAAAAGTAATTTAACCTAATTGTGGATTTGAATGTTGTCAAAGCATTAATTTTTCGAATTGCAAAATTCATCATACAAACTTAGAATATGAGGTTGACCAATTACGTGCATAACTATTTTTAACAGGTGCTATTTTCCTTGGTGTTCAAGGCCTTAAATATGTGATACTATACAACTCCTTGGTGATTGCTACTAACGAAACGGATCCTAAATAATCCTAAAAATGTCACGTTCGAATTGGAAAAAAGAGGGAAAGGAAGTGATGGGTCGTCATAATTAAACGAACATGTCTAAATGTGTGCAACTTTTACTAAAATGCAACTAGTTTCTGTCGATTATTTGATATTATGATGAGCAAAATTGTAGCGTCTATAAATTTACTTCTTTGGGGGCTTCCTTGACGACTTTCTTCTCGGTTTCGACTTCCTTGATCTTGATCTTGGGCGATATCAACTCCACCTTCCTCTTGCTGAGTCTCTCTATTTTCTTATGGATTCCCAGTGGATCGATTGCCCCTTTCACCTTCACTTCGTTGCTCTCAATGTTCACTTCCACTTGGTGAACACCTGCTCTAATGACCACCACCACCACCACCATCATCATCTTTGACACAATCCAAGACAAGAAATTTCACGGAATATATGCATACATATAGTAACATCACATTCACTCCATTTGTTGATCGATATTTTGGTTAATGTTCGCGATATCTATTGCGCTTAGCAATGAGATTGGCTGAGTTGTCTATCCAACAAACGGGCTTGTTATAAACTATATATACACATTTTTCATGGAAATTCAGTTCACATACCTTGTGTTTTGAGTAGAGGCCTCCTGATCTCGCCTGCGCATTCTGGGCAATGTAGGTTAACTTTGTATACGGCGGTGATCACGTCGACTTTCTTCTCCACGACCTTCTTCTCCTCTTTCCCTGCCATTTATTTTTGCAAAAATCTCTCCAAAATAGGAAACAGAGAAAGGGAGCAAGGAGATAACAAGCAATAATTTGTTTAGAGCTTTTACGCTGAGGAGAAATGGTTATGCAAATGAGGCTTCTGCCAATTAAATTATGAAGGGATTGAGAGACCATGCTGGTGAGATTTGCTGAGGGTGGCTCAACAGCTGCTTGAAACTTGCTGGGCTGGAGATGGAATTGGTGAGGATTTCCTTTGACGTGGAGGACTAGGACACGTTTGTTTACTATTTTTCCCTCCTTTTTGTTGCACCTGTGTATGGTGAAATTCCAATGAAGAAAAATTGAAACAGATGTCCAATTTGTCTGCGTGGTGATGGAAAATTGATACTGCTCACGAATAATTGTCCTGATTTGCTTGTAGCAACATTATAGTCTTGTAACATTACAAGCATACACGACGGAGATTTTATTGGAGGGGGAACGAGAACTCATTCCTTCGAAAACAACTACACAAATTAAGGAAGAGAGATTCCAATCAAAACGACAAAACGATAAGTACGCTTATAGTCGCTGGATGCAAATCCCGGTTGTGAAATGAAATCACATCATATGTATCGCTTACGATCAACTTTACAAGGTAAACAATCGGATCTCTTAAGTCATAATGCTAGACAATCAGGTGCTCAGAGATATCTGATAAGCACACGTAGCCTGCTTTTAATACATCGAATACCTCTACGAACGGAGAAACTACGTTTCGGCTTGCGTAGTATACGATTTTCAACTTAAGTTTTCAAACTATAAGTGCAAACCATCCTTTACATGACATGAGCCCCACATGGGGCTTAATCCTAAGGCTTAGGTGCGCTTGGTGTACACGCATCCAATGCACCTAATGCCTGCTCCTGTCATGGAGAAGATTACTCTACTTCCCCAGCATAACTCTCATTTGGACATATAACATGTATATTGAACGGAGAGACAGCAAGCAATTCTGCTTTTATCGTCACACGGGTTAAGACAAAAAATCAGCAAACCCAGTTCCTTCTACGGGTAAGAGAATCAGCCAATGTTCCATTCATTTATTCCTCACATCTATCTACCACAAGTCCTTTTCGAAACATCAAGATTAAATATACACAAGACTAAACACGTCGACTCAATAAACGTCATAAATCACACATTACCCATTCTCAGCTAACTGAACAGAAGGAGCAACGCTTAGTGCTAAAAAATTGGCATATTAGACCACCGTGATTGGATTTTTCAGCTGCCTCGGTAGGTGGTGAATGAGAATGGAGAAAAAAGAAGAGGAACATGAAAATGATCCCGCTTCTGTGTCTCTCTGATTTCGAAAACGATAGAAACATAAGGGAAGAATCCACCGGGGCAGTACTTACTCGTGTTGAAACTGATCCTATATATTCCTGGATTAATCTCATTGACGATGTCCATCAAGTGACCGCTTCTTCCATCTTTATCTGTACTTGAGACCCCTTGAAGTATCCAACCACCAACTTCTGCTTCGCCGAACAATGGGCGGGGTTGGTTGCCCCTCCACATCTCTAAGCGGACCTCCATGGCTGAGGCTGGGCATCCTTGAGAGACATCCAAGACATGTGTTGTAATAGGTGGACGAGTTCGAGTTGTACTTTGCGACATTTTGGTGGAAGAAACTTCAGAAATAGCCGTGAGATGTCCTCCAATTATGCTCACACGATCTTCTAGAGCACAAAAAGGAAAATGTTAGCATGATCTGAACCAAAAGTAGTTCAAAAGTATATATATTAGCAATTAAAGTCGCATAAATATTGTTTCATATAGTTCTATAATTTAAATATTTTATCATATCAGGGGAAAACTAATAAGAAGTTCTTAGGAGTCAAAAAACAACCGGATATAAATAGGTGACAAAAAGATTGGTGTAAGAGGGGATAGACAGATAATTTTGTTAAACATGTCATCTTCATGTAGATCTACATATGAAGACCAGTAGGAATTCGGGCAATACTATGTAATTTATTGTTCCTTTTGCAACTGGATTCATGTTTGATACCTTAAATGCTCTTAGCTTCTGAGCAAAAATTGCAAGACAACCTTGAGAAATCTAGATAAACTAGCAACAAATGACAGATATGTCAACCATATTGCATGCTACTGCAACATCGTTGAAGTGGCAATCATAGGCTTATAAGGCAGATTAACCATGGCCCTGAAAAAGAACTTCATGTTTCAAGGGGGTAAATGCCCTCCCACTCAAGAGGAGAAAAGGAAAGATAGATCCAATCTATCTATCTCAACGAACTCGACACAACATCCAAAATCTGAGAGCTACAAGTGATGCAAGAGAGAGAGAGAGAGAGAGAGAGAGAGAGAGAGAGATTGATCAAAGTGCAAAGGCGATTCAAAGTACTAGAACCTTTCCATGCTAGAGGATTCTATTAAATTGGTTTGTGTGGGGAAAAAGATGCAAAATAATAGCAGAAACAGTTGCATTTTTTAGAGTCGTCTGTCAAATTAGCAGCTAAGGACATGCATGGGTAGAAGAATTGCTATGACTTGACAATAGAGAACTGAAACTTCATGCATGGAAGATGAAACCTAGGACATTAGAAGTACCTTCTGCTTTCTTAGCTAGTCCTGCAGGACCCTGATCACCAGTTGAAGCCGTGTGTTCTTTGGCTGAAAAGAGCTTTGCAAGACGTAATTTAGTTACTTTCATCTGCTCTTCAGCTGCAATCTGAAACTCCTCTATGGGCCTATTAGAGTACCGTTTCTGAAAAAGAAAATGTTGCAATTTTCTCACTTCTCAGTTATGATGTCAACATGTAACGCTGTTGACTGATATCTACTAAGACTGAAGGAAGCAATGAAAATGCATAGTAACTTGAGCTTCCTCTGAGGTACAAGACACATGGCTTAAGGAAAGTGTTTCTGCGATAAGCACAATTTCATGTATCACAAAGCAGTATGCCTTGAATTGTCCCTCATAAGAGACAAGAACTCACGTGAGCTAGTAACCTAGGGTACCAAATTTGTTTCAAGATTTACCTTCAGCTCTGCAAGTATTTCGGGACTTGTCCTTCCAGAAGCACATATAATAAAAATAAATCCGAACTTCTGCTTATATCGTACATTCCAGTCAGATAATTCCTGCAAATGACAGGTCCAAGAGCATCAGACTATTAGAGTAACTAATATGATTGCAATTATCAGTATTGGTTTCTCCGTTACATTGAAGTAAATATTAGAACAATAATTTTCTGCATAAGAGGTTAACCTGTAAGCTAGAACCAGCGGCAGTTGCCAAAGCTGTAGATTGCTCTCCTTTGCTCCACCTATTGAAATGAATCTCCAAAAATTCTCAGGTATAGCACAGCATCAGGTAATACACGAGTACAAAAGACCAAAAAGGTGCCAGAAAATGCAGGTGAAAGGGTATGTATAGTAAAGAACACAACATTTGAAGTACTATGAACCATTTGGGTAAGTGCATTTAGCCCATGATATGCTTTAATCACATCTCTGGTTTATTTCTTCTTGTTTACTACGTACCAACATCATATAGGCTAAACAGGCATTTGTGTTGTCATAGAATACCTCTACCTCACGAAAGTGCATAACACAGAAAAAGGATTGCTGTCATAGTAGGAAACTTTTTTTTTTTAGACAATTACGTAATCCATAAGTCGTTTCAAAAGTAAATAGGAGTGCATTTCCGTGTAAAATTCACCAATGAGTTGTCCCAGCAGTCCATAGAATCAAGTACATTAACCAAAGTATTCAGCCATAACATATGGTAAATGTGACACGTGCAGTCCCAAAAAAAATATGATGGATGCATAAGCAGATTGTAAAGATCGACGAACCGGTTGTGTACTCCTTTGGGGCTTGGCCCACTTGGAATTAGGGCCACAGTTACTACAGTAATTATAAAATATTGTCAAGAACATATGCTCTCATTCATTCGTAGCATACAATCAATATAATGAAGCACACATTGTCAAGAACCCCATCTTACAGAACGCACATTACCCTGCAACAAGTCAACACTTCACCCAACCAATTGACACCCATCAAATCTCCCAATAAGATGACCAGAATACTTTGAAAATGAGTTGATTGACCCATCAGTAAAAACAAAACATATTTTGTCAAATTGGTCAACCTCATTCCAAAGGTTCAAATAGCATTAAGCTTTCCACACATAAACAAAGGCATCAGTCATCCACAAGTCACCGATTCATATAACTCAATGAAGTTAGAAGCTAATAATGAAGAGCCGACTGAAGGAGCCAAAAACACAACTTGCCAGTTTCCGCGCAAGACCTTCCCCAGGCAAGACGGAAAAATCTACCTGCTTCATCTATGGTTTCACAAATATTTACATCACAAAATTCAAAACAAGCCCAAAAAACAGTGCTCCTTAACTGTGAAGGCTAAAGTTCATTACACGAAAAAGCCAGTCTTTTTAGTTGGCACAGTGAACTCCAACAAATAATCTATGCCAAAGAGCACAGCATGAAGATTTGAGGAACCCCATAAGGAAAAATTCCCTACTATCTCTTCAACTTCTCCAAAAAATAAAATAAAATTGATGGCCATCAGGGCCAAGCGCAAAAAGTGATTCTTGTTTTTTGATCTTTTCTCATGTCCGGGACAAAAGAGAAAAAACGAAAAAGAAAAAGAGCTGATCGAAATAGAAGATACAGAGAGAGACTTAACTGAGCACTGGTGTCACTTTTCCCAGGAGCCACCGACTTGGTCTCTCCGATCTGAGGGTGGGCCGAGAAAGCTTCGAGCCAACCGTTCACGTCAACCTCCAAATCGCGAAAGAACACAAAATCAGCAATTTCCTCCAAAAACTCCAATTCGAATAGGAAAACAAAAAGGGACAAAGCAACGGAACGTGTAATCGACGCGTGACCGAAGAGAGAGAGAGAGAGAGACAGAGAGAGAGAGAGAGGTTACCTTGTTGAACCAGATGTCTCTGGCGGTGGAAACGGCAGCTTGGAGAGCGGGGAAGGGGGAAGCCTTCGCCATTTCAGTGGCGAACTTGGTGCTTCCGCAGCAAGCCAAGAAGTCCTTCTCGTCGAAAGCTAACTCCATGTGGGTGGGTGGGATGAGTGTTTGTGTGCGCAGCAGCAGAGCGAGGCTGGGCGATCGGAGAATGGCCGCCAGCAAGAATCCGATTCGGAAAGCGAAGACGACGATGGAAAGGCCAGGCAAAGAAGATAAAACTGATAAATAATTTTAGTGATTTTGTTTGGTTTTCAATTGCGCCTCCAATGATTCACCTCTTGTCTGAAATTTAACTTAACTTTCCCCTCAAAACTTTTATTTAAACCCAAATTTTCCATTATAATCAGTGACCTATCATTGAATTTTGTATCATTGTTAGTGATCTAGTAATTTTGGCATTGCCAGTTAACGGTATGCGCCTAACTTCGGCTTCCTCTTCACCATAGCTGTACGGAAACAACTAAAACATGTTGAACAAACATATATCTACCTTTTGGAAGAGCAAATCTTCGAAGTTCAGCAAGACGTCAGAGCTCTTGTAATCATTTTGGAAATTGGAGGCAAATGACTTGTACACGGACATAGTACAATTGTAGAAAATTCCCAAAACATTATTAAGCTCTTAGATCTAAACCTACAACCTACTTATCGAAATAAGTTTCGCAATTTTTTAAACTTGAAACCTACCTTGCACACCTTAAAACTTGAAATCGGATAGGTTCTCACCGGTACGATTCTCATATTCCAAGTTCCACCTTGAAATCATGCTCACCCCTAGTTGTGCTTTTGCCTTTGAAGCTCTTGAAACCGATCCTTGGTTTGGCCCCCTCTACATTCTTGCATCGGTTGTTCCAAGCTACATAATAGTGACATGTTTTTAGCTCAAAGAGACAGAGGTGCTTGATGGATCCCTCGTCATGTGTATTGAGCATCCGCAATCGAGATACCATTTGTATCTCTACAACTTTGTTGAATTGGTAGCCTACAAGAAGACATTAGTTCATTTCTTCTTTGGTGCCTAAATATATTTGGGTCCTTTCTTGTTAGACATGACATATGGTGACAAGGTGTTGCATTGATAACTTAAGGATTTTTCAAGGCATTCTTAACAGTAATAGGACAGTTTTGTCTAAAATGGCTAGATTGTTCACAATTTGTACATTAAAAATACTGTGCACCCTTGGTTTCACAAAACGAGATCTATCATGGGATATTCATGTGATGTTTTCTTTTGTTTTGTTTTGAAAAAGGACTCGTGACTTTTATCTGGATTATAGCCTAATCTAGATTTTTTGTAGTAAGGAATTTGACGAGTAAAAATCTTTGTCAAAATTTCTGAACCGAGAGAAAAAATTTCACACATTTTTGTGACTTCTATTTATATTAGCACTCTCCTTCTGCAGAAGGTTGCATTCTGCTTTTGTATAATCAACCTTCTTCAGAATATGAACTTCTTCTTTTTGAGAAACTTCTTGTTCTTTTAATAGAGAAAATTTCTTTTTTAGCTCAGTATTCTTTTTAGATACTTTTCTTAACTCATTAAACATTTCCTTCAGCATATCATGCATTTCATCATAAGAATATTTGGAGTAATTTACCTCATCTTATTCTGAATTAGTACTGGCCATCAAATAGAGGTTTGCCCCATCTGCTTCATCTTTACTGCTCGACTTGCACTCTTGATATGTCCTAATATCCTACATTCAAACTGTTGAAACATTAGTTATTAGATTTATTGTTAGCAAGGGTAGAAAGTAGTTTGGTCTTCTTCATTATTGGTGAATCATAGTACTTACTATATATATTGATGTAATCCATAGTATTGTGCAATATATAGAAAGACTCTCTCTCTCTTACCTTCAACATGGTATTAGAGCTTAGAAACCCTAAACCCTAGCTGTAGCCGTCGCCGCCGACCACGAGAAGCCTGGCCACTCGTCGGAGCCCTAGATCCTGTTCCGAAAGGGTCTGGCGAACCTAGTCCTAGCGAGCCCAGTCTCGAGCTCGCCCAAATGTTGCTGGAGCAAGGCGAGCCATGTCCAAGCTCGCCCAAGCGTCGCTGGAGCCAAGCGAGCCAGATCCGAGCTCGCCCAATGTCACTAGAGCTCAGCGAGTCTAGTTTTAGTGTCGCTTGAAGTCGCCAGAGTGATGGAGGTCAGTTTCGAGCTTGCCCAGCCTCGCCGAAGCCTCGTTCTCTTCGCCGAAGCGTTGTCTAGAACCACTTAGTGTTTTTCAGCCCCTCAAGGATTCATGTGAGCTTTAAACATGAGTCTTGAAGAGCTGACCTATTGATTAGGGTTAATGTGGGTTCTTCAAAATAGGTTAGTGCGATTTTGTGGATTTCTGGGGGGCTTGGATGTTGCTAGAGGAGGAATTCCCTCACTTCTATGGAAAATGCTTTATCCACTTTGAGATTTGTAGTATCTCTTGGGTGTTTTTAGCCGAAGAAAAGCATTTTTAACGGTGCTTATTGTTGCTTATTATTGAGTTATGGCTGAAAGCTCTGATGTGAGCATGGTACCAGCTTTACTAATATGAAGTTGAGTTCTATCAAGCTAGATGAGACCAATTATCCTTCTTAGTCTATGGCGGTTGAGACATATCCTTTGGCTACCAGACAATCGAGTTATCTAACTTCTCTTCCACCCTTGGATGAAACGAAGGTGGGTGATTGGTGTTGTGGCGATGTTGCCATTTGGACGTTAATGCGAAATACCATGGATTCCAAGATTAGTCCCCAATTTATGCGATGTACATTAGCCAAAGCCATTTGTGTACTTGTGATATCCTGATTCTGGCTCACATATTTTAATGTGCAGAGAATAATATTAGGAAATGTTATTTGTGACTATTGAGGAATATTTTTTGGGCGATAAATTCGTGTTTTAGTTACTGCTTTCTTGTGTGTGATTTATTGGTTTTGCAGCAATTGTGATTTTGTGACACGTAAGCCTATATAATTTCTGTTTGAAGTGGTGTGAAATAAAAAGGGCCTAGTGAAGTGGCACATTGTGTTTTCGACTTACGGTGTTTATCGGCAAATAAAAATGACTCTGTGGTATGTTGTAATTTTTTAACTTATAGGGGTATTTTTGGAATTGTCCATCTCCTTTATTTCTTTTGTCTTATTCTCTCTCTCCCCCCTTCTTGACCGACCACCCCTCCCCTCATCTCTCTCCCTCTCTTACCTCATCACTTCCTAAACTTACTTAGATACAATTTGAAGTTCATATGAGGAATTGGATAAATTTTTGAGATCCCATTTATGGCAAAGTGATAATTAACCTTGACTTTATAATCTCTCTCTCTCTCTCTCTCCTTCTTCCCCTTATTTTTCCCACACAGCTGAACCTTCCTCCCTCTTTTTTCTTTGATTTTTGTCTTGCTTTATTAAAGAAACTTTGGAGTCCATACGTTGAATTGGACAATATTTAAAGTTGCATTAATTGTTAAGTGATGATGAATCTTGACAATTTTGGTTCTCTCTCTCTCTCGTCGAACACCTCTTCTTCCCTATACTATTTTCTTTGTCTTGTCTCATTTGATACAACTTGAGGTCCATATGTTGTATTTGATAATTTTTGGAGTTTCATTGATTAAGAATGATGATTAGTCTTGACTTATAAGCCTTCTTCTCTCTCTTCACTTCTTCCTCTCTTTCCTCAAATCTCGCCCGTTCTCTCCCTACGTGAGTCGCGAATAAAACCTACAGCAAGTAATCTCGCCATTTCTCTTCTTCTCAACCTTTTATATCGTGGTTAGAGGTGGAGCATGTTTTAAACATTGAACTTAAAGTCGACTACTAGTTGTACGGTACTTGTGATTGTTGGCGAAAACTTTGAAATGAAGTAATTGTAACGACGTGATCGTTTGTCATTGAAATGATGGAAAAGTGTGATATTTCGTGGAACCAGAAAGTTTGATGGTGTCCGAACATGTTGATGTTCGTGAGGCTTTGTAGCCGAACATATTGATGTTTGTGAGGCTTTAGTCTTTTCGAAGGTGAAATTATTGACTTGGAGTTGTGTAGACGTGATGAGGCTGTGTGATTTAATTTTGTATGTGGAGATGACAGATGCGAAAACACCTTCGCATGGCTAGTTTTATTGCTTGTATGCCTTGTCTTCACCTTATAAAATATTTTATATGTCTGCCATGATGAGATGGTGAATTAATGAAAAGATTGACTTTGATCGTGCCGAGTAGTGAAGGATACGTTTGATGATATGATTTTGGATATGCTGATGACGAATTATTAGATTGTTTTCATGATTATTGTTGAATATAGAATTTAGCACCTGCATTTTTGTCATTACATGCATATACATATCATTATAAGGGTAACGGTGAGAACCATCGGCCTGTGCGCTGATGATGCCCCGTGGGAGTTGGTGAGGGAAATCGGGATGCCCGTTGCTATGTGGTACTGCGAAAGCCTGTTACTGTGTGGTACTGCAGGAAATCGATCCTTAAAAAAATCAATAAACCTCGTGATGTAGGAGACGAGATGCCCATTATTGATCCTCAAAGAAATCGATAGTGATACAAATGACAGTGGTTACCTAGAGTGGCGACATACATCTCATGTACATCATAACATTATTCATATCATAGTGGAAGTTGAAAGTCGTACTTTTGCAGACTTTTTAATTGTGATATAACTGTTTGAGTAGAATAATTATGGTCTGAATTACTTGCTAAGTTTATCTCATCGTTGTTGTTTTTCATGTTTTTCAGACCGTTAGCGGGTAGTCTTTTAGGGCGTCGTACGACAACTTTTTGGAAGGTGTGGAGATGACGTTTTTGTGTAATTGGCAGAAGAAGTAGATTACACCTTTACTTCCCCAGTTGTCGTTCTCTTTTTTATGTGTATTTAAGCAATGCCTAAAGGAAGAAATAAATAAAAAGCTATCTGTTATGTTTCTTTTGATAATGTCATTTTATATTATCGTCTTCCGCTTGCGTTTTAAAATGTATCAAATAATTAAGCCGATTAGATTTGGTGACGCCTTGGGATGTCACGGTTCGTGTTGGTATTGTCATAGTACTGTTATTGGGAGGACTTTTGTTAGTGGGTTTTTTTTGGTATAAGTTGATAAAATGGTTGATGAGCTTCTGAGTTAGATTTTTTTTTATGGATATGTATATCCATATTTTTAATGGTTTATAGAAAACTCTGATATTGTAACCATATGACTTTTTATCAAATATATTTATGTATATATTTTGATATCATGTTAAGTTATGATTATGTTTGAGGCTGCATCCTTTAGGTGAAAGGACAGCCGTGTCATTACCATGTTCCTATAGGATTTGGGCGTGACATTTGTTAGTATTAGAACTTAGGTTATGATCTTATGGGTGTAGATTTTACGAAATATTGTGATGTTGTGTGTTAGTTTGTAACGTGTTAATCCTTTTGTTTTTTTATTAAGGTGCTAGTCTAATTTCGAGTCGAGGTACAAATAGATTCCAACTCAAAGATGAATTTTCATCTTGAAGAAGAATATAGGTAAGTGAGTCATTACTCGGAACATTAGAAATGTGTCTCAAGTTCTTGTGGCACCAAAGTGTATTTGATTGAATTGTTTAGTCTCACTTATCTTGTAGGCTTAAAAGATGATCAAAGCTTTGAGTGATTCAAGCCCTTCATATAATATTGGTTGAGTACATTTAGAACCTCAGAAAGTCTCTTTAGGGATGGAATTAGAGTGCGTAACGAATGTAGAGATTTATTTTCTAATATGAGGGTTAACATGTACTCTAATTGAGGCAAAATATTTGAAAGTGACAAAAATCGAAATTTAAATTGTATGGCGAAATTAGGTTGTGAAAAAAAATACTGATTTGACTAAAGTTTGTGAAGTAATGATTTATCGATTGTTAACCTATTGTGCAAGAAATACGTGCTATGGATTAAAATATACTCTGTTATAATTGATATAAATTTTTTGTACCACTCTCTTGGTGCTTGCACATATAGTCCTCTCTTCCTTTCATTTTAAAACCCTCTTGTCATTCCATGTATATCTCTTCCTCCAAGTTACTATGAAGAAAGGCTGTTTTGACATCCATATGCTTAATTTCCAAGTCTAAGCTAGCTGCCAAACCTCGAACTACACATATAAAAGACATTTTCACCGGGGTAATTACAAAAAGAAGTCCTAAACTTATTGCAATTGTGCCAATTCAGTCATAAACTTTTTTTTTTGTCAATTGAGTCCTAAACCTTTTGTAATTGTGCCAATTTAGTACATTTAGCCGGGCGGCATTGATGTGGACAACTTTTAATAATATTTTAATATATATATTTTTCCCATTTCTTCCTCCTTGGGTCACCCGCCTCCTTGATGGTCGACGAGGCTCGCCCTCACCTAATTGGGCGAGGACCGACCTTGCCGAAATTTGGTGACAACCGACCTTACCAGTCAAGTGAGGGCAAGCTCTCGCCGGTATCTAGCGAGAGTCAACCTCACTAACATTGAGCGAGGCTCGCCCTCACAAGAGGCCAGCGAGGTTGACCTTGCTAGCTTTGGGCGAGGCTCAACAGTTGGAACTCTGTCGAGCCTCGCCGTCCTCTAGGGCGGCTCACCCTCACTCGATCTGGTAAGGACAAGCCTCGCTCAAGGTTGGCCCTCGCTAGATTTCGGCGAGGGCGAGCCTTGCCAGTGGCTAGTGAGGTCGAACCTTACTAGTGGCCGGTGAGGTTGGCCTTCGCCGGCACTGAGCTATGGCTGGTCGTCAGCCATCGAGGAGTTTGATGACCCAAGAGGAAGAATGGTGAAAAAAAAGAAAAAGAAAGAAAAGAACAAAGAAAAAGATTATAATAAATAAATAAATAATTAAAAAATATTATTGAAAGTTATCCACGTTAGTGTCGACGATGCCATGTCAGTGCCGGCCGGTCAAATGGATTGAATTGGCACAATTGCAAAAGGTTTATGACTCAGTTATAAAAAAAAGTTTATGACTAAATTAACACAATTGCAATAGATTTAGGACTTTTTTTTTGGTAATTTTCCCCATTTTCACCACCAGAGAAAATATATCATCAAACTCAATACCCTTTCTCCAACCGAGTTCCTTAACGACCAATCTAGCTTTGTATCTTGCTGTAAAGTAAGTTCATCTTGCTTCAACTTGTATACCCACATGTTCTTCAGAACTCTTTTGCCTTTAGGAAACTTCACCAGCTTAAAAGTATAATTATCATAAAGTGACTGCATTTTATCCTGCATGGCATCAAACCATTTGCTTTTGCCTTCATCTTCTATTGCTTCTACATAGCACTCCATTTCACTTACATCAGTCAATAATACATACTCATCTATAGAATATCTGGTGGAAGGTTGTCGGTCTCTAATGGATCTTTGGACTGGAACATCTTGTGGAACATCTAATGGAGCCTCTAGTTCAAGAACGATATCATTCGTCTCAACGTGTTCTAGGCTATGTGCATTGTTTGGAACATTTACTTCCATCAGTTCATCATCAACCTGTGTAGAAACATGTGCGTGAGGAACTGGATCCAAGTCAATTAAATCATCGCTAACCTATGGCACTAAAATCATATCTAATTTCTCAAAATAATGTATTGTCTAATTTTCCATAAACACAACGTCTCTTCTTACAACTTTCTTCTCAACTGGATCATGGAACTTGTAGCCAAACATATCATGCACCCAAAGACTTGTGAATGATCATAAGAAACATCTTTGCTTGTCCAAACTCTATCAGGAATATCAAACTCTAAAGGAACATATGGAGTAAGATTTGAACTTAAATCCTCACCCCAAAAGGATCATGATAGCTTTGAATGTGAAAGCAAACATCTTACCTTTTCAACTAATGTCCTGTTCATTCTCTCGACTAAGCCATTTAACTAAGGTGTCTTTTGATGTCAAATACCATGTTGTTTGCAATATACATCAAAAGGTTATGTACACTCTCCCCAGTTATCAGTTCTGACGCATTTCAACTTCTTTTCAATTTGCCTCTCAACTGAAGCCTGAAACTGCTTAAAAGCATCTAATACTCGATCTTTAGTTTTCAAGGTACCGACCCAAAGTTTCCTCGAATAATCATCTATGAAAATAACAAAATAAAGAGAGCCACCAAGTGATTTTGTCTTCATAGGACCACAAATATCATAATGCACTAAATCAAGTATACTTGACTTTCTCGAACGAGGGGAGCTTTTAAATAAAACTCTATTATATTTTCTCGCTAAATAGTGAGCACACTTCTTTAGTGCTGAACTTTTAATTCTTGAAAGCAGCTTGTTCTTGGCTAATTTTGACAAACCCTTCTCAATAATGTGATTGAGCCTCTTGTGCCATAACTCAACTGTCTCTTTGCCATTTATTGCATTAATTTTGTTTGTGGACAATTTTGCATGTCTAATTTACAACGAAGAACATTTCTTGCCTCTAGCCACAACCATAAAACCTTTAGTGAGCTTTCATTGACCATCACTGAAGGTGTTGCAATACCCCTCATCATCCAACTTACCTGCGAAAATAAAATTTAAATGAATGTCATGTATATGCTTAATATTATTCAATACTAACCTCATGCAATTGCTGGTCATTAGGTACACATCACCAATGCCTACAACTTCAGAAAACTCATTATTTCCCATTTTCACAAATTCAAAGTCACTTGACTTGTACGATGTATAACAAATTCCTATGCGATGTAGCATGAATCACTACAATTTACCCTACTTGTCTCATGAGATACAAAATTCACTGCATCACCATCAAAGACAATGAGAAAGTCTTCTAAAAGTGTAGCAACACGATTGTCATCACTATCATTATCACTTTTCTTCTCTTTTCTTTTCTCTTTCTATTTATCTCTTTTCAACTAATAGCAATACCTCTAGATATGTCCCCTCTGACGGAAATAAGGGCACTCAACATATGCAGGTTCATTTGATTTTCCTTTGCTTTTATCTCGGCCCTTATCTCTATTTCATGAACCTCGAGTCTCTTCCCTTTTTTTCAACAACCAAAGCATCAGAATGTGAAGAGGATCCCTGTGTCTTCCTTCTCATCTCTTCATTCAAAATACTGCTCTTGACCAAATACATGATAATTGTACCATCCAAGGCTGAATTAGACAAAGATGTTCGAAACATCTCCCACAAGTCTGGTAAAGTACCAAGCAACCATAACTCATATATATCATCATCAAACTTGACTCCCATTGCAACCAACTAATTTATAATTCCTTGAAAAGAATTTAAATGATCAGTCAAAGGAGTACCATTTTGATATCTCAAAGCCATCATTTGTTTTATTAGAAATAACTTGTTATTCCCCATCTTTCAAGCATACAATTGTTTGAGCTTATTCTACAAACTCGTGCATGTGTTTCCTCAACGATATGGTTCAAAACATTATCATTAATCCACTGCCTAATGTAACCACACACTTGACGATGACATATAGTCCATTCAGCATCAATTTTATTCTCAGGTTTCTCATCAGCAAACACGGGTGAATAATAATCCTTCACATACAAAAGGTCTTCCATTTTCCCTTTCCAAGCATGACAATTCGAACCATTTAATGTAACAATTCCACTCATATTTGTTTCCATTATTTAACACAAGACAAAAATCAAGCAAGATCCTTACTTTGATACCACTTTGATGGGAGATCGACAACAATCTGAATAATATCGGATTAGCGCAGCGAAACAAAACAATCTCCCCTCTTGTGCAAACCTAATAGGAAACAACACAACAGAGAAATATATCTACCAAAATATAAATACCAAGCACCCACAAAAACAATGCAGCTTTTATGTGGAAAATCTCCTCGGTGTGAGGAGATAAAAAATCATGGGACTTGAGTCCACCCAAAATCTTCACTAACAACAAAATTGGGTGAACAAAGTTCTTCTCTATTTAATATTAGAGGTACATAGTAGCCATAACATCAAGAACACCATTCTTGGCACTACACATGAATTTCGCAAGAGATCAATGATAAATCTCACTAAAACGCAAGTTTAGTCATACCCACGAAAAAACTGATGAAGGAAGATCCAGATGAAAATCAAACCGATTAGATTCGAGTGTAATGTGCCACGGGCAATCGGACCACAAATCGACCTCTGATCGTCAGCTTGATGAAAACCGGACAACACCATCTTTCCCAAATTTTCTAGTCTCTCTTTCTCTCTTTCTACTACCTCACCTTGATCATTCTTTGCGACTACCACTTAAATAAAGAGAAAACCCTATTCTTTATCCATATGGATTATCATAAGGGCTAACTCTTTGGGCTTACATTTCATTGGGCTTCATCCACATGGAAGGGAACTCAGCCCAACAGTGGAGACGAGAGAGAGGTGAGAGATCGTGGGAGGGAGAGAGTGCCGAGAGCGTTGTGCCTTCCATCGGGTGTTGATTGATGAATGAACCGAGATAATGACCCTTCGTATGGGGTGAACTCTTTCTGGGAACGTCCACTGAAAATTGCACCGATTGGCCCCCTTTTATTCTTCCCTTTTTTTGCCTTTTTCCTTCCACCACTCGGATTCCTTCTGCTGTGGGTGCGCGCGTGTGTTTTTTTTTAATGAAACAATCCCCTCTGAAGCTGATGATCAGTTTGTTTTATTCCCTTCAAAACCGTGCATTAGTTAGTTCCCACAAACCGAGTGCCCTTCTGACTTCCCAATTCAAAACCCAACAACCATCTAATTCGATTCTTTTCTCATTTTTATCTATCCCACCAAGTGCTCATCTTTTCTTCAAGAGTCCGCATCATAATTTTAAATCTTGAAATTCCATCCTTGGCCGGTTGTATAAGGAGGTGATCTTACATGCACTTGTCCGTGGAAGCGAGATGAAAGGGGGCCATGGGGTTAGCATGTGATGATGGCATGTGAGCGGGACATGATTAGTGCATGTGCATGGCATGTGACCACAGCATGTGATCCTAACATGTGAGAAGCATGTGAACGTGTCATGCGAGATGCATATGGGGCGTCCAAGAGGGCCTAGTGGGCGTGAATTATATGGTTGATGGATGACCAAGATCGTGCCAAGCAGGGCCACATCACGCTAACTTCCGCTTGATCAATTCTCCAAGTTTGGAATCGTCACTTAAGATACCGTTCGGGAGCCCGTAATTCGCACAATCTTAGAAAGCATGTTCCATAACTCATTGAGCTACTTTCGAGCTCCTAACATGTTGAGGATATAATTTTAGGCCGGCCTTACCTTTCGGTTTTGGGTTCGAGCTCCAAAAAAGTTGGAAATTCAAGTCCAAGGTCACCTTTTGAGCTCAAGCTCCAAGAATGTTGGAAATGTCATTTTGAGCCCATTTCTTCATTTTGATCACTCATTTGAGCTCATTTCACATGCCGATTTGAATTTCAAGCTTTTATCTCCTATTGGCCCACTTATCGAGCACGCCTCTAACTCCTTGCATATGTGTTAGCTCTTTTTTTGTATGTGAAAGTTGTAAGTATTATAGATTAGATGCAGTATAACAGCTTAGGGGCATTCCACAACATTTCAAATAGAGCTGATAGTTCAAAAAAATGGAGGTAGGAAGTCTCCATATAGTAGCCAATACAACATTCGTCTGTGAAGGTTTGATATTTTGGTAGAGTGAAGTTCGACCTCTTACATTTTTGCGCACCTTAGCCAAAATAATCTAGAAGTCAGTTGACTTATTTTGAAACTGTCGCATGTTGCGCTCCATCCAAATGGAATATATGGTTGCTAGCAAAGATAGCTTGAGAAGTCTCGCCGCCAAGTCTTTGCCTTTTGTTGCCCTAATCATCCACTGGAGTTCCTCATTCTATCCTCATACAGGGCGCCTAATCCCATGTTGGGCAAGGATACGGCACCATATGCTACTTGTCTACTCACACTGGAAAAAGAAATGTGTTCTGTATTCTAAACTAGCCCTGCAAAAATTACAATGAATATCAATTGAAGGTATCTAATGTGCTACGATCTCAGCTGTCGGTAGTTTATCTTTGCACACTAGCCAACCAATAAAATTGTGCTTGCTAATGCCACTAGTCCAAATTAGGTTAAAGCATTTCATAGGTGATCCCACTTGTCTGAAATCTCATATGTATCCCGACAACAATACATTGAATTTGGAGTAACTGAAGTTAGAATGGGCCGCAATTTAAGTAGACATCTCTAACTCCAAGCTATATTGCCCTGATGTTGAGTTGCATGATTGGGGTTCCTTTGCATTTTGTGTTGTAAACCCAAATATTTCAAAGGGAAGATGATGGACGATTAATGAGGTTCCACAACATACAGCCTAACAAGACTTTATTCCATATGTTCAAATCGGGCAATCCTAATCTTCTTTCCCTTTTAGGTGAGTAAACTACATGTCATGCAACATTGTGTGAGCCACGGTTTTCTGTATTACTAGCCCATAAGAATTGTTTAATTCTCTTCTCAACCTCATAAATAGCGTGCTTTCGAAGTATGAACATTTGCATCCAATAGGTGCAATTGGACATGAGGACTGCTTTGGCTAGCTGTAGATGCGCTACATAACTAATATGCTTGGGGCCTATTTGGCAATGATTCTGATTCTCTAATTTTACTCCACGAAATTGAAAAAGATAAGAATCCTGTTTGGTAACGAAAATGATTCTGATTCTCAAAATCAATGGTTCTATTCCCAAAATCGGTTTTGAAGCAGAATCAAGAATAAATAAAAAAAAGTTGATTCTTTGTTCCAGAATCACTTTTTAAAAATATTTTTTTGACAAAAACAAATCATTTTTCGCCTGTTGAAAGTTTTGTATTTTCATTCTATTTTTGAAACAAAGCCTAATAAATCTTTAAAGAAGTGATAAATGTCTTAACTATATGACATTTCAAAGTAGATGTCAAAATGTTAATTAAGTCTTACTAATCACAATGGTTTTTCGTTTCCAAAGAAATTACTCAAAACGAATCTCATAGATTAGCTAGTCTTATCTCTCTCTCTCTCTCTCTCTCTCTCTCTCTCTCTCTCTCT
>BCNH02000004.1:13044725-13083511 GCA_001662345.2 Metrosideros polymorpha var. glaberrima | reverse complement strand
ATAATATTATATATATTTTATATTTCTTAAACCTAAATCTAATTCACTTATGTAACTCTTCTAATTTCCCACGGTATTTCATCTTTGCCGCAAGGAAGAGAGGAGTAATCCATGGAATTAGCCCATCCCTTGATTTTATATATGAAAACTCCTTGTTAACCCTCTCTTGCAACCAATGTGGGAATCCCTATCCCTCACTCACTTAAAAAATTTGTCCATTGCTTATTTGAAGTGAGCTCTCTCTTGCTTGTTGGTAGCTTGCTCCAAGATCAAGAGTCCCACATTGAGTGAGAAGCAACGATTGTCTATGCAAATTGTATCTCTCTTAGCCTCTTGGGTAAAATTCAAGTTTAGTATTTGTTGAGCACGTACTTGCCCACAAATTTTGTAGAAGTTTGATTTTTTTCGCATGTGTGAAATTGTTCTTGCTTGTCCCACCAGAACCAAACCGGATCACCGGTCCTAGTCCGATCCGATCTCAGTCCAGTCCCTGATCTCGAAAATACAAGGACTGAGACTACTGGTCAGGTCTCCAGTTCCATACGGGGACCGGATCAACCTGGACTGTGCACACCTCTAAAGATAACTAAAAAAATCACTTTTTTATTTAATATGTTGCAAAAACTCACTTTTTTTTATGATTGTATTTGTGTGATGGCATATTTACTTTTATAGTGACATGATGTAATTATTTGACTTAAATGAAAAAAAAATTAGGAAGAGAAATTGTTTTCGGGAATAGAAATTATATACAATTACCAAATGTCTTTCTATTTTGGGAACATAAAATTTGTTCAGTTACCAAATGCATTCTAATTCTCTGAAACTCGTCCAAGAATCAGAATAAGAAAGAATAAGTTCGGAACATAATTAATTTTTTAGATCAGAATCATTGCCAAATGCGCCCTTGATGCCCCAACTTTCGATTTTCTTAAAAATCTTGTCAGTAAGACTCTTGTAATCTGAGTGGGTGAGTCTTCTGGTAATAAGGGGAATACCTAGGTATCTAATAGGGTTACCTGTGGAAAAAGGAGTGTGGTATAGTATAAGGTGCTTCTCGTCCTCATTCAACCCTGAGAAAAATATTTGGCACTTGTCTGGGTTAAACCATAATTTTGTGAGAGCTGCAAAATCATCTAGGGCATCCACAAGGCAAATAACGGAATCTACATCCCCATGAGCAAATAAGAACAAATCATTTGCGAAACATAAGCGAGTAATCATTTGCATATGTGTTAGTTCTATAATGCAAAAAAAATAAAAATGCAATAAAAATGC
Source organism: Metrosideros polymorpha var. glaberrima (assembly GCA_001662345.2). Classification (NCBI taxonomy): domain Eukaryota; kingdom Viridiplantae; phylum Streptophyta; class Magnoliopsida; order Myrtales; family Myrtaceae; genus Metrosideros; species Metrosideros polymorpha. The sequence continues at coordinate 13,082,233 of BCNH02000004.1, read as the reverse complement.
AGTGCAAACTATGCAACATTGGTATTGTTGTTTAGGTGTCGAACCTGATTCCTAATATTCTTTTAAAAAAAAAAAACACTTGGATGACCCATGAGGCATCAGAAGGTCAAGCAACTAAAACACCTCAATAGCCCACAGATCTTCAAGATAGCTTAACAAACAGGTACTAGGAATTCACATCAGATTCTGGAAATGATTTCAAAGATTTTGGTATACTGAAGCATTTACCGGGCAAAAGGAAAGGCTCTAGTCTTCAACGAGTGCTTCCGGTCAAATCATAGTTAGAGCAACCATACGCTTATTCAAAGAGATAAACAGTCAAAGTTCGTCGTAGAACAAACATGCATGTCTAGAAACATTCATTTTCATCATCGACTGACGGTTATGCATGAAAATTTTTCCATGTCTGCATCACCAAACTTTGATAGGAAAAAGTCATCATCAGATGATCTATATTACTTACGTGGATGGCTATAAGCGTTAAATGAGATACATTCAATCTAAAGGGACATTTTACTCACTCTCATTTGAAAGGTTGTTTTTTGTCCCGTCCATTAATACGGGAATAAAAAAAACACTTGATCTTACCATTATCATCATGTCAACAAGGTCCGAGCTTTCTCACAAGCGATGCGACCTTACTAATCCAGGAGGTCTTTAGATAGGACCGTAATGTAGGCTTGGTTAACGACTTAGTAAATGGATAATACATTCAGAGCTATGAAAAAAATATCTTCATTGATCAACTTTGTGGGTTCATAAGTCAAGAACCCTACGAATTATACAAAAACGGACTTGCCCACACTTCCTCGGGCATAACTTTTAACATTCGAAACTCTGATGTTAATTCTGACTTCTTAATCTGAAAAGACTTTATAAGGATGTACCGTAGTCTTGCTTGGTAAAAAGATTGAGATACAAAAGGATTCATTAGACTCAAAGTTTTTGATTGAAGGATTTGAAGTTGGTGATTATCTTGACATCGTTATCAACTTTCCTCCAAAACTGTTCGGAATTCGTCTTGATGGAGCTCTTCGCCGGCCGCAAAAGTCCAAACTTGACTCTTCTGGGATTTGTGAGATCATTGCTTTCTCGCTGGGATGATCTTGGAGAACTTTAGCCCTTGGCCATGGCACTTTCACTCCATTGAACACCGTTTTTTCTTTTTGATTCTTTTCGATTTATTTTCGATTTATTTTTGGTTGCGATTGTGGGCACTTTTGCACCACTGTGGCACTGCAAACACATCAATCTCTGACTCTGGCTCTATTGACTTTTGCTCAATTTAGCATTTTTGGACTCTTTGGCTTTTGTCTTCGGTGGACGCTCCGGACCATACTGTTTCGTTGAGGCAAGTCACCTATTTTGCTTCAGTGTGGGGGATAATCACCAATTGAGTTCAGAAACGAATTTGCAAGCTCAAGTAGGTTATACAAACAATAATCACCAAAGGTTATGGCTTCCTCAAACAATTACTAAACTTATGATGAATAACATACCAAAATACCTGTTGCCAGAAAGATTGAAAAGAAACACGATGAGAAAAAGCCATAAAAAATCTCAAACTCTGCGCACTGTGACAGATTTATCATAAATTATTTTTTATGACACCAAAAATCTCAAACTTGCATTTGTATGACACATTTACCATAAATATTTTTTGTGACATTAATTTTTTTGGGTAAATATGTCACACAAGAAGAAATTTGAGGTAAATATGTCACACAAGTATAAATTTATGATAAATGTGTCGTAAATACAAGTTTGTGGTTTTTGGTATCATAAAAAAGTTTATAATAAATGTGTTGTAGTGGACATAATTTAAAATTTTTTGTGGCTTTTATCCTAACATTATTATTCTATAGATTGCCTTTTAAGGTTTTAACTCAGTCAGGCTCTAGCCGAGGGTGCTGAGCTTCGTAAGACGAGATAGTCGGCGTACTCTCAGGAGTCAATCTCGTACTCTCTTTTTTTTGTCCCTCCCAATCATAAAAAAAAAAGAGAGGAAAAACAAAATAAAAAGAAAGGTCTTGTCGTTGCAAGTGCGTGATTAAGAATAAGGTTATTTTCCTGAGAAAAAAGACGAATGACTCGATGTTAAAAAGTATCTGCTATGCCCACGTAATGATGCTGACCTTCTGGATTCTTGTGTATTTACCTAACGTTTTTTACTCTCGCTAATGATTCTTTAGCTCCAAGACAAAGCTTCAACCGTGGCGCTTACCTGTCACATAAAAATAAATATTTCCTCTATAAAACCCTAATTTATTGAACCCATTTTCATTTTCAGTTCACCATCCATGGCTGACTCCAAACCTGAGAGGCAATAAATCCATCACCCATACATTTTTTTTTTCATTTTAATTCCTTCCAAATTTCGTTTTGTTCTGCAAGGTTTTTTTTTTTCCCATTTTTTTCTGTACGTCTTTTTTCAGGTATGCAGTTGTTGCAGGAGCCAACAAAGGGCTTGGGTTGCAGTGTGCAAGCTCCTGGCTTCCAAAGGGATTGTGGTGGTATTGACTGCTAGAGATGAGAAGAGAGGACTTGAAGCCATTGACAAGCTGAAATTAGAGTATGATCTCTCTGATCATGTCATTTTCAACCAGCTTGATGTCTCTGATCCTGCCAGTGTTTTATCTCTTGCTGACTTTGTTAAGCGCAAATTCGGAAAGCCCGATATTCTGGTAAACCCCGAAAATTTGTATTTCTTCTGGGACCAACAAAGATAAGAATGTTATATCCCAAAACCGCATGCAGAGTAGATGGTGTATGACAAAATGTTGCTATTGTAGTACCATGAGAATGAGAATGATGATGTACCTTGGATTGTGGTATTGATAAATAATTCAATATGCGAGATTGAGGTGTTTGGATGTTTTTGCATGGTTGGGACTAGCGAGGAATATGTGATCATCCGTTTTATGTCTGAACTCCTTGTGACAATCTCAACACGAGTCGTGACATCCCAAGGCTTCACAAAACTAAACGGCTTAATTTATTTATTTCGTTACGAAGTGCAAGCGGAAGGTCATAAAATTTTTAAACAACTACAACATTGAAAACACAACCTGCAACTCTTATTTATATATCATTAAGTCGTTCATTACATTTATATGAGAGGAAAAGAAAACTGGGAAGCAATGATAACATCAACTCTACTCGCCAGTTAATCCCAAAATACCGTCTCCCAAGCTCGCATACAAGCTGTTAGCTAACGGTCTGAAAAACATGGAATTCAACAATAGTAAAATAAACTCAACAAGTCAAACAAGCCATGACCTTTCTATTCAAATAATCATATCATAGAAAAAGACCTATCACTTATTGTTATCACAAGCAGGATACAAATAAAGATATCATATATGTACAACTGTAATATAAAAGTGATGATCGTCAGCCCATACTAATGATATGCACATAGTGAATTCCCTAACGTGTACCACTCTCAATTGTAACCATCAGTTTCTAAGAACCGATCTTCTGCAACACAGCAGGTATCCGAAATCACATCAGGCTTCCAAAATCACATCGAGCATCCGAAATCACATCGGGCATCTCGCTACTACTCTAAGGTTATGCGACTTACTTGTGCATCTGCTATCGCGCAATCACAACTAACGGCCGAAGGGCACATACCTCATTTGCTTCTCGATTTCCCATATTGGTTCCCATGGGGTATAGTCAATACAATCACGGTTCAACTGTCCTCACCGTTACCACGCTCAATGAATGCACATGAATGCAAATGTAGTAATGTGCCATACTAAATTTCACAGTCAATCATCACGATGTGATAAAAGTACGGCACTAATCCGGCCGAACACGATTGAACCACCAATCATCATATCAGTTCGGTTAATTCGTAGCACATTTGGCTCTCAACAATATCACATGATACAAATCAATATCCGCCGCCATTTATAGTCCATTCCGAAAAATCACGCAATTTGGCTATTCACGTGCCAAAGTCATTTTATTATTCACCCTATTACTATTCATCACTTTACTATTCACATGCACTATTCACTAGTACTATTCAAGTGTAAAAATTCAATTTTCTTTCCACGTGCCACAATTCATTTCACGACTTATCACCATCATGCCAGAACAACGAAATTGAATATTTTTATATCTCAAAGCCAACACGGCCCAAACTTTACCCTGTTTGGTCTCCGGCCATAATATCACCTCGATATAACAATACAATTCCTCTGACATATAACCGGTAAACAATCCCATCGTCGCAACTACTTCATTTCCAAACAAATATCATCAATCTCAGACAAAATATAACTACTATATATTTTTGAGCTCAACGTGCACATTCAAGCTACGCCTCTAACCATAACATAATTGGTTGAAAAGAATTGAAATGACGAGATAACTCGCCTTAATTGAACAACCAAAGCCACGAGCGTACGCCTCTGCGATCCGCCGATGAACCAAGCTTCAATGAAGACTTTGAGGCGAGCTAATTTTGAGGAAAATGAACTTGGGGGAAGTAAATTTTGGGGGAGTTTTCTGTGGGGGAGGTCTCGGCCAGAATGAGAGAGAGAGAGAGAGAGAGAGAGAGAGAGAGAGAGATAAAAGCTTCCAAAGTCAAACTCATCATGTCTTCCCATAAATGCAACCCCAAAATCTAATCTAAATCAACTTATAATCAAAACTTGATGATGAAGCCAGATAATGAAGGGGGAAAGGGGGGATGTTCGGTCAAGATAGAGAAAGGAAAGAGAGAGAGACAAGAAAAAACAAAGGGGAAAGGAAGACAATAATGCAAATAAACCAAAGGACTTAGTCTATTTTCAAAGTTGCATTAATGGCTAATAGAACAAATTTGAGGAAGCAAAAGTCAAGACTAGAGAGAGAGGGTTCCTTTTTCCAAAAAAAAAAAGAAAGCATTTTCCAAAAATGCCCTTACGGTACCCAAAAATTACAAAAATGCCCATACAGAAAATGTTTCTGTCATGCCCCGACCTTCGAGCGTGCAACGATCCCTATCACTTCTATTGGGTCATTAAAAATGCGATGTCCCAGGACGCGTTGTCGACCCGTTCATTTTATCTTTTGATTAACGCAAGCGGAAATGATTAGTAAACATCCAAATGGTCACGACAATAAGGATAGTAGGAAAAGTAGAGGCACAAACATCATTAGCAAAACTCACACTTTATTTATATACTTGTTAACCATAGAAAGTTATATGTACAAACCCTCGCTACTGGCCACTTCCTACGAAGACCATAAAAAAGATACCGGTGTTGAGATTAACTTATCTTCGCTACTATTACGGGGTTACGCCAAAAGTTGGTCCTCCAAGCCCAACCTAGAGGTAGTACTTGGGAGGAGGCTCGGGATCGCACTCTGCATCCGGGTGAAACTCTAGATCTTCAATAGCGCCGTTAGGAACATCTAGGTCATAGGATCCCAAACTCCTTCGCCTAGAGCTCCACCTCCGCCCGGTCCATTAAACCTCTCAAAGGACCAAAGAGGGCATCCCTGTGGCGAACGAACCACGCCTTAAAACAATAAGGTATCAGATGCCTCAACCCTTCGTTGACCCAAATCGTCGTAACATGAAGCTCATAATGGTAGTCTGTACCAAGGACCAGGTACGACTTTACCTCGAGGCTTTAATTCATAGAAACCCCAAATCGCATGATTTTCGTATTCATACTACAGGTCTGAAAAGCGATTAACAACAACGAGTGAGATAAAATTTCAATAAGTTAACAATTTAAGCCTTGTGTAAGATGTCGATTCGCCTAGAGCATACCCTAAACATGCAACTTAATGTCGATAACAGATTAATAGCGAGCAATTCTCGCTCTATTTAATCTATAACAGGTTCAGGCAACTCTACTCATTCAATATACAAACCGTAGGCATTCTTACTTCACCTTGGCATATATTATGCATGATATTAGTTATAGCATTCTATAAACAATGCAATCAGACAAGGTACACAATCAAAACACCTATCACCATTTCTCACGCGCAATGCATCCAAGCGTATTCCAATTTTATGCCTAGGGATTACGCCCGCTCTCAGGCACGGCATAACCCAAAGGTTGGCGGTTCTCGACCTTTCTGGGCCACGACACAACCGAAGGTTGGTGGTCTTTCGGCATGACCGCGCATCATCTCGCCCCATTGGGCACAACAATGTCTCCTCTTGGTTGATCGAGGTGCGGCTCTACTCCGACCTCCCCCACAGGTAGACGGCATTCCATAAAGGAGAATCGGTCTGGCCTCTACCGTGATCCGTCATCCGAACTCCCGCCGGGCGTCCGATAATATCATCGATAAAATCGGGCATCGTCCTCAATCACCATTGATGGTCCGTATACTTTGTGATCACGTGAGCACACATGCATACAATTCTCATTTCTTCTTTCTTTTAGCCAATGCACCTATGCTACGTGCTCATGCCATGATTTGTGCTTATACGTCAAACTTACTGCCATTTTCACATGTAAAAATGCAATAAATAAACCACACGTGATCACACAGACATGCTTATCCTGTCAAACTTCACAAGCTTCATTTTTCAAGCCTCCTATATTATTCTAATACCTTAAACTCAGTATCTAAGCACGACACCACACCAATCACCTTTTATAAGTCAAAAATATATTATTTTCAACGAGAAAGTTATAGTTCGTGAGATGACCATTTTTCCAAGATAACCTACCTTTCAAACGACACAAAAGCATGCATAGAACCACTGCATATTACAAGCATAAGGCACATTAACTAACCACTTAATAATTAAACCTTGATAGCTTATCGCTCAAATTTTGACAGCTTATCGATAGTTCCTCGATAGCTTATTGCCCAAAAGTTGATAGCTTATCACCCCTTTAGTGATAGCTTATCATTTTTTCATGATAACCTATCATTTCCATTTATCATTTCATGATAACTTATCACTTGACCCAACCACAGTTAACAAATCCAACCATAGTTAACTCTAAACTTCACTTAATCTAACCCTAAGCACAATTAATAACCTAACCAAGGATTATGGAGTTAACTCATGGGTTTAATGGTGGTGACGAACGGCGAGGGTGCGGCTTAGCTAGGCACAGCCACGGTGGCACGGTATGGTGAGCAGCTTGGATGGCAGCGATGGGTGGCTCAGCTCAGCTCGGCAAACGACGGTGACACGGCGTGCGAACGGCGGTGTGGCGTGGCTTGGTGATGGCGTGGCTACACAGCGGCAAGGACGCAGCTCAAGCTTGGCATGGTGATGAACGGCAGAGGCAAGGTGAGCGGCAAAGTGAAAGAGAGAAAATGAGAAGAAAAAGAGAGAGAGGTAGAGAGAGAGGAGATGCATGAGAGAGAGAGAGAGAGAGAGAGGAAAAGAGAGAGTGAGAGTTGTCTTGCTTGATCTCTCTTCTTCACCAAGTTGCATTATTGCCCTCTCATTAATGCAACTTCAAAATTTATCCAACTTTCTTCTTGAAATTTAAGACAATCTTTAGACCAAATAATTGAGGAAAAAAGGAAAAAAGAGAGATAGAGAGAGAGAGAGAGAGAGAGAAAGAGAGGGAAGAGGGGGGGGGGGGGGCGAAGAGGAAGACCAAGCTTTAATTAAGCTTGTCTTAAGTTCATCAATTTTTTCCCTCAAAGTCAATGCTTTCTAGAAGGGGTAAAATGGTAATTTCCACTCTTTGCACTATTTATACAGGCTTGCACTATTCACGTGAGCTTGGCACTATTCATGGGGCTTGGGCTTGAATTTTAATAGGCCTAATGAGCTAGATACCCAATGGGCTCTTTATTTGGGCCAAAAATGGGCTTTCGAAGGCAAATCAGTAATTGCCTCTTATAGGGTCTCTTGGTGGCCGAATTTCATAAGAAGTAGACCCATTGATTCATGCCAAGTCCATAACGTCTCTTTAGTTCTCAATTTTTGGCTTATAGTCACTTATCCGAAAATTTAGGGTTTACCAATAAACTTTGATATATCGATAACAAAACGTCCAAACTCTTCATCGGATTAGAATTCATGGTTAAAATCCATCAAATTCAATTTTAGTACATCGCTCGAAATTTAGGGATATCATAGTTTCCGAAAATTCTAACCGAAAGCCAGAACGCTAGGCATTGCTTCCTCTATCCACTTTAAAAACATTTCACCAAAATCGGAGATGAAACTAGGCTCATACAATTCGATATTGCGATTATCGCAAAAATCGATAATTTAAAATACAGCATTGTTAATTAATCGTACAGAGACTATTTTTCGATAGTCTAACAAAATAACGTTTCCAAACGTTATTCTCTACACATACAAATAGGTAAGCCGAATTCAGGATGTCACACTCTCCTTGTCTATGTGAGGTGTATTATTTTTGGAATGAGTGATAACTTTGATTGACTCGATACATAATGGTGGCAATATCCTGTGATTTCTGCTTTTCTTGAATGGTTTCTAGTATTTGTAGTTTCAATCCAAGTACAAGACGTATAGTATGCATCACTGCATTGATCTACCTTCTGTTGTGCAATAATATACTGTTAGATGCGCGGGTTACATACAGATAAAGTATGTTTAACCCCATTTCTCAATTAATTATCTAGTTAGTTCAGGATTTACTGTGATGGTCCTCTTTGATTACTGACTTTTAAGTATATTACAAGGGAAAATAATTTCTTGGGTTCCTTCATACTCGTTTAGTGATGGTCCTTATTTTATCATTGCAGAAGAATATTGTGCTAAAAAAAATCTCTTTTTTAGATGAACAATGCTGGTGTTACCGGAGCCATTATCGACGCTGATGCTTTGAGAGCTTCCAGCATTGAAAAGGTATGCTCTCAGTTTTCGTTACAATAATGTTGTTCAAAGAGAAACTCAATTTGAACAAGAATTGGCTTGGTCATTTGGGGCCCTAGTTACTGCTTGAAGTTCATAGCAAAGAAGGCTTTGTCATATTACTTGTTGCTCAAAACAAGCAATCCAACGTAATAATAAACAAAACAAGAACATAGATAGACCACTGTATTTACGTGGTTTGATCAGTGTGACTTATCCTACGGAAAAAAAAGGCACAAGTTTGCACTATAGATCAAGATATACAAGTTACAATAGAGATTATAATCACACTCGAATCGCTCAAACATTTTCAATATTTCTCAACTCCCAATTACATGTAATAACTCATACAGTGTTTAGCTAAATTAATTTCTCGTGAAATAATCTTGATCTCACTAAGGATATCACAATTCTTTTTACGAGATTTCTCTGCTTCAAACATTGTAGTCCTCTCCAATTAAAACCCACGAAGACAATGAATTGGATGTAATTCCATGAAGAGTCCACTATCTAAATGATATTACGACAAGCTCTTCAAGAAAGACCAAATATATATTTATATCCCAAAATAGGAAACTCTTCTCAACCGACTTTGACTCCAACATAAGAAATAAATCGATGTTTTGCGTTGCTTATTCAACGTCATACCAGAAGTCATAAACCACAAGTTGTACTCACTTGGATTTCTACTTGGATTGGATTGGATTTTCGTTGTGGCCTCAAACTCGAGACATAATTGTAACAGAAAAATTGTCAAAAAAGTCATAAACTTATTGCATTTTTGCCAATTCAGTTCTAAACTTTTTAAATTTGCTAATTCAGTTCTAACCTTTTAAGTTTGTGCCAATTTAGTCCTAAACCTTTTAAGTTTGCCAATTCAGTCATAAACCTTTTAAGTTTGTACTAATTCAGTCCTTTTGACCGTCTGGCGCTGACGTGACGTCGTTGGCGCTGGTATGGATAATTTTTAATAATATTTAAATATTTTTCGATATTTTTCTTTTTATTTTTCTTTCTCTTTCTTCTTCTCTTTATTTTTCTTAATTTTACTCCAAAAAAAAAATTGAATAATATTTAAATATTATTAAAAATTGTCCACGTTAGCACCGGTCGGCCAAAAGGATTGAATTGGCACAAACTTAAAAGGTTTAGGACCGAATTGACGAACTTAAAAGGTTTATGACTAAATTGGCAAAAGTGCAATAGATTTAGGACTTTTTTTTTACTATTTTCCCTAATTCTAACATCACTATGGTCTTTTCAGCCCTTGTGAAGATATTGAAAGGTTCTTTTCTGTAGTAGTATGATGCAAATGATTGGGACTGAAGTTACATCATTCTCTTATTAAGTTACAAATGGTTATTAGAAAGAAACGTCGTGAAGAAGAACCATTTAGGAATCAACCAGTGCAAAGTGGAATTCTGATCCTAACACAATATACCTTGTTTGCATTTTTTGCGGCTAACTCCTTCTTTGAGACGGCACAGTGAGCTCCCTAGGAATTTAAAATACATATTCATTGTTATGTTTCTTGTGCTAGTTCATGAGATTTTCTATTGATGATGCAGAAGCAAGTCGATTGGAGTAAAATTATAACAGAGACATGATTTAACTGAAGAGTGCCTGAACATTAACTATAATGGTGCCAAAAGGATGGTTGATGCATTCATTGGCCTCCTCCAACCGTCAGACTGATGGGAAAAGTCTCGATTGATAATTCTAAACTTTGATCGATAAGATTCGAAGGTGAAGAACCTTGATCGATGATACTCAAGACTTAAGGAGGAGAAGGGGATGAAGAGGACTTTTCTGATTTTTTAAATATTTCACCTTATCTAAAAACAATTACAAGACTCGCCTTTATATAGACTAGATACATGATTCTTCACCCAACTCTTAAATGACTCATAAATAAAATCAACATTCCAAGAAGATAGATTTTTGGGAACTCACAAAACATTAACTACACATTGAGACATGAATAGACTGTTGGAGAACAATGCTACAATAAAGACTTTATTGGGAACCAAACGGACACAAATCGTCAACCGCAACATTTATGAATTTGGTTTGATTTCTAACACTCCCCCTTAAACCAAATTCTCTTCCATCGACCATTCTAAGTAGGCTCTTGAACTTCCGAAATGCATCGACCTTGAGAGGTTTCATAAAAATATCGGCTACTTGGTCTCTTGTCTTCACATGCAAAGCTTCAATCTCTTTCTCTTTCACCTGTTCTCGAATAAAGTGATATCGAACATCAATATGCTTGCTTCGTTCATGAAAAACTGGATTTTTTGCCAAAGCAATAGCAGAAACATTATCAACAAAAATCTATGTCGATTTCACTTGCTCTATATGAATTTCTTTGAGTAGCCTTCTCAACCATATCGCACGACAAATGCATGAGGATGCTGCTACATATTCAGCTTCACATGTCGATAGAGTAACATTGGGTTGCTTCTTTGATGACCACGTAAAAGTGGTGTCACACAAGAAAAATACAAAGCCCGTAGTGCCTTTTCTATCATCGATGTCTCCACCATAATCGCTGTCTGAATAAGCTCTAAGCTTGAAGGAATTAGACTGAGTATAGTGTAAATCATGATTGATAGTACCTTTGATGTAGTGAAGTATCCTCTTTGCAGCTTTAAGATTAGATGACTTCAATTTCGCCATATATTGACTCACAATTCCAACACTATACATGATATCTGGTCTCGTACATGTCAAGTATCTCAAGCTTCCAATCAAGCTTCTATAAAATGTCGAGTCAACATCATCTCCATCATCAAATTTTGAAAGCTTGGTGCCGCACTCCATTGGTGTATTGACTGATGTAGAGTTCTTCATGTTGAATTCTTCAAGGATATTTTCTACATATCCTTTTTGGGAAATAAAAATCCCATCTGCACTTTGCTTCACTTCTATGCCAAGGACATAATTCATAAGACCATTATCGGTCATCTCAAATTCCTTTACCATCGATGCCTTAAATGCATCGATCATCGATGTATTATTTCCTATAAAAACAAGGTCATCGACATATAAACATGCCAATAAAACATCACATTTTTCATGCTTCAAATAGAGTGCATGCTTGTATGGACATTGAGAGAAGCCATTTGCCTTAAAATAGGCATTGATTCTAGAATTCCATGCTCTTGGTGCTTGTTTAAGTCCATAGAGAGCTTTTTTCAATCGCAACACTTTGTTTTCATGACCTTTCACAGTAAATCCCTTAGGTTGCTCAACATATATTTCTTTATCCAGGATGCCATTTAAAAATGCTGACTTGACATCCATTTGATAAATTCGCCAATCATTTTGAACGGCACTGGAAATGATCAATCTCATCTTTTCCATGCAGATAATAGAGTAAAGACTTCATCATAATCGATCTCGGGTTTTTGCTTGTACCCCTTTGTGACTAACCTAGCTTTATACCTTGTTACTTCTCCTTTCTCGTTCTTCTTGGCCTTGTACACCCATTTGACACCGATCGATTTATTGTCTTTCAGAAGTTCAACAAGCTTACATGTTTGATTCTTCTCAATGGCTTCAATTTCTTCATTCATGGCTTTCCTCCATTTTTCTTCTTTGGCAACATCATCATAGAGAAGTGGCTCACAATCAACAAGAAGACATACAAGGTGAAGCTCATCGGTAGCTTCATAAAGCTCAGACAATCTCCTCATTTTTGGTACTAGCAGTTCATCGACACCATTTGAATAAGTTGATGGTGATGAACTCGAAGAAGATATCGAGGAAGCAGGTGAAGAGAGATACTTCAACTCCATTTGACTGGAATCACTATTCGCTTCAACTTTTGGATTGTCTTCCCACATGCCTTCTTCATCGAACTTGACATCTCTGCTTACATACACTTTCAAAGTGTTAGGATCAAACAATTTATAGGCTTTGGACTAGGAGTCATACCCAATAAAAATGAGCTTTTTGCTCTTGTCTTCCAACTTCAATCTTTTATGGTCTTAGATATGAGAATAGGTAATGCTTCCAAAAATTCTCCAATGAGAGACATTTGGTGTTTTCTCGCTCCAAGCTTCTTGTGGAGTAATGCCTTCAAGTCCTTGTGTAGGACATTTATTTTAAAGATAGACCGCACACATAATAGCTTCACCCCAAAGCTCTTTGGGCAAATTTTCGCTTTTCAACATACTTCGAACCATATCAAGAATGGTTCTATTTTTCCATTTAGCCACGCCATTTTGTTGAGGAGAATATGGAGTCGTCAAGAAACACCGAATACCATGATATACACAAAATTTGTTGAATGTGGTTGAAATGAACTCTCCTCGACGATCAGTCCTAAATGAGTTGATAAAATAGCCACTCTCCTTTTAAACTAACTTCTTGAATTGTTTAAAAGTATTAAATACTTCTTATTTCTCCTTCAAGAAATACATCCAAGTTTTTCGAGTAAAATCATCAATAAAGGTAACAAAGTATCGATGATTACCATATGACTAAAGAGTGATTGGACCACACACGTTCGAATAAATCAACTCAAGTGGCTTCTTCGCTCAATAAGTTGTTTCCTTTGGAAAGCTAGTTCTGAAATGCTTGCCAATAACACACCTTTCACATAGTAGATCGGGATGGTCAATATGTGGTAAGCCATACACCATCTTTTTTTGGGAAAGCAAATTGAGTCCGCCAAAGTTAAGATGGCCGAACCTCAAATGCCACAACCATGAAGGGTCATCCACGCATGCCTTTAAGCATCGACCCATTTCATTATTTATATTGAGAAGAAACATCCTGTTCTTCGACATCTTCACATTTGCAATTAGTTTATTATTTTGGTTCCTTAGCACAAGACTAAGATCTTTCATGTGGACAGTATAGCCTTTCTTAAAAAGCTATCCCAAACTCAAGATATTGCTTGACATTTTCGAAACATAATAAACATTAGTAATAAACTGTTGTGCTCCCGTTTTCAAGCGAATCAAAGTTGTACCTTTGCCTTCGACCAGAATTTTGGAATCATCACTGAACGAGACTTTCCCTTTGATTGTCTCATCTAACTCGGTAAACATCTCCTTTCTTCCGCACATGTGGTTGCTTGCCCCGATATCCAAATACCATGTATCACTTTGTCCACCTTCATCTTCTTTAAATGCCAATAAAAGAACTTGCTCCGCATCATTCACCAAGTTCACCTTTTCATTTGCCCCGCTACTTTCTTTGTTCGAACATGCAGATGCATAATGGCCATGTTTATTGCAATGATAACATCAAATTTTAGATTTATCATACCATTGTCCTCTCGAGTTCGTTCCTCTTCCACGAACACTTCTTTGACTTTGGTATCGATTTTCATTACGAGCAATATCTCCTCTACTTCGTCCACGACCTCTTTCTTGAAATCAACCTCGGCCTCAACCTCGATCACGATCTTGATTAGTCCCTTGATACTGCGCTGGATTACTATTTTGGCCCTTCTCATCTTGGATGGACAATCGAGTTTGGAGTACTTCCTCCACTGACTCATGCTTGTTTCTTCTAAATATTTCTTCATGTGCTTGTAATGAATCTAGAAGCTCATCGATCATCATAACATCCAGGTCTTTGGACTCTTCAATCACAACTCTAATGTGGTCGAACTTCTTGTCTAATGATCGAAGAATCTTCTCAACAACACGAACATCTGGAACATCTTCACCATTTCTTTTCATATGGTTGACAATCGCCAGAACTCTTATGAAATAATTAGCATCGATTCAGATTCTTTCATATGAATTACCTCAAATTCGTCTCTCAAAGTTTGAAGCTGAATCTTCTGAACTTTTTGTACTCCTTGGTGCGTGTTATGAAGAATCTCCCATGCCTCCTTTGAAGTAGAAACGTTCGAGACCTTCTCGAACATGGAATCATTTAACGCTTGATAGATGATTGATAAGGCTAATTGATCTTTTGTTCGAACCTTCTCCAAGGCATTCCTTTAATTTTGATTCAAAGTGTCATCATCTTTTGGCTTTTCATAACCTGTGTTGACAATTTCCCATACTCCATGGGCGCCGAGTAGAGCTTTCATTCTAGAAGCCCAATTACCATAATTTTCTTTGGTAAGACGAGGGTATTGAAGAGGAAGTGGATTGTTTGTGGAGGCCATGATCACGAACCGTATGCTCTGATACCAATTTGATGGGAAAAGCCTCCATCGACAACTCTAAACTTTGATCGATAAGGTTCGAAGGTGAAGAATCTTGATTGATGATACTCAAGACTTAAGGAGAAGAAGGGGATGAAGAGGACTTTTCTGATTTTTTTAATATTTCACCTTATCTAAAAACGATTACAAGACTCGCTTTTATATAGACTAGATACATGATTCTTCACCTAACTCTTAAATGACTCATAAATAAAATCAACATTCTGAGAAGATAGATTCCTAGGAACTCACAAAACATTAACTACACATTGAGACACAAATAGACTGTTGGAGAACAATGCTTCAATAAAGACTCTATTGGGAACCAAACGGACACAAATCATCAACCGCAATATTTATGAATTTGGTTTAATTTCTAACACAGACTCGCCCACAATTGTCAATATTTCCTCACCGATGGGGAAGCTAGAGGTAAGAAGTATCAAACTGTATAACTTCAAAGATATTTCTCAGAAACGTAAGAATGGAAAATTTGCTCCCGAGTTATCAAATTTGATGAAAAGCATCATTTTTGCAAGAGAACACTACAATGTGACGGATCAAATTTTAAGTTAGACTTCTTTGCTTGATATAGGCCTTATGAGAGTCGGATATTGCCTTTAAAAAGCAATAGAGATTTCTGACAGTGCTTTCTTGTAGCGTGAATGAATTCTCTCAGATCTCTTTATGCTGTTAAACACAAGGAGAATAGGTTCCGTGAATTCATTGCCCTCATATTATTCGTCCATGTAGTTCATTCTTTTGGCCATTGTCTATGTAGTACATTAAACTATCGAAATGCTGTTCCATATTTATATCATTGCCGATGAATAACATTTCGATCATCTTGTGACCCTGCAATTACCGGAGGGCTTGGCTACAGAAGTGTTCTGCAATGCCAAAAGCCTCACGGAAGAAAAAGTGGACGAGGTATCAAAGGAGTTTCTAAACGATTTTAAAGAAGGTTCTCTAAATACCAAAGGCTGGCCTGTTCCTCCATCTACATATGCAGTCTCTAAAGTGGCCTTGAACGCATACACGAGGATTATAGCAGCAAATTATCCCATGTTTCTTATAAATTGCGTCTGCCCTGGATTTTTCAAGACGAATGTGAATCGCAACACCGGTTTCTTGACTCCTGAGGAAGGTGCAGAAGGTCCCATGAGTCTGGCCTTGTTGCCCAATGGCGGTCCATATGGTCGATTCTTTCAAGGGACAATAGAGGCTACATTTTGAGATGAGGTAATTTAGAGATATAAAATCTATTGTCTGTGTTTGAGATTAAGAACATTGGAATAGCTAATGCAAGATTCTGATATATTGGTGTACATTCATATGACTCGTTTGGTGTGAGCTATATGATTTGAAATATGCATTAATCAACATGCCTTCTTCAAAATACAAGATGTGCACAAATTCCAAATGTGAGCAACCTGCTGCATGAATATCCATTCTCTAGTTTCTGTCCAAACGAAGCTTCTTGGTTAAGGATGTTGAGCTTCGTGATACAAGTTAGTGAGAAAATTTCAGGAATAATTTCTTTTTTCCTTTTTCCGCAGGGATCATTTTCTGTTTCTGGAGGGGTTATATGAGGATACTCCTTTTGTAGGTGCAGAACATTCAGTTGAAAACTGCCCTCAGCTCCCATAAATCAAAGTAATGTACCGCTTTGCTAGTGCTGAGCTGATCAAGGCTTCCAACTCAAAACAACTCACCAAATATTATACTTCCAGTCTCATTTTTTCCTCTAATGAAGAGTGATCAGTAGCATTTGTCATCACTTTTAGCCTAATTTTCGTTTTCTTAGCAATAATATAGACAATACGTAAGACGGTCAGTTTCTTCTCTTCTAGTGGATGATTCCGCCTGGAATGTTGATAGCAAGGTTCGTTTCTTTTATCAGCTACATAGATGACACAACCATCGGAAGAAAGGTGGCGGCAAACGGCTAGATCAGAAAACTTGAAGCACTCTTCAAACATTTCATTAGTAATACTTGTCACTACCCAAGAAAAATTCAAACAAGCGCCGATTACCAAGAAAAAGCCTCCTAGAAGAGGCAAAGAGAATCATTCCTCGGTTTGGAAAGGGAAGCGGGTAAAACATTTGATGATGGATCCGTTGCATCACTCGACAAAGGGGATAATTATTTAAAAAGTCATAAACCTATTGTATGGATTCAGTCCTAAATCTTTCAATTTGTTTCATCTCTCTCGCCGGCCACAGTGAAAGAAAAGTACATAAAAATAAAATAAAAAATATAGAAAGAATATATAAAAATATACAGAATTTTTAAAAAAAATTGAAAAAATTATCCATCTCAACACTGGCCGTGCCACGTAGGACGGCCAACATCTACGCAGCGATTTCCGACCAAAAGCTAATCAGGATCCTAAAATTAAATCAATGTGAGGAAACTTGAGAAAAAAAGACGAGGTATAATAAAGGACACCAAAGATTTATGTGGTTTGGTTCAAATATTGGTACCTATATCCACTGGGAGAGCTAGTAACAAATAATCTACCACAATCGGAGAATCATAGTTACAATCGCTCACATGCTTAATTATTTCCCACATTTACATTAAGCCCAAACTCAAAGTGTTTACAAATAAACAACTCATTAAATGTAAAACTCAGAACAAATCCACGTGTCCAAAACACGTCTGCACGGTCAAAGAAACGAAAACTCCAGATGTCTTTTTGCCCTTTCGTTCTCTGCTCGTGCGGCTTCATTAAGAGCTCACTATGTGGCTGTGTTCTTGAGTCCACCGGCGTCTTCCCAAGGAGAGAATGAGAGATGGACCATAAAGACAAACCCTATATTTTTCATTTTGTGTTCTCTTTCCTATAGCCCCTTCACAGCCCCTTCTTTTTACCCCATAAATAATATATTTATTCATGAAATAGATTAGCCCAATCTTTTGTCTTGTAGTGCATGAGAGTGTTTTCCTCTTATTGTTGAAGACGTCTTCCACTTTACGACATCGGTCAAACCAATCAAGGAGTGAACATTTATCCAAAAAAATTATTTAATTGGGTCGAGTTTCATGCACAACCTTAAACTCGAGACATAATTTAATAATTCTCTACCTTGATTCAACTTTTGAAGCCAAGTCGCAGTGCTTGTCTTCTATGCTGCTCTCCCAACATCCCGACAGGAGCTCACTCTCCACAGACGCCAATTGCTTGAGCTTCGCTAAAGGAACAGACTTAGTCATTATGTTTGCTAGGTTCTTTGTTGTCGCTATCTTCTTCACAACAACCTTACCCTTCGCCAAGACATCTATATGCCAAATGTATCGCACCTTGGTTATTACAATGTATATAAGCACTTTTCTATTCTAACCCAATGTCCGAGAGCAAACCCGTTAGCCATATCGCATCTTTTGCTATATAGGTCAATGCCATGTATTTAGCCTCAGTCGAAGACAAAGCAATGTGGTTCTGTAAGGATGCCTTCCAACCACTACGCCACCTGCAAGCATAAATAGTACCCTGCTAAAGATCTGCACTCATCCAAGTCACTAGTGCGATCCAAATTCACATAACCAATGGTTTCACTGCCATTGTCGTCCCTCCGATACATTATATCAATGTATGTTGTCTTCTTTAAATATCTAAGGATCTACTTCACAGTTTCCCAATGGCTTTGCCAAGACGTTTCATATAATGGCTAATTACGCTCATAGCTTGTGAAATATTAGGCTGAGTGTGTACCATAACATACATAATACTACCCACCATACTAGAATAAGGAACACGAGACATGCTCATCCTCCTCAGTTTGTGGTGATAACTTATCGGAAAGTTTAAAGTGCTTCGCTAAAGGTGTACCCACAAATTTTGCTGGCTGCATCTTAAAATGTGTCACTATCTTCTGAATATATTTCTTTTGAGATAAACGTAAAATTCCTGCAGTCCTGTCACGCCAAATATTTATACCCAATATTTTCTTTGCAACACCTAGATCTTTCGTCTCAAACTCAGCACTCAACTGCCTCTTCACTATTAGGAAAATCATCAATGTGTTGATTGTTGGGAAAATCCCCTATATTGTTTTCACGATGACAAAGACAATCAAATGCTACTAATGTGTGTATTGGTTGTATAGTACTAGGTGATATATGCACAAGCCAATATGCAGATGATTTCATAAAGAGCAAGAGATGATTCTGATAAGAGGAGTGCTTTGCCACTGTTTAGAGTGATCTACTGATATCTGAGGTGAACAAGATATTAGGCATTGAATATGTCTATAAGTTGGAAGGATATTTAGATAAGGAGAACATATGAAAGAACCTTGATCGAGAGTAAACAAGCTGAGAAGAACGGGGATGTTTGTGATGGCTTGGAGGTACAAAGATTGAGTGAACAGTTGGATGGACCTAGTGATAGTGAACAAGTCTAGAACGAGGATGTTTGGTAAATCTTGGAAGAACCATGAAAATGAACAGCTTGGTAGAGTCAAAATTTGCATATGCTTGGAAGGACTAGAAGAAAGATCAGCATCAATATTGGGTGAAGTATTAGGTGCAGCAAAATGTTATCGAGTATTAGATTGTTGGCAAGAGCAGTTGCCTTAATCTGATAAGGTGGAAGCCTGTGACAATACCGATGATCCTTGTGAGTTCAGTGAAGATGAGGAACCAGTATGTGCGTTTAGAGTCAACGAAGTATCCTTGGAGATCTTTGGAAGCTGACTTAGTCAAATTAATGAAGACAAGCGATCATCTAGAATGCTAATGTCCTTGGAGGTCTTTGAAAACTGACGTGGTTAATCAGCGAAGATGATGAATCAGCGAGGATGCTAATGTCCTTAGAAATCTTTGTATGCTGAAGATGCCAATAGGACCATTGGATTATTGATCGTAAGTCGTCCACACAATTTTTAGTGAATAGCATCAATAGATTTGTAAAGATCTGCACATCCTGATTATGGGTAAGGGATTGTGCTGATGTTTAGACCTGGAAGGTGCTAGTCACTTGATCAACTATTTAGAATATTGACAAGGTGAAAATAGTCATTACAAACGCCTTGGAATTTGGAAAAGATCACTAGAGTTGATCATGAGCACTTTTGACATTATTGAGCAGGGACAAACTCTGCCACTGACACTAACACTGTTTGGGAAACTATCATTGTCAGGAGACGTTGAAGATTGTCTAAGATTCGTTTTGACAATCTCTAGTGACATCCAGTTGCTGGCAACAGTAGAACTAATGGCTACTTGAGGATTTCGATTGGCATCGGTTATTTGAGGATGAATGGCTATATATTGAGTCCAAGAGAAGTAGTCGGGTTGGTTGGAAATGAACAAAATGTAGTCATATGCTTTGAGTCTTCTTCTTTGCTCTATTTTTATTGTTAGCTGTTGTTTATCCTAATGTCAATGTTTGTGTGTGCCTGATATTTGTAATCATATGAAAGATCAAGTGTACAAGAGTGATGGCAGTATGTGAGTCTTGATAGTGTGATCTATTAGAAAGGCAATACTTGCTGATTGTAACTTGTCTTGAAGATTACTAGTGGATTCCAACCTTATTGTGGTTGTTAGTGTTGAGATTGGATGTAGGTTTGGAGATAAAACCGAACCACTATATATTTGCTTGCAATATCTTATATCTATTCACTATTAGCATCACTTGTTTGTCATCATCACTATCTGTTAAAAGGTAGCACGTGCATATGTTTGAGCCAATATTTTTGCCGATGTTTGAAGTTGAACTTGTTATATTCTACAAATGTTTTTCATAGTGCTCAAACAACCTATTCACCCCCTTCTAGGTTGTATTGTTAGGCGCAACAATTGGTATCAGAGTCTTGTTGCTTATTATCATAAGTGTATTTTTCTAAGCATAAAGATCTTGTTTTGACTAACTTTACAAGAGGTGGTGTTTACAAAATTCTATTTGGTGATGATCCATGCTTTCAACTTAAGATTTCTAGAATTACATCATTTCTTTTTAAGGATCATTGTTTTTAAATCGAAGTCTTCCAAATCTTTATTTCACTAAAGGATCTTTAGCACTTTCAAAATATAACGAACTCACCTTCTCGACATTGAAAGATTTTTGTTGATTGCTTTGATAAAGTTCTTTGAACAAAAGATTATCTTAATCCAAATAAGTCATCCTACTTTCTAGTGATGAAGTTTATATAGATTCTTTTGAACAAATGAATTTGTTATATCTCAAAGTTTTAAGATCATCTTGTTTGTTTCTTACTCCACAAGATCTCATTACAAGCAAGAGGAAAGACAGCCTAATCTCTAGCTCATCAATGTGTTCATCTACGACAATCAGCACATTTGGAATGAAAGATGCAACAAAAGCAATAATTGTGATAATTAAGCAAATAGTTGATGTGATCGATGGAGCAGCAACTCAAACATCAACAAGATCTCCTATTCAACCAGCTATAGAAGAACAAGCACCTACTCCACCTGCTCCTACTCGTGATGATATCCAGAGAAGACTTGCACTTATCGCTTAAAGCTATTCACTTCATATTGTGTGCATTTCTTATCCGATATTATGAGTATTTCTTCTTGTGTGATAGTTAAAGAGATTTGGAACCAACTCCAAGTCACATTTGAAGGAATCAATGGAGAAAGGGAAATGAAGAGGAACGTGTCACTTGGTGATTTTGAGACTCTCAAGATGGAGCAACATGAAGATATCAAAGAAATGCTCAAGCGCTACAATGTCATCATGAATGGACTATGCAAATGAGGAACATGCAATCAAGATTCTTCAAGCACTACCATGAGAATGAGTTCACGCAAAGATCATCAATTCATGAAGCTCGAAGATCTTGATACTTGACATCGAATGAGTTTATTGGAACTTACATGGCTTATAAAATCAAATCCAACAATGAGCTCCAAAGGTAAAAAGTATAGTGCTTATAAAGCTAACTCTTTTTAGGCAGATCTTGAAGGAACGTTCTCGGACAACGATGATGATATGGCCTTGTTGATTTAAGAACTGCTAAGGTTCTTGTGGAGAAGGAAGAGATTCAAAGGCAATCATATTTTGCATCCGAAGCATAAAAAGAGGAAGAAAATCTAGAAAGAAAAAGCTTCAAGTGAATCGGATTGGAAATCAGCTGAGATCATAAATTAGCTCAGATATCACCAGAAGCAGATATCTACAAAAGATCACCAAATCCTATTGCTACCAACGAAAGATTTCAAGTAAGGATTGATATAAATTAGATTCAAAGGAATGGTATTTGCTAAACTTCTAACTTGGGTAAAAGAATCAAATTTAATGCTTATCATCTAACTTTCGTTGCAAATCTTTAGATTGATTTATCACGATTCTTGATGATACTTATTAATTTTTTTTATGATTATGCATGATTCATATCCATAATGTTTATTGTCCCAAGTATAAAGCATTATATGCATTTATTGCAAGATATGACATGAGTAATGCTCGTATAATAGAAGCATCAACCTCTCCTTTTGCAAATGTGCTAATACTACATGCTATATTCACATTGCATATGAGACACTTTTTTGTTAGGGAAAATCCTATGATGTAGAAAGCAATCACTACATGCTTTCGAGTATTCGGTTGCAAGTGCTATATTGTGAAGAATATTGATGACAATTGCATCTAGGCCTGATATCCTATTCGAAATATGTCTCTGTGCATGTTTTCAATCCGCTTCAAAGGAATCACATTTATCAGTTGTAAAAAGGATCATAAGAAAGAGCACATCAGAGATCATGTGAGCAATTGTGATATTTGCACCCACTTTGTTGAGTTGAAACATCATCTTGTGGACATCTTTATGAAGCCGCTAGATCAACAAGATTTTGAGTTTATCAGGAATGAGTTAGGAATCTGCAATCCCTTCAAATCCTTTACACAAATGAGGTAATCTTCATATACACTCATATACATTTTGCTAGATATATATTAAAGATTTGGTTAGGCAATAAATATCAAATTGGTGCACAAGATGATAATGATAAAGAACCAGTGCTGATGCCCACATCAACTAATGATATCAATCAAAATTGGCAACCTGAAGCACCAAGTTCAAAATCTGCACATTACTAAAGGATTGGAGCAATGATGTAAAGATCAAAACAAGATGATAATCACCAATGTGGTGATTGTTGAAAAATCCCCTATGTTGTTTTGACAATGACAATGACAATCAAAGGCTACTAACATGTGTATTAGTTGAATAGTACCAGGTGATATGCACATAGGCTGAAATGTAGATATTATCATAAATAGCACTAGAAGGTTGATCAATCGATGTATGAGGTGAACAAAATATTGGGCATTGAAGATGTCTACAAGTTGGAAGGATCTTCAAAGGTGAATATTTGGAAGGACCTTGATCGAGGGTGAACAAGTCGAGAAGAAAGGGGATGTTCATGATGGCTTGGAGGTACAAAGATCGGGTGAACAATTGGATGGACTTAGATGGTGAACAAGCCTAGAACGGGGATGTTCAGTAAAGCTTGAAAGGATCATGAAGATGAACAGCTTGGTAGAATCAAGATTGCCAATGTTCTTGAAAGGACTAGAGGAAAAATCAGTTGAGTGCAGATGTTTATGGTAATCTTTAAGGTTTGAGCGATATCCATGGTGTGATCCATTGGTTGAAGATCGCAAAGTGTCCTTGAGATCTTGTGGACCAGGCAATATCCATGGTGTGATCCATCGGGTGAAGAATCGCGAAGTGTTCCTGAGCAAAAAATGGAAATAGCACAATCAAATAATACAGCAGCTGGACCTACTGTTTATCGAAGGTAATACAAGACGTGGTTCCTAATGTTTGCAGAACATCATGTGAAGATGGCCATTGGAGAATATAGTCGTTGAAGGCTAGAGCTGCATAACAAGAGATCAAGGAGTCTATAGAGAAGTAGGAAATAGCGACTGACAGCAGTGTCAGAAGCAGTCAGCGTAGGAGTAATAGCTGCAATAGCTATTTTCGAAAAGTTTGCAAATGTTCAGGAAAAGATACTGTATGGGCAATGATTATTCTCTGGACAGCAACAATGAATCTCTAACGGCTAGTTGGTCCTCTAAAGCATTTCCAACGGGAAGATTGAAGATGTCTATATAAGAGAAGACCTCATAGGCCAAAATGTTGGTGAATTAGAGAGAGAGAAGATAGGCACAATGTATATCCGATATATTTGCTTGTAGCTGCTACCTCCTGTTGATATTTTCTTCATTCTCTTCGAAAGATCTTCTTGGGATAGTATTGCCATGAGGTAATAGTGCAAGAGATCAAGTGTACAAGGGTAAGTGCACCAGCTGAATCCTGATAGTATGATCTATCATGTAATAGGATCAGTACTTGCCAATTGTAACTTGTTGAGCATATTACTAGTGCAATCCAGCCCAACTTATGGCTGTTAGTCTTGAAAGTGGACATAGGCTTGGGGATAAAGTTGAACCACTATATATTTACTTGCACATCTTCTATCTCTTCACTATTTGCACTACCTGTTTAATAGTATCACCATATGTTAAACAGCAATACGTGCACATATTTGACTCAATGTTTTACTTGCTATTTGACGTGATGTTTTAAACTTGAACTTATTATTTTACTCAAACGTCTTTCATAGTTCTCAAACAACCTATTCACCCATCTAAGTTGTATTATTAGCCCCAACAAAATCAACTCAAGAAAGCACTTTACGAATTCAAACAAGCACCAGGACTATGATATGAAAGGTTAAGTACTTTTCTTGTTGATAATGTGTTTGAAAAAGGTAAAGTTGGCACATTGTTGTGTTGGGGCTAACAATATAACCTAGAATGGGTGAATAGGTTGTTTGAGTACTATGAAAAATATTTGCGAAATATAACAAGTTCAAATTCAAATATCGGCTCAAACATGTGCATGTGCTACTTTTTAATAGATAGTGATGATAACAAATAGATGGTGCTAATAGATAAAAGATAATAAGATACACAAGTAGATATATAGTGGTTCGGCTTTATTTCCAAGCCTACATCCACTCTCAAGACTAACAGTCACAAGTCGGGCTGGATTACACTAGTAATCTGCTCGACAAGTTACAATTGGCAAGTATTGATCCTATTACACGATAGATTATACTATCAAGACTCAACTGTTGCACTTACTCTTGTACACTTGATCTCTCACACAATTACTCTACGGCAAGACTATCCCAATAAAGATCTTTTGAAGAGAACAAAGAACCATCAACAGGAAGTAGAAACTCAGAGCAACTATATGGATTCTACATTGTGCTCTCTAATATTTTAACCTTGAAGCTTTTTTTTTTAAATAGCCATCATCAATCTTCCTGTTGGAGATGCTCAAAAGACCAACTAGCCATTAGAGATCCATTGGTGCTACTATCCAGCGAATGAACTGCCCATACAATTGCTTTTCTTGAATATTTACAGGCTTCCCAGAAATAGGTACTACAGCTATTGCTCCTATGCTGATTACTTTTGACATTTCTAACAGACGCCTGTTTCCTATTTCCCGATAGACTTCCTGATCTTCCGTTGTACAACTCCACCCTACAACGGCTATAATCTTTACCTCACAAACATCTTCACATTGTTGTCGTTTAAACATCACCATTGATGTGATATTCTAGCTCTGATACAAACATTGATTCTAGTTGATCTTTAAGTACGTTGGTGCTGTTTACATGAAATCTTCAAGGACACTTCGTAATCTTCACCCGAAGGATCACACATGGATATCGGTCAATTCACAAAGATCCTCATAAACATTTGCATTAGTTGATCTTTCTTCTGGTCCTTCCAAGAACATTGACAATATTGATTCTACCAAACTGTTCATCTTCATGGTCCTTCCAAGCTTTACTGAACATCCTTGTTCTAAGCTTATTCACCATCACATGTCCATCTAACTGTTCACCCGATCTTTGTACCTCCAAGCCATCACGAACATTCCCGTTCTTCTTGACTTGTTCACCCTCAATCAAGATCCTTCCAGATGTTCACCTTATTGGAAGATCCTTCAAGCTTGTAGACATCTTCAAAGCTCAATATCTTTTTCACCTCAGATATTGGCAAATCAAACTTTTGGTGCTGTTTATGACATATCTGCATATTGGCTTGTGTACATATCACTCGGTACTACTCATTCAATACACACATTAGTAGCCTTTGATTATCTTTATCATCGTCAAAACAATTTAGGGGATTTTCCAACAATCACCACATTGGTAATTTTCTCGACATGCTATTCATAAAGAGATGATGATATTATGTTATATGTTGATCATATCATACTTGGATCTACTAATGTGCTGTTATGCAATGACTTTGCAAATATCATGAAGAGAAAAATAGAAATGAACATAATGGAACAAGTGAACATCTTTCTTGATTTACAAGTCAAACAAGTTAAGGCTGGCACCTTCATATTCCAAGAAACATATGCCAGAGATATAGTAAAGAAGTTTGGGATGGAAAGTTGCAAGAAAATTGATATGCCAATGGCACCATCAACCAAACTTGATAAGGATGAGAAAGTATATTCGTGATGTACACACTATCTTGCAAAAATTATCATAATTTCTACATGAAAATGCAGGTAGTAAGAGAATACATCCATGTGAAGTTTGATAAACTCTTCAAGAACGGAATCAATAGCAAAATTCGCTGACAGCAGCAAATTTCACAAATAGTCATTGTTGGCAACTAATTTTGGCGGTCCAGTAAGTTGTTATTTGCTTATAAAAATACAAAAAGGCGAAGTTAGCATAGGAAACAAAAAAAATAGACAAAAGTAGATAAATGTGTAATTTCTAAAAAAACAAAAAGCCATCGCACCAGGTTGGGTTTGCGCACTAGCCCGCGAATGACCTGACTCAACCCCTTTTTCTTCCCCCTTCTTTTCCCTATGGCTCGATCAATGGACCAGCTTGTGAAGGACTGGCCCTTTATTCTCTACCTCTCATCTCTTGTGCGTGACCCCACCTGCATGCTCCCCCTCATCATCACTTCCATCCTTTCACACTCACATCACTCTCACCCACTCTCTACACCTTTACACACCACACGCACAAACTTGAAGAAGAAGAAAGAAGGGAGAGAGATGGGGAGATTGAGAAGAAGGGAAGGTGGGGGGAAGGAGACAGAAAAATGGGGGGTTTCGGTCTCCCCTTTGCACACACACTCCGTCGACCTCGCTTGCTCGACCAACTGGCCACCACCATCGTCCAACGACTTCCAGCCGGCACCACACACTTGTGGCTTCTCATTCCAAGCCCCATTGCCTCCGACTTAGTAGAGCAAGAAAATAGGGAAGAAAGAGAGATGGGAAGTCGATCGAGGGAGAGATTGAAATCGAGAGCAGGATGGAGAGAAATCGAAGGGAGAGCTCGATTCTTCCTTCGACTAGGCAACACTAGGCCAACCTCGATGACCTTCGACCAGTGCCAATAGTTTCCTTTCCTGACACAACTTTTCCATTAAGTTTCCCTTTTCATTTCCTTTGCTCCAAATTTGTCTTACCTAAGGATCCCGACCTGGAGACGTGTGAGGTGACCGAACGAAGTCCATTTTATCGATCTCCCCTTTTATTCACCGTCGCTGAGCCTAGTAGGGACCGTTGCGGAGCCCCCTTTTGTTGGCCAGTTTTCCCTCATCCCTGTCCAACTAAGGCCGAGACTCACTGGCGCTCTCTCGCACTTCATTTTGAGAGTCAGCGCTAGTCATCCCCGGTGATCGTTGTGTGTTGCCTTATGCACCATTTTGAATGTGGTTGCGCGTTAGAGCCTCAATCGGCTCAGTTTTTGTGCTTCAGTTGGTGCCCTCCATGTGTTTGACAGTGTGCCTAAGTGAGATATGAGTTTGGTTTCCCTGTTTTGCCTCTTACTATTTGGCCTCGCCTTGAGTGTCTAGGTTGATCGAGAGCGTCGGGACCTCAGTAGGAGCAAGTTTGGCTATTAGCAAGACATCAGTGCTTGGTGACAGCCAAGTTAGTTTTCTGTGGTGGTGGCTGACGACTGAGGAAGTTTAGTCCAGCCAAGGTCCACGACACCCTCGGCTGGCATATGGTGAGTCACCGGCATAGGTACGAGCACAAGTAAGGGGGCGTTCGGTGAAGAGCTCGGGTGAGGGAGATCTCGCTCTGTTTTGGTTTTCACTCGGGCTAGTTGGATCAGACTTGGGCCGTCGAATGCCCATCTGGTTGGATCGAATGGCCTGGCTGCAAGTTTATACCAGCCTAGTGACCTAGTTGGGGCCGGTGAATGGCTGAACCTACTAGGCCCTATCATGACCTATTTTTCCTTACCCGTGTCAGGAAAGGGATAAGTTTAGGGGTATTGCCCAAGAAGGCGGGTTTATGGCCTATCGATTCAGGCACAGACTCTCCCAAGCCCATACCCCGCGTGACGTTGGATTTCGTTTTAAATTCCTTAATAACCTAAGAAATTAATTAGGAGTCGCCACTAGCCTATTGGGGTCAGTTAGAAACCAATCGAGACTTGGGAGTGTCATCTCAATTTGTACACAACTAGAGATTCTAGATCTGGGGACTTGCTCACGTTAATATTGCTATAAATGCCCTTTCGGTACCTAATTGGTCGAATGGTTTTCTAAGTGATCACGCAATCTTGGCAAATTTTTTTTTAAGGTCAGGATCATTTGTAGGTGAGTATACAACATGTTTTTGTGATTTCCACTTAAAGATCTAGGCTAATTCTATCATAAGAAGGAAGTTAACAAGCAAAGTATTGAAAAATGATACATAAAGTAAATACTCAAGTAATTTAAAGCGAGCTACTCTAAGTGCGATAAAGCAAAACCCACAACTTGTCGAGTATTTATAATTACAAATTTCACATGAGTTTAAAAAGGGACCGGAAGGGACATCGGTCGATCACCATCTTTAGGACTGCCTTAGGATAAATGTCGCATTGAGGTGTCGAGTCTCCGACATTTGCTCACAACATATACCCTTAAGCATTCATCTAATGCAATCAATTTGTAATCAAATTCAATCAAAATGGCCTTAGGATTGGCCTTTGCTTTATATCACCCTAGCATACATCTAGCATAGACATACATTTAAAGCTAGGCTAAACATGCACTTAGGTCAATTAAGACTTTGATTATCACATAATCAAACAATTGAGTGAGACCTAAACAGAAATCACTCGACCATTTTTTTTCGGATTTTATACTTCAGATTCGGGTCGAACAAATTAATTTGGAAAATATATCAAACAGAGTTCAATTTTGATGATTCTGGTGTCATTAGAAAGATTGTAATGTGTTCTTCAATGTTGAAGAAAACTATTTCATCCAATTTTAACCCGAAAGATCCGATTTTGGTGATTTAAGAAAAGCGGTCAGGATTTGACCCGAATCTGACACATTTTGGTAGAAAATTCAGTAAGAATAGCAAACCTGGTGGAAACGTGTCAAATTTCCGCGTAAAGCTGGAAACCATGTGCTAAACAAATTTCATGTTTTGAGTTTTGAGTTTTCGCAAAGGAGTCCTCCATTTTGCCCAGTAATTCAATCTTTCCTGAGGACTTTTCTGAAAACAGTTTTAGAGGCCAACACCGACCTTGTCCGCATTTTGATTTTTGTAAAAATATCAAAACTTACAATTAAGCCCTGAAATTTGCCATTGTACTATTTAATAGCCCTATGAACAAATTTTTAGTTTTTATTTTTTGCAAAAAAGGACATCTACTATGTGATATTTATATTTTAATCCATGACATTTTCTGAGTTCCAAACTGACTCGGTGAACAGTGGAGAACGGTGTGATTTCGTCCTAATCATATGGTCGAAGTGTGATCTAAAACTTTTATATGTTGTGTATCTAGATGTTAGGAACAACTTTTATGAAGGAAGTTTTCTCAAAATCTCAACACATAAATCGGAGAAAAACACGAACCGAGCAAAGGTTAGATCTCACCGGAACAGAAACAGGTCAGGAACAGCAAGAACGGAATGCAAGCAGATATGAACAGCTACTGTGAATTCACGGAAAAGAACGAACGACTGACCAAACGATGTTCATTTTGGAGGCACAAGTAGTCGATTTAAAGATTAGGATATCCTCTACGATTTATCCTCTTACAGCTTCGTCAAGCAAGGTCGTTTACTAGCTCATTTCAAGTATTAAAGCATACTGGTTCCAAAGGTCCGAAAATCGCAGAAACGATTCAAACAAGTATCAATCAAAGTGTGATCAAATCTCCACATCTCAGCACCAAACTAGGCTCATTTGAAGCTCAAAACGCCCTAGTTTAACCTATCTAAAACTCAGATTTAGATCTCACACGGTCAATCATCTATGACAAGTTTTACCTCTCCCATAAAATATAGTCTAAATCAACTTTTAGAGAACATACCTTTGTCAATGGACTACAGGCGCTCAAATGAGCTATCTCGGCCTTCAAGTAAACTCTAAGAAGTGTCAACGATAGCTCCAAGTCTGAAAATGAGTAATCAAAGGTGTTACTAAAGTCGAACCGAGAAGTGAACTTTGATAACTAAAGAGAAATCAGAGTAAAGGAAGAGATCCGGTGGCTGATCCGATGACCACCGGCCACCACAATGCCAAGGACTTGCTGAGGAGTGAGGTCACAAGACTAGGATCTCCAGAGAAGGTCACCGGACTGCTTGAATCACCGGAAATTGGAACTGGAAGAACTACCGGTTTAAAAACCGGTAATAAGCCAGTGAGGAAGATGAAGTTGCCAGTGCTCGATTGGCGATGAGGTGGCTGGACATTCAAGCGAGGTTGGCGGAGTCGTGTGTCTGAGAGGGAGGAGACCGAAGCCCCCTCCCCTCTTCCTTCCTTTTTCTTCTTCTCTCTGTTCTTTTTTTTTTCTTCCCCCCACTTCCCCCTCTCTGATCGTCCCCCTCCTCTCTTTTCTCTTGTCTCCCTTTTATCCCTTTCTCTGCCTTGCTCTACAAGTGTGTGTGGGGGGAGAGTTATGCAGAGAGTGAGTGGGTGAGAGAGAGAGCATGGGAGCAAGATGGAAGGAGGGGGCCGGGCCTTGGGCCAAAAGCAGGCCCACAAGGGCCTTGCAGAAAGATGCCCCCTTGGGCCTCATGCGGACTGGCCAATGAGTTGGTCGGTCCATGGGCTTTTTTATATATATAATTTTAGGAAAATTACCTATTTTGACAATTTTGACAATTTTTTGGTGCCTATGCTAATTTGGCCCCTTTTTTTCTTTAGAAAATTAGATTAAATTAAAAACAAAGACCGGACCGCCGCAAAAAATAGGTGTCAACGGGCCCGTGCTTTTTGAAGTCTAGGCCCAAATCGGCCTGAACATGAGGCCCCTATAGGTCAGTTTTAAAAAGAAAAGAATTAGATATGGGCTGAAATAGGAGGAGGGCTTAGACTAGGCTAAAAGAATGGAGATGGGCTTGCTCTTGTTCTTTTTCTGTTTTCGACTGCGAGTGCTGATGGACTAGGCTCATTCGAGGAGCCTAGTCCAGCCAAGTATCCTGATCTGTTTATAATGTGATATTATATTATTATTTTAAATATAATTTCGAAAAAAAAATATTGGAAAAATGCAAAAATTGATCGATGAGCTTTGAAATGGCTATTGCATGTCTTGGACACATGATTGGCCTTTTAAATTGCTCTAATATTGCCCTTTCTGAATGCATGTTGCGGGATCAAATGCATTCAGCTTGCAAATCTTAGATGAATGTTAGGGTATTATTTGCATATCTTTATTATACGCCCATTTGACTGCGCATTTGACTGCGCATTTTCAATACATTGAATGTTAGCTATTTTCTGCAAGCATGATCCTATTGCATGTTAGGACTGACATGAACAAAAACATTTGCATGATCATTAGTGACTTTGAAACCTTTAGGATTAATTGGTAATCAAGTTTGCATGGCCACTTCAGGTAAACAACCAACTAGTTAGGTACCAACAGGGTGCTAATTAGATAATTAGCGTGAACAAGTCCCCGACCCTAGTATCTCTAGTTGTGTAGGAATTGAGACGACACTTCCATGTTCACGATTGGTTTCTAGTCGACCCTAATAGGATAGTGGCAACTTCTAGTTAATTACTTGGGTTGTTAAGAATTTTAAAAGGAAATCCAATATCACGCGAAATATGGGCTTGGGAGAGCCTGCGCCTAAATCGATAGACCATAGACCCACTTTTTTGGGCAATACCCCTAAACCTATCCCCTTCCCAATCGCGACAACTACATCTGCTCCTATTTAGTCTACAGATTATGCTACTTTCAAAGGTTTGAAAATTCTACTATATTCATTCAAATCTCAAAGTATTGGAGATATATCAAAATGCTATGAATGATGTGAGCAAGCCCTCAAAAGCTTCATAGGAAAGGTTAAATAGTTTCTTGATGAAAATGCTTGAAATGCTTATAGATGCTACTCTTACTTATTCGGAAGCAAGGTCACATGACAATGACTTGAGATGTTTTATAATTACAATCAGTTGTGCAGGAGTTTGTTGAGTTTATGTAGATTAAAATCAAGATGAACTTGATTGAAGAACTCAAATCTTTTTCTCGAACTTCAAAGAGCAAATAATGATGAGGATGATGCTATTACAAAGGAAAGCAGTACTATTAGCACTAAAATCAGTACAAAAAATCAAGACAACAACATCGAAAGCTGGACAGTAGCTAACGCGAAGATGTTGTGAATGGTGAAAAATTATGAACCCCGATGAAAGTTATTGCAAGAATTATCATGATGATAAGGGTAGAAAAATAAAAAGATGAAGAGCAACAAGAGGAAAAATGCAAAAAAGGGGGGGGGGGGGGAGAATTGTGATCATCTTAAGGATGCAACCCATTAAGGAAGAGCAAAGATCAAGTATGGGCAAATCTTGATATACTTGAGCTGATTTTGGCCCGGATCTTAATTATCATTTTGAGGATTGAAGAAAAGAAGAATGCATAAGTAGAACTACATAGTACGGTTAGTCCATTTCTATATCTCTTGCTCTTTATCACATGTTGATATTAATGATCATGAGGTGATGATATTGAGATGTTTGTTCATAACATGTGCGGATAATGATGATATTCTTTGCATGTTTTTTTATGATATAATGGTTAAAATGTTCATAAGATGATGAAGCCAACTCCTTATGTACTAGAATCTGATTCCCCTGCACAGCCCCGAAAACGCACTCGCCCAACCGGATGTTTATCATTTTTGTACGGCTGTTCATTTTCATTGTTGTTTCATGTAACTCTTGTTTGAATCAATGAAGTTGTCTTTTGTCATCTATTGTGTTAAACTTACGCATATCTTTTTGTTGATGACAAAAAGAGGAGAGAGATGCAATGTGATAACATATAATATAATGTTCATAGCATCAAGACAGGGGGAGCAAGTGAGAGAAAAATGATCATATTGATAATATGTCTTAACATATGTCATTTTGTCTCTCAATGCCTATCTATGGATCATATTCTCTGAAATATTACGAGTTTTAGTTCCGAACATTATTCCTTGAATATATCATGAAAGTTCAAATATCTACGAAGTGTATTTTCACTGAAAAATTATTACTCTTGTAGATCTTTACTTTTACTGCAAAATTATCAAACTTTGAAATTTGCTCATACAAATTATTGAACTTGTCGAACAGATCTTTATATTCCCTTTGCAATATCATACTTTTCAATTATGAGGAAAAGGGAGAGAGTTAGAATCATTCTATACATATGATGTTTGATCCACCGAACACTATCTTCATGGCACATTATTTATGTTCTCCTAAGCATGTTGAATAGTGAGAGAGGTTCGATTGTGTGAAAAATGAGCTGAATTGCATATAAATTCTTAGCGCCTTTTTTATTATGACAAAAAGTGAGAGAGGTTTGTTGAATATGCATATGTGTTTGGAGGATTATTAGTTCATATGATCTCATGTGACTAAGTGTCGTGTGTAGAAGCATGAGCTGTTGATAATCTCTATTCTTTACTCATATTATTTCTATTTGCTAGCTCCTGTATATATTCATTGTATGATGATATTTGGAGATTGTATTGTGTGCTTATAATGCCTTGAACTAAATTCGTATTTTTGGAAAGATAAGCAAATCTATTTTACTTTTTACGCACTCAAATTCAATATTTTTTTTATTGTGTGTTAAGACATTTGCATATTCAGATATTGTTTTGTCATCATCAACGAGATGGAGATTGTTGGGAAAATCACCATTGTGATAATTGTTGGGAAAATCCCCTATATTATTTTGAAGATGACAAAAACAATAAAAGGCTACTAATGTATATATTGGTTGTATGATACCGTGTGATATATGCACAAGCCAATATATAGATGATTCTGATATGAGGAGTGCTCTACCATTGTCTAGAGTGATCTGCCGATATCTAAGGTGAACAAGTTATTAGGCATTGAAGAAGTCTACAAGGCGAAAGGATCTTCAGATAAGGTGAACATCTAGAAAGACCTTAAATGAGAGTGAGCAAGACGAGAAGAACGGGGATGTTCGTTATGGCTTTGAGGTGCAAAGATCGGGTGAATAGTTTGATGGACATGGTGATGGTGAACAAGTCTAGAATGATGATGTTTTGGTAAATCTTGGAAGGACCATGAAGATGAATAGCTTGGTAGAGTCAAAATTGCCAATATGCTTGAATAGACTAGAAGAAAGATCAGCATTAATATCAGGTTCAATATCGGGTGTAGCAGATTGTTATCGGAGCAACAGATTGTTGGCAAGAGCAGTTACCTTCATCAGATGAGGTGGAGAACTGTGACAATATTGATGATCCTTGTGAGTTTAGTGAAAATGAGGAACCAGAGTGTGCGTTTAGAGTCAACGTGGTGTCCTAAGAGATTTTTGGAAGCTGACTCAATCAAATCAGTGAAGATAAGGAATCAGCTGGGATGCTGATGTCCTTGGAGGTCCTTGGAAACTTATGTGGTTAATGAGCGAAGATGAGGAATCAGCGAGGATGCTGATGTCCTTGTAAATCTTTGTATGCTGAAGATGCCGAGACGATCATTGGATGATTGATCGCAAGTTGTCTACATGGTTTTTCAGTGAACAGCATCAACGGACTAGTAAAGATCTGCACGTCCTGATTATGGGTAAGGGATTGTACTAATGTTTAGACTTGGAAGGTACCGGTCACTTGATCAACTGTTTAGAATATTGACAAGGTGAAAATAGCCATTATAAAGGGCTTGGAATAGGGAAAAGATCACCAGAGTTGATCAAGAGTAGTTTTGGCATTAATGAGCAGGGATAGACTCTAACACTTACACTGTTTGGGAAATTGCCACTGTCAGAAGATGTTGAAGATTGTTAGAGAGTCGTTCTAACGATCTCTAATGACATCCAACTGCTGGCAACGGTAGAACCAACGACTACTTGAGGATTTCGATAGGCAACGATCATTTGAGGATGAATGGCTATATATTGAGTTCAAGAGAAGTAGTTGGGTTGGGTGTAAATGAACAAAATGTGGTCATGTGCTTTAAGTCTTCTTCTTTGCTCTGTTTTTGTTGTTAGCTGTTGTTTATCCTAATGTTAATGTTTGTGTGGTGTTGATGTTTGTAATTATGTGAAAGATCAAGTATACAAGAGTGATAATAGTACATGAGTTCAAATAGTGTGATCTATTAGAAAGGCGGTAATTGCTTATTATAACTTGTCTTGAAGATTACTTGTGGATTCCACCCTTGTTGTGGTTGTTAATATTGGGAGTGGATGTAGGCTTGGGGATAAAATTGAACCACTATATAACTGCTTGCAATATCTTATTTCTCTTTGCTATTAGCATCACCTATTTGTCATCATCACTATATGTTAAATAGTAGCATGCGCACATGTTTAAGCCGATGTTTTTGCCGATGTTTGAAGTTGAACTTGTTAAATTCCGCAAATGTTTTTCATAGTGCTCAAACAACCTATTCACCCTCCCTCTAGGTTATATTGTTAGCCCTAACATTCAGCACATCAATATCAAACATATGATTCGCTACTATCGACATATCATCAATATATAATAACAGATAAATCGAAAACTCATCCTACAATCTTCTTAAATAAACACATCTATCCATCTAACTCTTCGAATAGTCCTAATTAGTCATGAAAGCATCAAAATGCTTATACCACTACTAAGGAAACTGTTTCAACCCATACAAAGATTTCTTTAACAAGCAAACATAATTTTCTTTACCCGGAACAACAAATTCCTCAAGCTACCTCATGTAAATCCGCCCCTCCAACTCATCATGAAGAAATGTCATTTTCACATCTAGCTACTCCAGCTCGAGATCTGGTGCAGCAACTAAAGCAAGTAATACATTAATAGAAGTATGTCTTATCACAAGAGAGAACACCTCGTGTAGTCAATGCCCTCTCGTTGTGTATGCCCCTTTGTAACAAGTCTCGCCTTATATCTCGCTACATCGACACATGGAATGCCCTCCTTCCATTTGTAGATCCATTCACTTCCGACAATATTTTGACTCTTTGGTACCTTGACCAAATCCCATGTTTGATTTCGATGGAGTGATTCCATCTCTTTGCACAGCCCCTAGCCACTGCGATGACTTGCTACTAGCCATCACCTCAAAGTATGAGAAAGGCTCATCTATCTCCACCTCGTTACCTACAGTTAATGCATAAGCAATATCTATATAACCATAACATATGGTGGTTTAATTTGCCTTCTCTGTCTGTCTGTGGCTATAATGTGCCGCGGCTATGTTGGTTGTTCAGTATCATCGACTTCATGAACCACGGCATCATTTGCAGTCTCAACCTATCTTACCTCTGAGGTCTCCAGACTCTTCACTTGAAGCTCCACCTCACTACTTACACCATAATCTATCTGCTCTGCTGGTTGTGCTCAAGACTCCTCTATTAAAGTATTGCAGTCTCGTCGAAGATCACGTCTCTATGGATTAGAAAATCGGGTGATCTGGAATCAATGCACCATAGTCAGTAGCCTTTCACCCATGTGCATAACCCAGAAATATGCACTTCTTCGCCCTTGGCTCAAGTTTGTCGTTACTCGCATAAGCATAAGCAAGACATTCAAATACTCCTAATCCGAAGTAATCAACAAGTTTCCCCAACCATATTTCGTCATGAGTCTTTAACTTGATAGCACATGATGGAGATCGATTAACTAGGTAACATGCCATGTTCACTACTTTTGCCTAAAATTCCTTGCCCAGTCCTGCATGTGAAAGCATGCCTCGAGCTCGCTTAAGTAAAATTAAGTTCTTTCGTTCTACTACGCCATTCTACTGTGATGTCCTGGGTACTATGCGGTGTCTCACAATCCTTTCTCTCTCGTAGAT
The DNA here is from genome assembly GCA_001662345.2 of Metrosideros polymorpha var. glaberrima. Lineage (NCBI taxonomy): Eukaryota > Viridiplantae > Streptophyta > Magnoliopsida > Myrtales > Myrtaceae > Metrosideros > Metrosideros polymorpha. The sequence continues at coordinate 13,044,899 of BCNH02000004.1, read as the reverse complement.
CTCAGTCAAATCTTTACCACATAACTCAATGCCGTTATCGGTGCTCAAGAACTTGATTTGTTTATATGACTACTTTTCAATCAATGCCTTTAATTTCTTGAACTGATCGAACACATCAGATTTGTGCTTCAGAAAGTATACCCATACCTTCCAGAAAAAGAAAAGAAAAAAGAA
>BCNH02000004.1:12986303-13044556 GCA_001662345.2 Metrosideros polymorpha var. glaberrima | reverse complement strand
TTCGACCCGACCCACCCGTTTGACGGCTCTACTTTTTCCTAACATGGTTTTGGATGCAATTGACAAAGAAACAGGTTGGGAGACATTCTTTCCAATGCGGTAAAGAACAAGGACTAATAATTAATCATAGATCAACCTAGTAAAGTAGGTATCTTTAATAACATGTCACAAAAAAAGCTAATTTTCCAGGCAAGAGAAATCAAATATATATCCGACATACTTCACTATCATCGGAAAAAAGTTGTATAGCGAATAATTTTCAAGGGGCAAACAGTATACAATTGCTGTATCTAACATCGTCTTCCGATTATCATTTCCATTTTCCTCTCAAGCACTATTTACCATTCCCAAATAGTCCTTCAGCTCATTAGGGAAACAAGGGCAACGCTGCCATAAGTGACCATGCAACTTGAACATCTTGATGACCTTCTCTTTCGTCGACGACCGACCGTCGATGTGCAGGAGCGTCAAGAGCTTCTTCACCGACCCGTAGATCAGCATTTCCTCCAAGACCCTCTTGCTCGGGAGGAAGCTGCCGATCAGCCACATGATCTTTACGCTGAGCTTCGTCGCCACATTCGAGACGTTAAGCATTTTCTTGGTCACGGCTGCGATTCCCATCCCATGGTCCACAATGGCCAATCTCCCCTCGGTACATTCGCACAGAAGCTTCAACAACACCAATATCTTCTCACTTTTTGATCGGTTCGATTCGGGCAATAGCTCTACTAAGACACAAACGGCCCCGGCCTCGATTGCCCTCACTCGGCTCTTCTTTGATGCGGAGAGCATCTCGACGAGGACCTCTAGGGCATATGAGCTTGCCCTTGTGCATATCTCGTCTGAAACGAGCTCCAACAAGGACTTGAACAGATCTATGCCATGGTCTTGTAGGACAAAAGTCCAATGCGTCTCGCTTTGAGCCATCTGTTTGAGGATGGTGATGGCATGAATCCTCGCCTCCGCGCTCCCTCTTTGAAGCATCGCTGCGACGCACTTCATGGGCTCGGGCTTCGATAATTTCTCTAAGATCTTCGATTCTTCGGACAATGAGATCTGGTGCAAAATGCCGAGGGCCTCTTCGCACGCTCGGAAGATGCTGAAGTCCGATCCATCCTCAAGGACCTGGGTTGCGATCCGGATGACGATCTCGATGCCTTCGGATTGGATGAAATCATCCTTCGCCTCGTCATCAGTCTCGGACTTGAGCTTCTTCAATGAGGTGACCTTGAAGGGGGAGGACTCTAGTGTCTTGAGTAAGGTTATGATCTCATTGCGCCTCTCGGTCGATCCACAGGCCGCCGACGAGGGGTTTCCAGGCCGCTCCTTGCTTTGCCACGCGATGATGAGCCTCTTGAGGGTGTGGTTGGGCGTGACATCAAAGCTCTCGACGCTTTGCATCGTGGCCGGGCAGGTCTTCTTTTTGTAGGTGAAGAACCACTTCTCGATGTTCTTGCGCTCGTACGTCACGCCGGTCACGATGGTGACTGGATCCTCCATGACCTCCATTGAAATGGGGCACCTGAAATCCGGAGGATAATCCATGGCTTCTCTTCTTCTTCTTCTTCTTCTTCTTTTGGCCCCTTTCCCAATCGAAACTTGTGGTGGCTCTTCTAATGTTGAAATGTGAAGAGAGAGCGATGATGAGGAATCATGTCGTGGTTATGTAGGAATAAAGAGAGTTAGATGTCGAAGTCTAAAGATGGGAAACTATCAAAGTCAAACATTTTTTATGCCATTGCAAGCTGTGAACATGGAACCCACAAGGAAGCTACATGGAGATTTTTTTAATGCTTCTCCTATATTAGTATCCATTGCGATATTGCCTAATTTATGCACCGACCCATGAGTTTTAACAATTTTCTCAAAATAGTCCCCATGTCTCTTTGATTTCCCCAATTTGTAACTACCCAAATTGAATTGTATTTTTTTGTGTTATAGTAATCCTGAATAAGCTTGTTTTCGGGCTTACAGCTAGGTTCATAGAGAGACAGCTATGTTATTATCGTATTGGTCTATGTTACCGTTTAATCTAACAAGAATCCATATCCTCATTAAATTGATCAATCATTTAAGAACCTGTGAATTTCAAGGAACTGGAATTCTCAGGAATCTGATCTGCAGTGACTAGTCTGAAGTTATTATGGTAAATTCAAACGCAAAAGAGAGAAGGTGACCCAAAACTTGGGTGTCAATGTGAGAAATACACAAAAAATGTGGGGTCAACATGCCAATTTCCAAGAAAGCAAACCATGTATGGCCGACCCAAAATGGTGGGGTTGACTTTGAATAAAGATTGGATCACTCATTAACTGTCGATAGATGAGATCTTGATTAGCGCACGACATGCAGTGGTGCGTATTCAAATGCACCAAGTGACTTCAAAATTCAAATATAATACGTATAACTCCGGCGATGACTGCCTGGTTTTACATGTTACTCCATCTTTGTTTATTCAACGTCTTCTGTGGGCTGTTGAACGGTCTCTCTGACTGACTGACTCTCTCTCTCTCTCTCTCTCTCTCTCTCTCTCTCGTGAGAGTTTTTTTTTGGTCTAACTCTGGTGAGAGTTTGATTGGAAGAAAACTTTTAAGATAGAGGTTGAGGTTGATGATGATAGTTTATCTGAAAAAATAGTAACAGTGATGGAACGGCACAATAATTTATGTGAAAGTTTAAGAATCTATGCTTAGGACATACTCTCCTTGAAAGTTTAGGAAAGTTTAATAATCTTTTAGTAATTGTGTATAATATGTGGTTATTGTCAAGATCAGTGAAAGTGAAAAAAAAAAAAAACAATTTATATCCAAGACTTATTCAATTACATCTTTGAGAGTGCCCGGCTAACAAGTTCCTATCCTAGACACAAAGCCGACCACGTATCAGATGCATAACATGTCAAATAGTTGAATGATTTGCACAGTATATGGCGTATCGGTCGTATAATATCTAGAAGATATCTTTAACAGCAAGCAACATACTAATGATATAATTGATTTACCAGGTTAGCATAGGGAATTACCAAAAAAGTCGTATTCGTATGGATGTCAATTTTGTCCTAAAACTTTCGATTTGCCCAATTTGATCATAAACCTTTTGACAATTTGCCAATGTAATCCTTCTGGCCAATTAGCCAGAAAATCATTGACGTGTACATTAGTTGTCCTAAGTGACATGGCTGACATTAACGTAACAAAATTTTTATGGTTTTTAAAAAATTTCTAAATTTTTTATAACTTTTTATCTCACAATTTTTTTCATTGTGGCCAGTGACCCTCGCCGACCACTAGGCAAAGCACTACAAGCCCTCACCAACTGCTGGTGAGGGTCATGGCCCTAGCCCGATCCGAAAGATGGTCGTCTTACCAGCAACTGGTGACTGGCTATTGCCGAGGCTGGTGAACCTCACCGGCCATAGTGGGAAAAAAAACATAAAAGATAAAAAAGATAAAATAATAAAATAATAAGAAAAAAATTTAAAAAATTTAAAAAGTAAAAGTTGCAAAAGTTGTTCATATCAGCGTTGGTCATCGCTGGTTGTGCCATGTATAATGACCGACATCCATGCCAGCAATTTCCAGTCAAAATTAGCCGAAAGGACTGCAATGGCAAATTGTTAAAAGGTGCAGGAATAAATTAGCAAAATTAAAAGATATATGAATGAATTAACATGCGTACAATAGGTTTAGGACTTTTTTTGTTTATCCCAATTAGAATACTCTAGTAAATTACAAACAAACGTTCCTTCTTACAAGTGAGTGTTTTTTGCTAGTAGATTATGAATTGCTTACATACTTTACTAGAAATGTTGGTCAACGGCTGCATCTTACAAAAAAGGTTACTATTTTTACCTCAAAGATTTAGTTACGAGAATGAATAGATTACTATTACATTGACAGTCGTAAATCGCTATGTCATTCATAAATTACAACCACTAACCATACCAGTAGGTTGAGTTGCACATACTTATCACCATGATATAGAATTTACTACCAGTGTTTCATACTTACCATGCTCGAAAGAAAATGTCGCGTGTAAGGTTTATATATATATAAGAAGGTGAACTCTAAACCAGACAAACGCACATTCCCTCTTATTCTTTTTCTTTTATAGTCCAGGAGTACAAGTACAGACTCTAACTATTTCCGATCATAGAACGCCTTTCAAGCTTCATGAACTAGTTAAGTTTGAGCTTTTAACGTGTGCAGCTAATCCTGACTCAAGTGGTCTGCATGCAGTTAGTGGGACTCAAGATGTTGACCTCTAGTTCCCGAGCTAGAAAGCTTATCAATGAGAGCCTGGGTAATAGCCTTGGATTGTTGCCCGTTGTGGACCCAATCCTCTCCCAAAATTTGAGAGGTAAGAACGGTAGAAGTGTCAAAAGTTTCGTATGGCGCTTACTTTAGTGCCAATTTTTTTTTCCAATCACTTAAGTGCCACTTTTCTAAAAGAAACAATTTCTTAAGTGCCAACTCCGATTTGGGTCCCAGGATATCCGACGTGGCCATATTTTATTAATTTCTCATATCGACATGGCTCGCCGACATGCCCAGTCAGCATATAATCCCTAAACGACATCGTCTTCAAGGCTTGCACCAAATGTAAACCTTAAATTGTCAATTAAAGGAAATTCCCAAATTTCAAACCTTAACAACCATTCGATCGAAAAGTGGAAACCAAAATTCGGTTTTCCCCCAAAATTAACAGCTCAATCTTATAAATGGAGAGCTGGAGTTTCATGAGCAGCTCAAATTCATTTCAACAAAGCAAAGAAGAAATTGAATATTACTATTATTGTGGGCTACCAAGTCCGAGAAGAACATCTTGGACTTGGTTCAATCCCGAAAGAAGATTCCATGGATGTGCTAGTATAGGAAAGGCTCAAAGTGCATACATTTCAAACGAGTTGATGAGAAATTTTCAGGCCGAGCAACATAGGTGATCTTGGAGCTACTTGAAGGATGACATCAATATCCACCTACATTAACGAACGAGTTGGATAATGTCGACTCAATGCAAGCATAAATGAAGGCTTTAGCATCTCTGACCAACCATTTGAAGAATGAAGTTTCAAGGATGAAAAGTGAAAGAAAATGTTACCGAGTGTTGATTATATTGTTTTTGTCTTGTTTCGCCTATTTTATGCTCAAATGTAAAGTCCATGATGAGAAGAAGTTTCTTAGTCTACCAAAGTTGAAGATCGGTGGAATATGTTATTGTATTGTGGTAATTTGTAAGTTTAGCTGGTTTGCTACAATTTTTGTGAAAATGTTGGTTTCCTACAAAAGCATATGCTTTTGGTGGAAATGGGACTGGAATTCAGTTAAGCATGGGCATGTTTACCATGTGATCCCATGAGCTTTATTGTTGCAATTTTCAGCCTTTTTGTGGAAATGAGATTGGAATTCAATCTGTGTAAAAATAACAAGTTCTCTACCTTAGTTGTGTACTCTCGGTCTTGTATTGGTTTGTTGCAATTTTTGCTAGAAATGTTGGTATGCTAGTTTACTGCAATTTTTGCTGCAATGGCCGGTCAAGTTCAGGAGTAATAACAAGTTTACAAGTGACTATTGAGTGCCAGAAATTGTAAATAGTGATCACTTGAGTGCCATTGTTATTGAAAGTGATCACTTCAATGCTAGTCGCGTTTAAAAGTGATCACTTGTTTTGTATAGGTTTTAAAAAATTGATATGTTGGTTTCACTTTTTGAAACACTCCCCACAATAGCATGAGGATAACTTTTGTTAAAAGTGCTTGCACCAGCAAGCACAAACTACACCAGGTTGCTGGTGCAAACACAAACTATTACTTGCACAAACCAACACAAACCAAGCATAAACCAAAACTTGCACAATTGTCAATGTAATCATCTAGATTGTGCTGGTTTATGCTTGAGCCAAAATGCACCAGCAAGCACAAACAAGTGTTGTGCAATATTGTGATTGCACCAAATTGCACTAACTTGAATGCACAAACCAGCACTTACACAAAAATATTCAACAGCAGCCAAAAGCAATACAAAAAATGGAACTGGCAAATTTATAAACAAAAACATTGTTGCCTTGACTTTGAGCAGCTTCTTTACATTTACTCAATTGAATAACCAAACAAAAACATGTACAGCAACTCCAACCGTTAATATCAACCCCGATCACTCAAGCTTCCCCTCCCACCAAACATCTCAAAACCATATGCAGTAACCCCAACAGTCAATATCAACCCCTACCAGTCTAGCTTCCCATCCCAACAAAAAATAAAATACCATATCATGCACCCTCTCATTAGCCAATAACCTCCCCAGTTCCTTTTCCTTTTGGACTTTTGGCTTGATTCATAATCCTTACACTCTTGCTAATTGAAACTGGACATGTAGGTACTTTAACTGGTCTTTCTATCCTATGTATCTTCTTCTTAGCAGCAACCATTTTCTTCTAGAAAAATGAAAGACATTTGATGGGAGTTCTTTGTAAATGATATTGGCTATGTGGTAGTGATGTTAGGGTTATTGTTGGTGGCAACATCAATTGGTTAAGATGGAACTGGTGTCGGGTTCTTTGTTGGTGGCTGTTTTGGACTTACACTCGATGTCATTTTTTTGGAGCATTTTTCTTTGGAGCCACCCCTCTTGTCTTTGGATCTACCACTTGTGTCATCTGTTTTGGAGCACTGTTCTTTGGTCCGGTTCTTCTTTTGGGTGCAACCCATGACTCTTGACTTAGGCCACCTTGAGAGATGAGCACATCCAAACTCCTCTCAAGCTATAACAACATAACCAAATTGTTAACAAAAGCAAATACCATAAATTAAATGCATGAGTCTTACAAAATTTACATTCAAAATAGTCATTCCAGTATTGAAGTCTGTAAAAAAGCCATAACCATATTGCCTTATCAATTTGCCAAGAGCCCCTCTTGTTCGCTATGGTTCCTCACTTTCAAATTCATGTGCAGTTGGTCTTCTTCTCACTTGAGAATGACATAACAAACTTAAATTTTGCCAAAATCAACCCATAAAACAACAATAACACACATTGCACAACTTTAGTTGGCCCTACTATTAGCCCTACATCAACCCCTACAAATGGCTGTTGTTGTTGATGTTGCTTCTTCAATTCACAACTAACCTTATTGTACCCTTCATTATGGCAATATGAGCATTTCATATTTGCACCAATCCTACTCATCATTTTACTTGTCACGCCCTGGTCCTACTTCCCCAAGGCTCGGGCACGCGACTTCTCTGCAATGGTCATTTAATTGCGACGTCCTAGGAGGCGTCGTCGACCCATTCTTTTATCTTTTGATTAACACATGTGGAAGTGAATACTATAACACCCATCCAATAATAATAACGGAATAGCATGGAAAATACATATACAAAAGCACATCTTATTTATATACATCATTGAGCCACATCGGAAGTTAGTCTAATTACACACCCTTTACTCAGGCCTTTTCCGATTACATCAAAAAGAAAGGGATCGGGGTTAACTTAGCTCCTTCTACCTACTTCCACTTCTTGGTTCACGAGAACACTAAAACAAACGAAACGAACGTCCATCACTATAGGCCTGAAAAATGGTTAAACAACAACAGTGAGATAAACTCAGTAAGTAATTCAGGCCATGACTAATCTACTCAAACAGTTATATCACAATTAAAGAGTCTGCAAATTATGACTTTCAAAATACTAAAACTTCTCGAACATCCACATGTTCGACCACCAATGGGAACTCCGACCCGACATAAAATCATACTTTTCACCATCTCAATGACCAACGATCACGTCATTATAATCATTTCCTTTCAAGCTTTCACCAACATTCACCCGTTTCGTACGACAAACAGTCGATTCTACGTTCAATGTTCCAAACACGCTCCACCTCTAATCGCAACATAAAAGGTTGAGAAGAAGAGAAATGGTGAGACTACTCGCCGTAGGTTTTGTCCATGACGCTAGATCCTTTGCTTCCTCAAGATTCACCGGTGTCTAAGCTTCAACACGGCGGCAACGGCATAGCAGCAAGAGAGAGGAAGAGAGGAAAATGAAAGAGAGAGAGAGAAAGATAAAAAGATAGAATGATGGAAAGAAATGAACTAAGGGATAAGCTATTTATAATCTCTTGAAAACTTCTTCCTTAAGTTTTCTATAAAACTTCTTCCTCAAGTTTGGCCAAAACTCTAATGCTATTTTGTCTTCTTCTTGTCTTGAAAGTCTAAGAAGCAAACTCCTTCACCAAGTCTTCACTTTGCATTAATTTTCACATAAATGCAACCCCAAAAATCTATCCAACTTAGCTTATAAAATCCAAGACAATCCAAGGCCATTAATTGAAGAGAAAGAAAGAAAGAAAGAGAGAGAGAGAGAGAGAGAGAGGGAGAGAGAGAGGGAGAGAGAGAGAGAGAGAGAAGAAGGCTTCTTGACTTCTTCACCAAGTTTACACAAAAATCTCTAATCCTATTTTGTCCCTTTCCCCATAAATATCTCTGTTCTAGAAGGGGTATTTTGGTCATTTCCACCCTCGGCACTATTCAAATGGGCTCGGGCTTGATTATGAAATTGGGCCTAAGATGGGCTTTCTTGGGCCTACTTGGGCGCCTATTATAGCTTGAGGCCCATTGAGCTTCTGAGCTTGGCCCGCATCCACTCGTCCGAAAATTAACAGTCCAAAGATGTTTAAGCCATTTTTCGAGTCTCAGGCTAGGTCGAATTAAGGATGTCACATTACTTGTGCTCTTATCTCATGCATTTTTTCCTTTCCTTTTTGCTTTCCTCCTTGCTTCTTTAGTGGCAAAGAGTGAGGGGATTCATAATTTGTTGACTCCCAGAATTTGCTACTTCTAATAAGCTACAACATGCATTGATACGAAGCAAGATATGTGCTTCTCTTGTACCAATTGTCAAGATACTCTAAATTTTTTTTATTCACCTGGATGGCACAAATGACATGTGCACAAGGAATTCCAGTTATTTGACAGGCTCGACATGAACACTTTCTCCTCTCTAATTAGATTACATACTTATCAATATTGTCCGTAATCTCATATCCATCATCTCCATTCCCAATGGGATGACATAACTTACTAGCAGCCATGTTCTCATCCAATCTCTTCGATATCTTAGGACTACACTGTCTAGTCCACTTTTATCCTCATCTTGTTGTCTTTGCAGCTTAGTCATGACTATAACTTGTATATCTTCAAGAATGCTAATGATTGGTTTGCACATGGCCTCTAAAATTCTGCCATTGAATGCTTAATTGTTGTCAATGATGTCGCACTTGAATTCTTCACTGAATAAGGCTCTACACCAATGCTTAGGTTCAGTCTAAAATAGAACTTCAAAACCCTCCCTTGTCAACTCAAACAACCATGGTTTGTGATTATAAAATCTACTATGTTCGTGCTCCTTTCTATTTGCCAAAATTGCTTTTGCAATTTATCCCCTTTATGGTTTTTTTGCCCAGTTTGTATATATGTGCCTTGCACACAATCTATGTTCATCATATGGCATTAACTCAACTAATGTAGGAAGAAATCCCTACAATAATTCAAACTAAAAATATTATCAACACTAAAAAGTCAACAATTGACCATGGCATTACCTTTTATTAGTCACTCATGAATGCCCAACCTCCCAATTAGTTATCTCAAGGTCAGCCATCACATATATTAAGAACCTGGACCAAGTGACCTTGTTCTCTACATTTGCAACGGCCCAAGCTATTAGAAACATTTGGTTATTTGCATATCTCCCAACAGTAGCCAACAACTCTCCTTTGCATAAACCCTTTATAAACATTCATCCAATCCTATCACTCTTCTACGACTAGTCCCAAATCCCTGTCTGCATGCATCAAAACAAACATAAAACCTATCAAACTTAGTCCCATAGTCAGGCAATGGCCTCTCCACAACCTCTACATATAACCTATCGGATGGATTCTAAAGCCAACAATCGCCAGCATAATCCCAAATCTGTGCATATTCTTCCTTGTACCTACCCATCAGTGTACTTATCACCTTCTGCTGAACTCTTTTGCATTGATTTCTACTAACACATTATCCCCAACATGCACCTTCACTAACTATTTCAAATTAGGTTTCTTGATCTCAAGCATGGCCTGGATAGTGTTGAAAAAGTGTTTTAACAACCATACACTAGTTACCTTTTTATTGTCAAATACAATGGGGCAAGTATGTTCCTCCTACAATGACATAATTTGGAATGAGTCGTTCTTCCTACTTAGCACGCCATATATTTTCCATGAACAATTTGGTTGTGCACAATTTGCTCTTACAAATTGCTTAGTATTTCTAATGAATTCAACACTCTTCTGTTCAGCAATTAATACTTGATAATAGCATCTTTGAAGTGTTTGACATCATCGAATTTCATACCAACAGACAAAACAAGACATGTAATAGTCGGATCAGAAGAATGATACTTACTTTTCCTTCTACCCACAGCTACTTCATCATCTTCATTCTCATTCTCATTCTCTAAACTATCACTCTCATCATCACCGTCACTTTCTTCATATTCAATTTCATTACAATCAGCCACTGGAGCTCCTTCCCTTTCTACGGGTTGAGATTCATGCGATGGTCTAAGTGTTGCAAACTTATTTTTCTTAAACTCCCTCTACTTTTGCCATGACTATACAAGTTCCTCATCATCAGTATCACTTGGGTAATTTACATTTGGCAAAATTTCATCATCTGATTCAAAGGATAGAGTAACTTCCCAATCTAATCCAGTCAATTTTTCATAACATATGTCTTTAACAGAGACTCTAGGACATGTTTGTTGTACTCTCTCTAACACATGAGCTATATGCCTTGCCTCCCTCTCCTCCCTCTCGTGTTCTCCTTCATCTAAAATAGATCCATCTTCAACCTAAGTACTTGATTCAATACCATCTCCTACTTGAGTGCTCTCATCATCTTTATCATATTCAACATCTTCATCATCACCATAATATTCAATATACACTTTAACTTCCTCACCATGAAAAAATTGTCAATAATATCCCTAATACCATTATCATAATGGAAATATCTCAAACCATCCTTCAAGTTCTTCCACGAAACGTAATAATGCAATTTTTCTATTTTGCATCATGACTATTGCACATATCCCTCACGAAATCAATATATGACAACCTACTTATATCAACAAAGATAGTACCAATATTTCCCCCAGCATATTCCCACTCATCACTGCCAATAACAAATTTCCCACTATGGCAAACAATGATGGGTGCAGTAGCATCCCCAAGCCGACGCTGCACCGAAGAAAAAAAAAAGCTTTTGGGAGCACAATATAGAAAGCATGACAACTTCACATGAGGTCCCCACAATCGCACCAAATTTATTAAACAATGACTTGGCGGTTGTCGTTTAGTGGACATAAAGCAACAAAGCTAGCACTGAATTGATTAAACAACTCTAAATTTGGTGCATAGGCTTGGGGATGCTACTGCACCCATCACTGTTTGGGAGCAAGCGACATAGTTCTTTTGCAACTTTGCTGTTACATGGTGCATCCCCAATCGCAACTTCACTGTTACATGATTCCTACTCTAGCATTGTTGTCCCTATAGCTGCACCAACAACTCTAATTTTTCCCTCCGAGCCCTAATTTTTCCAACCAATTGAGCGATTGAGAGAGGATTGCAAGCAAGCGACATAGTTCTTTTGAAGTCGACAGTGACAAGGTGAATGACAGACAAGCCCCAATCTGAGAAGCGAGCGATGTCATTCTTCTAGTGAGAAAGGCGTGCGGCATCGCTTCTACATAAGCTAGCCACATTGGATTGAGCAACGTTGTTTATGACGTCCACGTGAACTAAATTTTAAAAAAAAAATGCCATCTCATTTATATGTTTTTATTATAAATTCCACATAATATTTTTTGCCAGAATTTCTTGTCGGAAGCACTTAAGGGCCTATTTGGTAATGCTCATTTTTCTCTGATTCCTATTCTTTTGTTCTAGGGAATAGAAATCCGATTGCTAACGTCAGTTAATTTTTATGTTCCTAGAAACATATTTGAAACAGATTTTTAAAAGGACCAAGAAGCAAACAAAATATACTTCTTTGTTCCCGAGAACATAATTAGAAAAAATCACTTCTACTCAAAAATTGTTCTCGAGAACAAAATTGTTACCAAACAAGCCTAAGTGATCGTTTTTTCTCTGATTTGACACTTAACTAAGCCAACGTAAACTTTTGACACTTAAGTGAGCATTGTATGAAACTTTTGGCACTTCGAGTGTCTTTACCTCCAAATTTTGATGAATAGGCAAAACTATTTGTCAATGGACCATATTTGTAATCTAAGTCTCATCACTATTGAACTAATCAAAGTATATGATAGCTTAAGAGCGTTGAAGTGCGACCAATCGATCATTAGTTTTATTCAATGTTTGCACATTAGATCAGATGGGGTTAGGAGAGATCTCAAGCTAATCAATTGAAATAAAGTGTAAAGTCATACCAACATGTCCGTCATGTTACATGTGCATTGCATATTTATATTACTGTCTCCAACTTGAGACACCTAATTCCATTCACACTTACATCATTCTATTTGACAATACAGAAGATGATTACTGTATCTGTCATTTGTTTTTCTTTGAATGATCAGAAATATTTGCAATGCGACGGATACCATTAGGTGAAGATCTGCCGGTCAAGGTTTTATATTTGAACAAGTCAAATTGACATTTATAGCAATTTGCAGAAGTTGACCTACCTGAGTTTTATTTTCATTTATAGGTTGCTTCGTTTAAACTTCGAATTTGGTAGATCCCACATAAGTTAGAGCGGAACCAATGAAAAATGGGTCACCTTGATTAAATAGACTGAAGAGGCACGCTTGTTGCGTCATATACTAGCAGATGTGCACACGCATGAAAAACATATTTCAAAATGGTTACAATTCACGGGATACAAGAAAGACCTCTAAGCCCAACTGGCATTTTAAATTTATTACCTTTTAAATGCAGTTTTCCGTAGGCCACTAGAAAACTTCAATGCAAGTTTTAGTACATATAAAGAATAGTAGGGACAAAAAATAAGAGACCATACATGTCAAATTTTTGTCAGATCGACTGAATGGAAACTTAGGAAATTATAATATCGCCCACGAACTTTGGACCTAGTCATAATTGAGCCCTCTACTATCAATTTTGTTTAAGAAGAACCCTCTACAGCCATCTAATTTGTCTCATGTGAGGTCCGTTACTCTCAATTTTCTCATGTAAGCATCCTGTAACTTAGAAATAGGTCTCAGTTAAGCCCCAAATGTCACGCATCGGTTAGATGAGTGTGACAATCCTCAATTGGGAATACAATTGGGATAACGATTTCTCGTTTGGGCAATTGTTAATGGCTGGGTTTAACAATTCCTCTAATTCCTAAAACATAGGGTGCTCATTGGGATAGACTTCCTGTATTCCATGGTGTTAATTTCGAAAATTAAAACTGCATAGGCCAATCGAGATGCATTCAAAAGTCTGGAGGCCATATAGGAAATCTCGATATAAGTAGAAGCCGGTCAATGGTAAACATAGGATCAGCAACCAATCAAATGAGAGGAAGGACCTCCTATGACAGCTTCTGAGATTTATTGGACATGTTCAACTCCAAAGCATCTAAGGATACGAAACAGCCTGGGGAGGAATTTATAATTAATAAAGAAATCAGGGGCCAAAATCATCGGGCCAGGTTGTGACAGGGAAAGTGTGGTTTGTTGGAATCATGATTCGGCTTTGATGTAACATAAGTGATAAGGTATTGTTCAAGTCATAATAAGGTTTAATTAAAGTTTAGAAAAGCTGTAATTTAACACGCCGTGCCAATCTGTGGTCAAACCTCCTGAATTCCAACCAAATTGGCTTTGCCTGACTCGGTGGGTGATAAGTATGTGTCATCCATGTGGAACCCTATAACTAGGTCTCAGAAGTAGGAGGGATTAAGGAAAATTAGTATAGGTTAATCCTCTTTTAAGGGAAGATGATCGACTATCGTGAGATAAAAAGGGTTTAGACTGGGTTGGAACCTACATCAACTGCTATTGGAATATTCGATTTTAAGCGTCAACAAACCATCAATTGCTCATTGCGCAAGCCCGTCGTTGCAACCCTGTAAAAATACAAGTGGAAAGCTCAAGATCAAGGATATACCTAGGCCCACCAACTGTTTATTGTGCAAGTCCATTGTTGCAACGCCATCAAAATACGAGTGGAAAGCTTAACACCAAGGATATACCTAAGGCCAAGCTCGTCCTTTGGAAACTAGCCAATATTTCCTAAGACCGGTGGTAGACTGAGAAATCGAACCTCGACCTTTGACTTGCAAACACGTTTTGAACCACTTGACCAACTATTGCGGTGGTGCCTAAGCTCTTCAACTACTAGATAGTGATAATAAAATAACACATTATTCTCTGTGGGAGATATCTACAGTGAGGTAATTTACAATATAGATAGAATATTATCAATTTTATTTACAGTAAATCAGATTTATAAGAAGTAAAGTAGACATTATTTCTCATAAATCTATATTTTTCAAATTGAGAATAAACCCTTCGGTGTAGTAAAGTGTACTCGTTACGACATGCTTCAAGAACAAAGTGAGTCTATTCTTTATGAACTTATTATTTCGTGGTAAACCTTTAATGTTCAAGACAAATCCTTTTTTTCTCAAGAAAATATTTTAAACAGTAAAGATATGGTATAGAACTCATGTAAATCTTATTAGATTACGATAAATCTTTTCATTTCAAGTAAATATGACTCCAAATAAACATTTCTCAGTAAATTATTAAATTGTAATCATTAATAGTAAACTTGTTGTAAAAATAGAGGAAAATAAACCACGAATTTCCCAAGAACAATTTGCATATATCAATAACAATTTATATTCGTTAAAAAAATTATGCTAAAAAAATAACTAAAATTTACAAAGACCGACTTATTTTACGAAGATCAAGTTATATTTACTATGTACATCTTCTTTTAATAACCAAAAACAACTAATGATAAAACTTGTTCATAAATCTTTATTTTGAGTAAATTACAACTATTATTAGTAGCAATAATGCATTTTTAGTATAGGTATCAAAATGGGTTGAAGACCCATTTACTAACCCATATATGATGGGTTGGGTCATAAATGGGTTAGCTAAATTTTGCTAAATGGATTGATATGGATTTGAGTAATAAAGTCCAATAAAATGAGGGTTTTTAATGGGTCTAAAGTCTAACCTACCTGCAGATCCTCTTCACTTGTCTGCAAATTCCTAGTTGGGGGTTTTTGGGAGAGACAACTTATTTTCTAGCTATATCTTCTACTTGTGTTTTTTAATTGAAAAAATAATAAAATATTTATTATCTTTCAATTTTTAGGAAAACGTAAAAATTAGTATATAATTTTATGTGTTAATATTTATTGACCTATCGATTTTAAGAGATGTCGGATACTTCATTGCGAAACTTGAAATTTTTGCAATAAAGAAAAAGTCTCAAACAAGTCGAAAATCTCATTTGGAACCTTATAAAAACTAATAAAAACTTTATTGTTTACACACTGCATGCATAAAAGTTCTTGTTTTAAATATCGATGTGTTTTAGTAATGTGAGTTGGGTTGGATATGGGTAAGGTATGCATTGAGTATGGATTACTGAATTTGGATTGCATATAAATGGGTCAAAAAGGCCAAATGGATCAATTTGAATTGAACCATTTCAAACTCAATCCGATCAACCCATTTGACCGCCCTAATTATTAGTAGAGAGAGGGGCTGGTTGGGTGACCACTTTGGAGAGATGACCTGGTAGCACCAATCCCAATAGCAATCGAGAGTTGTGCAACCCTTACCCTAAAAGCGCCAGGGTCGCGCAGGACCATCCACCTCATAGGAAAGGGCCTCGCCGCCCTCTCAACGGCCAAGCGACAAGAGTAACCCTTGACCGAGGAGGTCATGGACCATGGCAGGAGAGTACTTGACTAGGCAGCCCCTGACCAACCAATTTTTTTCCTAATATCACTTTTCTAAGTTTATTTCTTTTTTTGATGTTACTTTTTCAAAGAGGGAAAAAAAAAAAAAACTTGTACGGGAAAGAAAGGTTTACTTACATAGGGCCTCAGCTTCACGAAAGGGATCCCCTACATGGGACAAGACCCATTTTAATCGATATAGTTTAATTCTAATTGTTTTATTTCAAAGTAAAGATATCCACATAGGGATTCATACTATTCAAATATTCATGACCAAGAAGTGTTGCATTCTCTTTTGGATAGTCTCTAAAAGGAAAAGGAAGGCCGGAACGCCAACAAGCATCCAATATTAAATTCACCTGATGCAATAATACTCATTTTGGGAACATCCAATGCTAGCATCACTGAATGGGTAGGTCGCCAATCCCTAAAACGGACATTAATACAGCTAGTTTGGCCATCGTCGAAGCAAACAAGAACCAAATTCCGCGATCAAACCATTAGGGGTTTATGATTGGTCTCGTTATTATGCATGCGTTCATGCACGTAATCATGTTTGACTCGTATTTGTCATCCACTTCTCGCATTGGATTCACACACGTCATCTCAGCGTTTATATTCACATCAGGAGCGGGTTGGATTCTCGCATATCATTACGTACATGTCATATTGAGGAAAAAATTATCAAAAAAATCATAAACTTATTGGACGGCGGTCAATTCAGTCATAAGCTTTTCAATTGTGCCAATTTAGTGTTAAACATTTTGATGATTTTCCAATTCAGTCACAAACATTTTAATGATTTGCCAATTAGTTCTTTCGGCCAATTTTGCCCAGAAATCATTGACCCAATGGTTTAGTTAGTGTTGGCGATCCTACATGGCACAACTGGCACTAACATAGGCAATTTTTTTATTCTTTTCTTTTACTTTTCTATTCTTTTCTATTCTTTTAACCTTTTTCTCTCAGCTGTCCATCGCTGAGCATCGTTGATGGCTAGTGACCTCCATTGGCCTCACCTCGTCGGCCTTGGGCAAGGGACGCCCGAGCCTAGTCTTGTGAGGGCGGCCCATGCCTACCCTAGCAAGGGCGAACCTCACCAGGGGCCGATGACCTTCGTCGGCCATCAACTAGGCCTGACGATGGTTGGTGGAGAGAAAAAGGGAAAAATAAAAAAGATAAAGAAAACAAAAACAAAAGACAAGAAAAGGGAAACAAAAGAAAAAAATTAACAAATCATAAAATTAAAAAAATTGTAAAAATTGTCTACTTCAGCACCGATCGTGCCACGTAGGACTAGGGGTGTGCATGGTCCAATTTGGTCCGATCCCCACATGGAACCGTGGACTGGACCAATGACCCCAGTCCCTATATTTTCAGGACCAGGGATCGGTAAAAACTGAGCAACTCTTGTCCAAATTGAAGATCCAGACTCCATAGCAACTCTTGTCCAAGTAGTTGTTTAACTATTATTATCACTTGAGCTTGAAAAACAAGTCTTTGTTCTTTAGTCTTTACGAAAAGAAAACTTTGTTGTTTAGATTAACGTAAAGAGCTTGTAGTTGTTGCAACCCACTAACGTTTCTTACATACCCTAGATTGGCAAGACAACAACCTGAATGGTGCTGATTGATTCCCGTTGGTCCTGGTGCTTCTTCGTAATGTCTGAGTCAAATGGCTGACATTTAAATCTTCGCTATGCCCTCCTATTCTCCAACATCACCATTTTTTATTAGTTTCTTGATGTTCGCCTCCTGGATGATGAGCAAATTGGTCTTTGGTGGAGTTGAGTGCATGCGCAAATTTTCCATGGCATGTTCCGGCGACAATTGGTTTTCTTCTACAAAACGTTAATGAATTAGATTAAGTTTTTCTGTTTCTATTCTAATTGTTTAACTTTTAAAAAACTTAAATATATATAATATATAATATAGGGGACCAGTCCAGTCCAGTCCCTACCCCCTAGAATCGAGAACCGGACCAGACCAGTCCCCGATTCCACTTATAGGAACTGGGGACCGGACCGGTCCTTCTAGGACCGGACCAAACTGGTCGGTCCGGTCAAGTTCTGTCACTCCTCGGCCCTCGAGCGCGCGATGATCCCTAACACGTTTCTCTTTGGTCATTGAAAATGCGATGACCCAAGACGCGTCGTCAACCCGTTCATTTTATCTTTTGATTAATGCAAGCGGAAACGATAAATATTCACCTAAACAAACATCACAACAAGGATAGCAGGAAAAATAGCAGAACAAACATCATTAGCCAAAACTCATACTTTATTTATATACTTGTTAACCCTAGGAAGTTATATGAACAAGCCCTCACTTTCGGGCCACTTCCTAACAAGACCAACAAAAAGATACCAAGGTCAAGGTTAACTTATCTCCGCTACTACTACAGGATTACGCCAAAAGTCAACCCTCCAAGCCCGACCTAGAGGTAGTACCCGAGAGGAGGGTCGGGATCACTCTCCTCATCCAGATCTTCCACAGTGCCATCAGGAACATCTAGGTCCATGAGATCCCAAGTTCCTTCGTCCGGAGCTCCACCTCCACCCGGTCCATCAAAACTCCTCAATGGACCAAAGAGGGTGTCACCGTGGCGAGTGAACCACGCCTTAAAACGGTGAGGTATCAAACGCCGCAACCCTTCGTCAACCCAGATCGTCGTAATATAAAGCTGATAACGGTAGTCGGCACCAGGGACCAGATATGGCTTTACCTCGAGGCTCTGGTCTATAGGAACCTCGAACCACACTAGATGTACATCCATACTACAAGTCTGAAAAGCGATTAATAACAACAAATGAGATAAAATCTCAGCAAGTTAACAACATAAGCCTCGTGTAGGGTGTCGATTCACTTATAGCATACCCTAAACCTACAACCTAACATTGATGGCAGATCAATAGCGAGCAACTCTCGCTCTACTTAATCTATAACAGGTTCGAGTGACTTAACTCAATTAATAAACAAATCACAAACATTCTTACCTCACCTTGGCTCATACCCTGCATGATATTGGTTATAACATTCTATAAGCAATACATCAGACGAGGCACAACATCAGAACACATAACACCAATTCTCATACGCAATGCATTCAAGTGTGATCCAATTTTATACCTAGTGATTACGCTCGTTCTCAAGCACGGCACAACCCGAAGGTTGGCAATTCTCAATCTCTCTGACCACGGCACAAACCAAAGGTTGGCGGTCTTTCAACATGACCAGGCATCACCCTAAAACCATCAGACACGGCAACGTCTCCTCCTAGTCGATCGAGGTGCGGCCCCACCTCGACCTCCCCCACAGGCAGACGACATTCCATAAAGGAGAATCGGTCCGGCCTCTACTGCGATCCATCATCCAAACTCTCGCCAAGTATCCAATAATATCATCGATAAAATCGAGCATCGTCCCCAATCACCAGTGAGGGTCAATACACTTTGTGATCACACGAGCACATAAACATACAAATCTCATTTCTTCTTTTTTTTAGCCAATGCACTTATGATACGTGCTTATACCATGATTCGTGCTCATACGTAAAACTTATTGCCAATTTCACAAGTAAAAATATAATAAATAAACCACACGTGATTACGCAAACATACTTTTCTCGTCAAACTTCACGTGCTTCATTTTTCAAGTCTATTAGATTATTCTAACACCTAAAACTTAGTATCTAAGTACGACACCACACCAATCACCTTTTATATATCAAAAAATTACATTATTTCAAATAAGAAATGATAGTTCATAACAAATAATTACCTTTCTAAGGCAATCCTCACCTTTAAACATACCAAAGCATATATAAAAATATCACCTATCACAAGTATAAAGCATACAAATTAATAACTAACCCAACCATAGTTAACTAACTCAACCATAGTTAACTAATCCAACCATAGTTGACTAATCCAACCATAGATTAATAATCTAACCCTAAGTGCAATTAACAATCTAACCAATGATTAGGGAGTTAACTCACTAGTTTAACGACGGCAGCACGGCTCGGTGGACGGCGGCATGGCGAACGGGTGACGGTGAGGGCGCGGCTACACAACGTTGGACAGTACGATTCGGCTCGACATGGCTACAGCATGGCGACATGGTATGGCAACGGCGGCCCGAACGGCAGCAAGGACGTGGCTCAAGCTCGGCATGGCGAAAAAAAGGCGACAAAGTGAAGGGCGGTGAAGGTGGTGGCCGAAGTTCAAGAGAGGGAAAGAAAGTGAGAGAGTGCAAGTGAGCAAGAGAGAAGTGAGTGAGTGAAAGTGAGAAAGAAGAGAGAGTTGTCTTTGCTACTTCTCTTTTCAAGATTGCATTATTGTCTTCTCATTAATGCAACTTCTAAAATTCATCCAAATGAGCTCTTAAAATCAAGACCAATAATGGAAAGAAAGAAGGAAAAGAGAGAGAGAGAGAGAGAGAAGGGGGGTTCAGCCAAGAGGGAAGAGAGTGAGAGAGAGAAGATCACTTTCAAGCCTTAATGAAGCTTGTCTTGCATCCATAAATTGCCTCTTAAAGTCCAAGTTTTTAGAAGGGACAAAATGGTAATTTCCACCCTCGGCACTATTCATACGGGCTTGCACTATTCACGAGGCTTGGGCTTGAATTTTAATAGGCCAAATGGGCTAGATATCCAATGGGCTTTTTATTTGGGCAAAAAATGAGCTTTCGGGGGCAAAACAGTAATTTCCTCTTATAGGGCTTCTTGGTGGCCGAATTTCATTGATAGTAGGCCCGTTGGTTTATGCCAAGTCCGTAACATTTTTTTGGTTCTCAATTTTCGGCTTACCGTCATTTATCCGAAAATTTAGGGTTTACCGATAAACTTTAAAATATCGATAATAGAACATCCAATACTCTTCATTGAATTAGAATTCGTGGTTAAAATCCATGGAATTCAATCTTAGTACATTGGTTGAAATTTAGGGATATCACAGGTTCGGTCCAGTTCCTTTTGCTCACCCCTACGTAAGACGGTTGGCACTGATTAGATTGCCATGTCAGCAATTTCAGGTCAAAATTAGTTAAAAAGACTAAATTGACAAATCGTTAAAAGCTTTAAGACTAAATTGGCTTTATGACTAAATTGGGACAATTGAAAGATTTAGGACTAAATTGGTAAGTTGTCAAAAGATTCAGTACTAAATCAGCACAATTCAAAGGTTTATGATTAAATTGACCGCTGTATAATAGGTATAGTCTTTTTAGACAATTTTCCCTCATATTTAGCGTGCTTGAGTTGAAGCAAAACATGATTTTTGGAAGATACAACAAATCACAAAGCACACATTAGTTACCTAGTACGACGGTTTCATCTGAGGGCGGATAACGTTATTTTAATTGGAAAACAAAGAAAATTTACTTGCCATTGTATTACAGGAAATCCAATGGGGATAGCATATGGAAAGTTCAATCACGAAAATTGAGCCCCTGTATTTTATGTTTCGGTCTAAGCATCAAGAGACCAGTTGATTTACCTAGTAGATAAGTTAAAATTCCTGATCCACCAAGAAAATTGATCAGTAGAGATTCCTAAAAACAGATTGTAAGAATCGAATCCTCGTAGAACTAGATTACCTCGGAGTTGGAGCAGAGAAGACTGTAGCAACCGTGGGCGAATGTCCTTGGTCGGTCACGTCTCACTCCGGGGAGACTCACGACACTTCAAGTTTTCGCCGTAGACGTCACACTAGTGTCTCCCATTTATAAGCAGAAAGGCTGCGATGCTCATTGTGTGAGGAAATCCAATATTGAATTTAAGAAGAAAGCAGACTTATGTTAGATTTGCCTTGAAACAGAAGTTGTCAACTATTTCTTCTTTCGGTTTTTATTTTTTATTTTATTTTACAATTGAGTTTTAGGATCATATAAATAGAGAGAGAGAGGAGGAGGACGATGGCCTCATCCAGCGGCGATCGGAGTGCGTCCAACTACTCTCCCCAGAGGCTGTGGTCATTGTCGGCTTTGCCACTTTGTGACGAGGGTCGTTGATCCACGTAATTCTGATGATAAGGGCCCAACCTCCCTTTTGTGTGTGTTTGTGTTTCCGTGAAGGTCAGCATTTGTGTTAGATTTTTAATGAATTAGCAAACCAATATGCATTTTAATGATTTGATTGCGAAAATATAGTCGAAAAGCTAGACTGAATAATTAAAAAAAAAGTTTAGAACCCCATGACGTCTTTAACTAAGAAGGAAAAACTATCAGGTTTAATGTCTTCGAAGGATGCTTATATCCTGCTTGATAGCTCAATAAGTGGAGTTTCCATCTTTCAATCCATTTTCTCTTCCATCCGGTAATCGTTTGGAAAATCTTCCTTAATATAACAGTAATTATAGCATCATGTTTTAGGGGCCTCCACGGTCGAGAGCAGTAGCCCAGTGATAAAGGGATCGCACTATCTTCCATGAAATTACAAATTTGAGCCATGTTGTTAGGGAGTATTTGGCCAGCTTGTACTTTAGACATTTGCTATCTCATGTAGAGAGATTTTCCTGGCTTGTGGCAACTGGTGGAGTTGCAATTATGGCCCGTACACCCATAAATGGATTGAGTAATCATAACTCAAATCAAGCATTTCATAATGGGTGCAAAACACTTATGATATCACTAATCGAATGAAAAGGTTTGACCCCCTAAAGCTCATATTTTCAATTTGACATTTTTCTTGGTGAAGTGCAAGAACATTAGAGGCAAATAAACACAATTAGTGAGGCACATACTATTTGTGCTTCTAAAGAAAGGTGTTCGGGTGGAGAAACTTATGCTTACTATTTATGCGGTTTGTCATGGTGATCAAGTCATGGGTTCCCTTTGGTCGTGAGTTGAAATGTTCTATCTCGCTTATACAATGCCAAATGGTTTACGGGACTTCAGCTTCGTTTGTTTCACCAAAAATGAATGATATAAAAAAAAATTCCTAAGAATGATCATATGTATCACTTGAGATAATTAGTCAATGAAAAATGTTTTAATCATCAACAATAATTTATATCTAAATATTTTTGTGGACGATGAAAATAATGTTTGTTCATTAATTTTTGTAAGCAATACAAGTTATTATTTGTAGGAAAATATTTTTTAAATCATTCATTTTTCGTGAAACAAGCAGAGTGTTTGTCTTTCATAAGTAAAGTGGAAATGAGAGAAGAATAGAGATTGTAACTATGTTGTTGGTGGTAGGCTGGAAGCCCACGATGCCAAAACGAATCGGGTCATACCAAACTTAATATGGGCCGGACCTTTGTTTGAACGGGCTTTGTTATTTTAACTAACTGCAAGAGCTGGTATGCATGAGACATACTCTTTTTTTTTTGGTCGAACATGAGACATACTTAAGTCTATACATTTCTGACAAATTACATTCATAGCATCAATTTAACTTCAGTATCAACCAAAATCGAATTTTTTATTATAAAATATTGTGAAAAAAATCATGTGAATGTACGTGCTAACATTTACATGTTGTCAAAATTTTAGGTACTAAAGGTTTATATTAAATCAAAGCGTGAGCCGCAAATTTTGAAAAATGCAAAATTTAAAAAGTGAAAATAATACGGATCTAATCTGATTTATTTCAAAAGCTAGATTTTAAATTTTACTGGCTAACGTAATTCTTGAATTGTTCTTAATTTATTTGCAATTACAACATTTGCTTTAATTTAGTTTGTTGTAGATATAGTTTTGGTTTCTATCGTAACATGGCTTAACTTATGCCTCGCCCGTATTTGGGTATCTAGATATAGTTTTCATTCATGTCGAAGTTTAACTTAGTCAGAATTTTTAGCTTGATAATTTGAGTTTCAAATCAATTTTATTTTGGAATCTATATTTATATAATTCGATTAAATCTAACTTACACTCAGCTTTATAGTTTAATAACTTGGTTTCATTGTTTATTTTATTTCGAAATGCTAATTGCTTTATATTTTTGCAAATGATTAAGGGTTATGTTTTTTCTCATGTCTCTTAAGGACTTTACCACACGCTTAAAATTCCGCATTTTGTTGCACTAATTGGCTTAGTACTCTATATTATCGTGTCTAATTCCTACAAACATGCAAATTCAATTTATTTTTATTTTTTAAGTCTCCACAACATATTCGGCATAGTAAAAACTTGGATACATGTTGGCAACTGCCAAAATTAAAGTAGCTTGGATTTTCTTCACTTTTTTAAATCTTTTTTGTTGGGACTAACTATGCAACTCAAAAGGGGTGAATAGGTTATTTTGAAAACTTTTAACTTTTCTTGCGAAAATAACATGCTGTAAATAAAGATCAGGTTAAGCAGTTGTTTCAGGTACTGTAACCAGAGTAAGTGCTACATGAAATAAAACACAAGAGAGAAACAGCAGCACACAAGAGATTATAGTGTTTCGACTTATAACCAGACCTACATCCACTGTCGAGATTAACAGCTGCAAGACAAGCTAGACTGCACTAGAGATTTGCTCAACAAGTTACAAACAGTAAGTGTTGATCCTATACACTTGATAGATCACACTATCAGGACTCAGCCACTATACTCTCAAATACATTTGTTCTCTTGCAAACTTTCTTTACGCAAAGATTACACAGAGGATCTTTCGAGTATGAATAGAGAGCAATATCAACAGGAAGAGCAATTTAAGCGACTATTTTGGTTCGATGTATATGACTCTTCCACTTTGCTAGAGAATGACTGACTATATTTATAAACATTTTCAATATAACCATTGGAGATACTTCAGAGGGTCTTCTAGCCGTTGGAGATCCGTTGGTCTTGTTGTCCTAGGATAAAGCTGCCCATATAGCCTTTCTCTTGGCCTTCTACAAATTTTGCCAAAAATAGGCACTGTCGTTGCTTCCCTACGCTAACTACTTCTGATACTGCTGCCAGTCGCTTACTGTATGTTTTCTAATTGATCCTTCAATCTTTCGTTGTGTAGCTTGTCTTAAACAGTTATATTCCTTGACGAACATCTTCATGTTATGTTCATAAACATCAAGAACCACGTCCTGCATTACCTCCGATAAATAGCCGCTCCAATTGCTGTATTACTCAGGGTGCTATTTCCATTTACTGCACTTGGACTCTTCATGATATTTCACCCGATGAATCACACCATGGGTTTCATCTAGTCCCCATATATCATCTTAAACATCTGCACATACATCATTTAAGGGATAGTTTAGGAATCATCAAAATTATTTAGAGATGTTTTTCCAAAAATCTCCCCATTTTTTATGATGACAAAACTATCCTGCAAATGTGATAGTTAGATTTTGATAAACATTTGCAGGAAAATTAAAATCTGCAAGAGTGATGTTTTTCTAGTTAGAAACACACATTGCAGTTGGTTCTAATTAACAAGATGTTCAATGAAGATCGGCTAGTAATTTTTTATATGTCTAAAACATAAAATATGATCAATGAATATTAGACACAGGCATTGAGAGACAACATGTTTATATTTGAAACATGTTATTTAAAAGATCATCTCATAGCCATTGCTCCCCCCTGTTTCATTGTTCTCTGCCTGTTTCATTTGCTTATCCTATTTTGATGCATATTAATTGAAGAAATATATGAAGATTAGCTAGTAATGTTTTATAAAACATGATTAAGGAATATTTGACATAAACATTGAGAGATAACATGTTTAGATTTGAAACATGTTATTTAAAAGATCATCTCACAGCCATTGCTCCCCCTGTTTCATTGTTCTCTGCCTGTTTCATTTGCTCCCCCTGTTTTGATGCGTATTAATTCAAGAAATATCTGATATCACATCTCATCTCTTCCCTTTTTGTCATCAGCAAAAGGATAACAACAATAGGATAGCATAATAGACAGCTTCATTAATAATGCTCAAAAGAGTTATATAGAACAATAGTTTGAGTAAAGAAAGCACACAGGAGCATAAAAGAAAATTATGATGTGGGTCTGCGCTTGCGGGGCATCTTAGGAGAGGTAGGATCAGGGAACTCAAGTTTGGGTGGGTTCATGGCGTTATAGCAATTCAAGCTCACAATGGTTTGCTCCAACTTGACCAGATATCAGGACATAGTCGCAACGGTAGACTTGATTTCTCGCACATTGGTCTGGAGCTCAACAAGTACGGGAGCAAAGGAAGTAGGTAGATCAACTGTGTCACGCCCCGGCCCTAGGGTGCGCGACGATCCCTATACTTCTCTTGGGTCATTTTGAATGCGACGTCTTAGGACGCGTCATTGACTCGTTCATTTTATCTTTTGATTAATGCAAGCAGAAATAATTAATAATCACCCAAACAATCACAACAACAGGAATAGAAAGAAAAACAGAACTACCATCTTTAGCAAAACATACTTTATTTATATACTTGTTAACTCTATGAAGTTTATATATATAAGCCCTCACTACAAGCCGCTTCCTATCGGACCACAAAAAGATATACTGGGGGTCGAGTTAACCCATCTCCTCTCAATTGGGGTTACTAAAAAAGTCTGTACTCCAAGCCCGATCTAGACGATGTAGTAGGCGGGAAGAGGCTCAGGATCACTCTCCTCATCCGGGTCAGATTCCGGATCTTCCACAGCGCCGTTGGGAGCTTTTATGTCCATCGGATCCCATACTTCCTCACCTGGAGCTCCACCTCTGCCAAGCCCATCGAAACCCCTCAAAGGACCGAAAAGGGCCTCTCCGTGGCAGACGAATCACACCTTGAATTGGTGGGGTACCAGGTACGTCAACCCTTCATCCACCCAAACTGTCGTAACATGGAGTTCAAAACTGTGGTCCGAACCTAGGATCGGGTGCGGTGTTATAACGAGGCTCTGGTCCGTGGGAACCCCGTACCGCATGGGTCGTATATCCATACTACGGGTCTGAAAAGCAGTTAACAATAATGAGTGAAATAAATCTTAGTAAATTAACAACCTAAACCTCGTGTAGGATGCCAATTCGCCTAAAGCATAGCTTAAACATGCAGCTTATTGTCAATGGCAAATCAATAGCAAGTAATTATCACTCTACAAACAAATTCGAGTGACTCAACTTATTATAGATCAACAAACAAACCACAAGCATTCTTACATCGCCTTGGCACATACCCTGCATAATATCAATTATAGCATTCTATAAACAATGCATCAGGCAAGGCACATAATCAGAACATATAACATCATTTCTTATGCGCAATGCATCCATACATGTTCCAATTCGTGCTTTAATTATTACGACCGTTTTTTGCCATGGCACAACCTGAAAGTTGGCGGTCTCGACCACTCTGACCATAGCAGAACCTAAAGGTTGGCGATCTTCCGGCATGACCGGGCATCATCCCACCCCATCTGGCACGGCAACGTCTCGACCTTCCTTGGAGACAGACGGCATTCCATCAAGAGCATC
Source organism: Metrosideros polymorpha var. glaberrima (assembly GCA_001662345.2). Classification (NCBI taxonomy): domain Eukaryota; kingdom Viridiplantae; phylum Streptophyta; class Magnoliopsida; order Myrtales; family Myrtaceae; genus Metrosideros; species Metrosideros polymorpha. The sequence continues at coordinate 13,017,155 of BCNH02000004.1, read as the reverse complement.
GGTCCAGCCTTTATCGTGATCCGGCATCCAAACCCCCACCGGGCATCTGATAAAATCGGGCATCATCCCAAAACCCTTTGGGGGTTCGTTTCCTTTTGTGATCACACAAGCACACCAATTATGCATGTCAATTTCATTTCTTCTCATTTAGCCAATGCAACCATAATTCGTGCTCATGCGATGATTTGTGCTTATACGTCAAACTTATTGAAATTTTCACATGTAATAATGCAATAAAATAATCACACATGATTACTTGGACATGCTTATCCCGTCAAACTTTACGTACTTCATTTTTTAAGCATCCTTGATTATTCCAACATGTAAAACTTGGCATCCAAGCAACATGTAAAACTTGGCATCCAAGCATGACACCTAGTGAATTGCCATTTATATGCCAATAAATACATTTCTTTCAACTTGGAAACAATAGTTTTCAAGAGGCAATCATCTTTCCAAGGCAATCCATACTTTAAACAACACAAAAACATGTATAGAAATACCACTTATCTCAAGCACAAAACACACTAATTAATAACTTATCACCCTAGCAATGATAAGATATCAACCAAACTTTGATAGCTTATCGACCATTCCTCATAGCTTATCGCCTATTTGACAATAGCTTATCATCCATTTTTCGATAGCTTATCACCTAATTACCAATAGCTTATCACCCCTTTGATAATAGCTTATCATTCAAATGCCGATAACTTATCACCCCTTTAATGATAGCTTATCAATCTTTTCTTGATAGGTTATCACTTCCACTTATCACTTTTCTTGATAACCTATCACCATCACTTATCACTTTTATGATAACTTATCACCATTTTCTACTTCACTTATTAAGATAGCTTATCAATTAATCCACCACAATTAGTTCTAAACCTTACTTAATCTAACCCTAAACGTAATTAACAACCTAACAAAAAATTAGGGAGTTAACTCATTGGTTTAATGGCAACGGTGAATGGCGAGGGTGGTATGGCGCGACGACAATGGTGGCAAGGACACGGCGGCACGGTGGCAAAAGATGTAGCTTGGCACGGTGGTGAGGGAGAGGAAGAGAGGAAAAAGAGAGAGAGAGAGAGAGAGAGAGAGAGAGAGAGAATGAAAGACTTCTACTCCAAGTTTGGCTTCTTACTTCTTCATCAAGATTGCATTAATGGTACAAAATATCTATCTAGCTTTGTCTTCTAAACATTAATGAAACAAATATCTTCTAATCCTATTTTGTCTTCTACCTCACAAATATCTCTCTTGGATAGGGTTTCTAGAAAGGGCCTTTTGGTAATTTTCACTATTGGCATTATTCATATGGGCTTAGACTTGAATTTAATGGGCTTAGTGGGCTTAATATTCATTGAGCTCCTCATTTGGGCCATTAAAATGCAACTTTTCCAAAATGGGTTAAAGATGGGCTTTTGAGGGCAAAACTGTAATTTTCTCCTATTAGACCCTTGTGGCCGAATTTTGAAGAAAGTGAGGCCCATTGGGCCTTGCCAAACTCGTGGGCTCTCTTTGGTTTTCAATTTTTAACTTACCGTCTCTTATCTGAAAATTTAGGGTTTACCGAAAAACTTTAGGATTTGATGAAGTAATGTCCAATGGTTGTCTCTCAATCGTCTAAAATCCAATACTCTTAGTCGGATTAGAATTTGTGGCTAACATCCATCGAATTCGATTTTAGTACCTTGGTCAAAATTTAGGGATATCACAAGCTGGAAAAGGTGATCTTTCAGGTTTTAGCGGTTTAGGAGCTGCTCACTGTATAGGTGCTTTTTCCTTCTCCTTCCTGGCTTATTCTTCAGCAGCCCTTAACTTCATAACAGCTAGTACCTTTTCATCATCACCCTGGCCAATTAACATCACACCATCTTTTGGATTTACCCATCCCTTGGATGAGACCTTCAGTTGCATCTTGTCTAGTGTCTTCTTCCCCACTTTTATATTGACCATATTCTAGGTGGTCACATCAGAAATATCAATGTTCATGTGGCGACAGATAAGAGTGATAAGCACACCATAGGGTACCTTCCCAGTTTTGCGACAGACAATCTAGTACATGTGGATGAATATCATGTGGCCCTTGAACTTTGTGAGGATGGCCCAAATAACCCTTGCTTCATAATGAGATACATCGTTTGTAGAGGACAATTTCAAATGTAGGCAATGGGTTAAAATCATTTGGATGAAATTTGCTTTCAAAGGCAACAGGTTCGGGGGGACAATTTGACGGTTTCCTCTTGTAAAATTTTTTGTTTCAAGGATGAAGCTGTATGCAATGTCAGGCTCGATGGGAATTTTTGTAAAAACATTATATTCAGCTTGAATAATGTTGCATAACTCATCCAAAGAAATAGTGAATTCTTTCTTTCCAAAAGTGAAGGTGAAGGAGTCATGGTTTTTGAATTGGAGGTTTGAATAAAATAGTGCCACAAAACAGAATGTACTTCCTCTTGAAGGGATTAGAAAAATTTGAGTTTCAATTTATCAAAAATTTCAAACAGAAAAATTCCATGGGCATCTAGATAGTCAAAATCAACAAATCGATGAGGAATGGAGCCACGATATACAAAGGAATCAAAGGCCTCTTTGTGTTCTTGGTTTAAAAACATTTCGGAATCAAAGGAATGGTCAATTTTAAAGCTTTCAGTGGGCTTAAAGTTTTGAAATACCCAGTCATCGTCATCCTCTCGACGTTGATCTCCTGAGGGCTCCTCGGCTTCTGGTTTCTCAAAGGTAGTTTCAATTGCAGCTTCTTATTTAGTTGGTGCAGGAGGAGAATTAACTGTTTCTAGAGCATTCCTTGCCGGTGTCCTCATCTTCCTCTGTTAAGGACTTATGAGTGGATTTCTCCTTAGATGCAGAAGGCAGAACAGTCTCACTTGTTTGTGCAACAGGTGCTGCAGGCAGAAATGGTATCGGAAGATCATAAGAGTTTGATCCTGTTGCTGCAAGACTCGAAGTGATCGACCTAAAGAGGTCACTGATGCCTTTGGCAATTGCAGCACGTTCCTTCTCAGAGTACTGCACTAGTGCTTGAGGATCAAACAACTGGGCCAGCTGAGCTTCTTGGGCCACCCACCACAATGCTCTTCTCCTGTTGTCATCGTGACTCAGAAGTTTTTGCAGATGTTCTTGTTATCTCCATAGAAGATGGGAGAGCAGCGCTTGCAATTGTAGACTCTCCAGGCATTTGTGAGGCTGGAACACTTTGGCTCTGTGTCTGTCCTTCAGATTTCTCGATTTGCTTGGTGGGATCAACCTCTATGGTTCCCTTTGGTGTTTTGTCAGCAACACAAGTGGATTTGCGAGAGGCTTTCTTGGGAGCCATTTGTGGTTGAGTGTTTTTGGATTGTGAGTGAATGTATGCATGATGCAGAGAATAAGGAAGCAGTAAGAGAAGAGTGGTTACCTTTGTGAAGAACCGTCGAGTGCACGATTTCGTATAAATAGGAGGTGATCGACGACAAAAAAGAACTAGCCGTTAACATGGTAACGGTAGTCCCTTATCCACAGTTTTTGAAAAACCAAGATAAGATATGCACGAAATAATCGAATTGCAACGGTCAAGTTAAAAACAAATTGAGCAGGTGCAGTACTAACGTGCCAAACTGTCAGTACAGTAACGGTAACATTTTTTAAACTATTGTGCATACCTGATCTTTGCATTTCACCTGATGTTTCTCCACCTATTTTCATTTATACGAGTTAAAGAGTAAACATTACCTGGTTTTTATGAGAGCTTTTACTCAAAGGGATTGCAGATCCCTAGCTCACTCCTTAAATGCTCGAAGGCTTGCTTATCCAGTGACTTCGTAAAGATGTCCACAAGCTACTATTTTGACTCAACGAAAGATATGCAAACGTTTCTATTGCTTACATATCTCTAATAAAACGATACTTTACTTCAATGTGCTTAGCACGAGAATGCAAGATAGGATTCTTGGTAAGAGTAATAGCACTCGTGCTATCACATAGAATGGGAATTGTAGATCTTTCTTCTCCAAAATCACATAGTTGTTGTTTCATCTAAATGAGTTGAGCACAGCAGCTTCCAAGTGCTATGTACTCAGCATTAAAGCCTCCCTCGAGAAGCAATGGCATATCTAGTCTAACTGTTGATCGCTCGCACCATGCCCAACAAAGATAAGTTTGTTCCTATGCTCAACAGCAATGATGAGGAGTATCCACCACTACCTCAACGAAGTGTGGGTGTCTGCTTCGAATCGAACTCAGCTGGCCCTAGTGCTATAGCAACAATGAACCCTACGCAGGGGAATTCTGCTCCAGGGGAAATTGGGACTTCGTCAATCCAGAAACAGGCAAGACAAGGCTTTCACTCGAGCAGACGAAGCCGAAGCCGTGGTAGGAACTCTTCCAAGCCACCCCAACATCGTAATCCTCCCAGGGAGGACTCCAATCGACCGGTTTAGCGTTCGTGGGCTGCAGTAGCCAAATCTGCACAGAAGGGGTATGCCTTAACCTACATTTCGCCAACTACTCTTGGTGATAAACCTATAGTACATATTTCTGATGATATCTTGGAGGCTACAAATCCAAAATGGAAAGAATGCCTAGTAGGGTACTTTGTTGGGAAGAAACTCCCCTTTAAGTTAACTGAATCAGCCACTCAACATATATAGGGCGAGCATTTGTCGGAAATCTTAGCTAATGATGATGGATTCTATTTTTTCCACATCCCGGATGATAGTTTCAGATGGAAAATTCTAGATAATGGGCCACTCACCATTGTGCAAGTGCCCCTAATACTCCAACAATGGCATCCACTTATAGAACTCAAGAGGGGTCAGCATGAATCTCTTCCGGTCTGGATTCGTCTGAGAAACATCCCATATTCGCTATGGTCAGCCCTGGGTATCAGTGCCATTACCAGTGCCGTTGGCAAACCACTCTATGTAGACCTACAAACTGAAAATATGCGGATGATTTCTTATGCTCGCGTATGTGTTGAGATAAATGCCAAGCAATCCCGCTGTGAATCAGTTGAGGTATTTTTGAATGATGCTTTGCGCATGATTAAGGTGGAATATGAATGGAAACCGATCTTTTGCCCATCCTGTGGCACCTTTGGACATAAGTGTCCATCCACCACCACAATTGATATACCTGCTGCTCCTATTATACCTGCTACTGTTATTTCTGCTGCTCCTGTTATACCTGCTGCTGCTCATGCTGAGCCTTTGGCTTGCCCGGAATCATTAGAACTAGCTGTTGCGGCTGCTGACTCAGGTGCATGGATTAATGTTGGCAAAAAACAAGGTTGATCACCTTCCAAACTTGTTGGTGACAGTCTTGAGACTTCACCCACACTGTCCCAAGCAGACTATGTAATCCAGAAGCCTCTAGACTCTGATGTTGCAGTAACTCCTTGGGGTACCTCTATAAGCTCATCTGATGCAGAAGACTTAACTAGGGCAATGGGCAGTAATGTTGGAAGTGAAGAAGATGAGGACTTCCCTCCACCTCCCCTAACTACTCGAAAGAAATATGCGGAGTCCCAGGCTGCTTCTATGGACCCCGGTAAACAAAAGGCTCTCGGTCCCTCTTTGTTGGATTCTGTTCAGCGTGCAAACCCTGACAGCAGTCCTTCTGCAAAATTGACCAAACCGATTTCCAAGAAGAAGAAACCGGGTGGTCACAAAAAAATGGTAATTGCTGATCCTCCTATATTATGTATATAGGTATCTGGAATATTCGGGGTCTTGTTGATCCCCTAAAACAGGCTAAAATCAGGAATTTTGTTAGATCCAACCAACTGTGTTGCATTGGTATCCTTGAGACGAAGGTCCCCCCAGCTCTCTTCACTCATATTTCTTCTACTTTAGTGTCGGGATGGAAATGGATTGCCAACTATGACTACTCTCATCAGGGGAGAATTTGGATTAGATGGAACCCTGCATATGTAGATTTTGTGGCTTCGTCCTCTTCTTCACAGGTCATTCATGGAAACTTGAAGCATCTATCTATAAACAAAACTTGCTGTCTTTCAGTAGTGTACGCTGAACACACCTTCGTATTGCGGCGGACTCTGTGGGCTGAGCTTATCTGGACTAGCGCCGCCTTGACTAATTCCCCTTGGCTTTTAGGAGGGGACTTTAATGCAATTAGGGATCCATCAAATAGAATTGGCAGCTCTACTACATGGCTCCCCTCCTTTGATGAATTTCGACAATGCTTGACCCAGGCTGGTTTGGAGGATCTTAGACATACAGGCCATCATTTCACTTGGTCGACTTCTTCTGGTGCAATGCGTAAGCAAAGGAAGATTGACAGAGTTCTAATAAATGCTCAATGCGGTTATCACTTTTCTTTCTCCGAGGCCTCTTTCTTGGCCCTCGGGGTATCCGACCACACCCCTATGCTCATCAAAATTTTGGTTCCTCCCAACTCTAAGAAGCCGTTCAAGTTCTTCAACTTCTGGATGTCCCACCCTTCCTTCAAGTTATTGGTTTCCCAAGTTTGGGACACCCAACTTTTCGGGACTCCTATGTATATTCTATGTCGGAAGCTCAAAATGCTTAAAGGGCGGCTGAAACAGCTGAACAGAGACTCTTTTTCAGATATTACAGCTCACACAGCAGAGGCTAGACTTGTATTAACTTCCCTACAGGACGCTATCGCTCTGGATCCCCTAAACCAGATTCTAGTCGCTCAGGAAAGGCATCAACTCAACCTATTCTCGGATTTGTGTCTTCAAGAGGAAGCCTTCTATAAACAGAAGTCCCGTATTCAATGGCTCAAAGAAGGCGACTTGAATACGAAATATTTTCACCACTTTGTGAATATGAGACAGCTTCGTAATAGAATCATTTCTATTGAAGACAGTGCTGGAAATATATTGGATGAGCCGGAATCCTTACAACAACATATCACCACCTACTATGAGAACCATCTTGCTCATACAAGCATGCCTATTCGACCACCTCCTCATGAGTTACAATCGGTCATCCAACACTCACTGGACTCGAATCAGGCTCGTTTCTTATCTCGACCAGTGACTGAAATGGAAATTCGGAACACCATGTTCTCTCTACTGACTGGTAAGGCCCCGAGACCCGATGGATTCCCTGTTGAATTCTTCAAAGCCACCTAGGATATTATTGGCCAATCGGTAACATCAGCAATCAAAGATTTCTTTGACTCAGGTATGTTGCTTTGCGAGATCAATACCACCATTTTGTTTCTGATTCCCAAAGTTCCTAATGCTTCTACTGTCAATGACTTTAGACCTATCGCTTGTTGCAATACCATATATAAATGTATTACAAAGATCTTCGCTAACAGACTCGCTGGTGTTCTCCCTGCTCTAATCAGCCCGCCCCAAAACGCCTTTGTCAAGGGCCATAGGATCAGTGATAACATCCTTCTTACCCAGGAACTCTTTTGTGGGTTTCATCATGAACCTTATTTGCCTAAGTGTGCCATTAAGGTTGATTTTCGAAAGGCATATGACACAGTGGACTGGGACTTCTTGGAGTTAACCCTACAAGCCTTTGGATTCCCCTGTACATTCATTCGGCTTATTATGTCGTGTGTTCGTACTCCGAAATTCTCGGTGTCCATCAATGGGGAACTTCATGGATTTTTCTCCAGTGGAAGGGGTATTCGACAAGGTGATCCTATTTCACCTTACTTATTCACTCTCGTTATGGAGATTCTTATAGGTATCTTGAATACTTAGACTCGGAATCGAGATTTCAAATTCTTTTGGAGGTGTAAAGTTGTTTGCCTATCACATCTCTTTTTTGCAGATGATGTCCTCCTTTTTGCTGAGGCAAATTTGGCGTCCATTCTCCTTTTGAAGGTAGGTCTTGACAAATTTTCCAATTGGTCCGGTCTCAAGCCTAATATGACAAAAAGTGAGATATTCTTCTCAGGCGATTCAGAGGCATTACGGGGCCAAATTCTCTCGTCCCTCGGGTTTCAAGAAGGTACCCTTCCATTTCGTTATCTTGGAGTCCCAATTATTGCTTCGAGACTTTGCAAAGGAGATTGTGAATCTTTGATAAACTCAATCACCGCTCGAGCCCAATCTTGGTCTCACTAGTTTCTCTCCTTTGCCGGACGCCTACAACTTATCAAATCGATACTACATGCCATCCATGTCTTTTGGGAAAATGTTTTCATTCTTCCACGATATGTCATCTCGCGTATCGAACAAATCCTGAGGCAATTCCTCTGGAAAAGCCCGAATCTTGGAGTCGGAGGTGCCAAAGTCTCGTGGGATGATGTATGCCTCCCCAAAGAAGAAGGTGGATTGGGTATTTGAAGGCTAGTTGATTGCAATCGGGCGGCTATGCTCAAGCATATATGGATCCTTTTTACAGACAAGGAATCTTTATGGTGCAAGTGGGTCCACTCAACGTTTCTGAAGAACAAGAACTTCTAGACCGCCACTAGACCGACTTTCTGTTCTTGGGCGTGAAAGAAACTCCTGGACCTCCGGTTGGAATTCCAGCATCTTTTTTGCTGGCGGCTTGGCAGTAGTACTAAGGTTTCGTTTTGGTTTGATTCCTAGCACCCAAGAGGGCCACTCTATAAACTGTTTTCGAATAGGGACATATACCGCTCTAGCATCTCGCGGTAGGCAACCGTTTTGGAGTTCCTGTCCACCCCCTCCCTCCTTCGCAAGTAACAAATACACTGGCCGCCTGGCCTAGTTCTTCTCCCAATCTAATTCCAGAGGAAAATGATCGCTTCGAGTGGAATGGAAATCAATCAAGATCCTTTTCTGTTGCTGATGCCTGGAATATTATCTGACGCAAAGGACAAACGGTGTAATGGCATGCGTTCATATGGGACCATCATATCACTCCGTGACATTCCTTCCACCTGTGGCTCCTTACGCTCAACAGATTACCAACTCAGGTGCTGCTTCTAAACTATCATAGAATCCTGGATGGATTATGTGCATATTGCAATAGCCGACCTGACTCCATTGATCACCTATTCTTTGGATGCCGAGTCACCAATGTGCTTGCCCTATTTTGGGCTACTAAATGTAACTTAGCTTGGCAAAATCGCGACTGGCAAGCTAACCTCAAATAGGCTATGCAACATCTTCATGGCCATCACTTCTACCAGACAATCACCCGTTTTTCCTTCGGCGCACTTTGCCATATGATCTGGACAGAACGAAATCACCTGCTCTTCCGGAATCAGACCCTATACGTACCGGCACTCAAGAAGCACCTTCAGAAGGTCGTAAGAGATAAGGCTATGACTTTTAAGCAAGTTCAAGACACACCTAGAAACCGTATGATGCAAGCCAGTTGGGGTATCGATCCTTCGGTCTTTGCTTGACCTCTATGTTGTTAAGTTCTAGTCCCTAATTTGTATAGGGTCCGTCTCTTCCCCCTCTCTCCTTTCTTGCACTTCTTTTTGTCCACAATGCCCATGCACCCTCAGTGACATTCCCTAATGTCACCTTGTGTGCGAGGTTTGTCTCGGGGTTTTCCTCTTGTACATTGCTCTTTGGTTTAGTCAATATACTTCTTATCTTACCAAAAAAAAAAAACATGTTACCTATTAATTAGCACATACCTAATGTACTCTTTCTATCAATATTGCATCCAGCGAAATCAACATCCGAGTATCCCATCAATGTGAAGTCTGAGTTCTTAGGATACTAGAGACCTAGCTTAGGATATGTACCAACGTACCCTATAATCATTTTTACAGCAATCAAATGCCATTCTTTGTGAGCAGATTGGAAGCGAGCATAAAGGTAAACCCCAAACAGGGTCTAGAGGCTATCAAGTAGAGCAAAGACCCAATCATACTTCTATATAATTTTGAATTAACAAATTTACCTTTTTCATCCTTGTCGAGTTTAATGGTGGAAGACATTGGTATTTCGGCCTTTTCGTAGTTTTCTAGACCAAACTTCTTTACTAGCTCTTTGGCATATTTCTCTTGATGTATGAATGTGCCAACTCATGTTTGCTTGACTTGGAGACCAAGGAAGAAATTAAGTTCTCTTATTAAGCTCATCTCAATTTCACTCTTCATAATTTCAGCAAATTCCATGCACAAGATCTTGTTAGTGGAATCAAATATTATGTCATCCACATAGATTTGAATAAGCAGTAGATCTTTACCTTTCTTTTTTATAAAGAGAGTTATGTCTACCTTACCTTTCACAAAATCATGTTCTATTAAAAATGAGTTCAACCTTTCATATCAGGTTCGAGGTGCTTGCTTTAGACCATACAGTGCCTTCCTCAAGCGATAGACATCATCAGCTCAATGTGGATCTTCAAAACCTACTGATTGCTCAACATAGAATTTTTCTTTGATGTATTCATTTAGAAAGGCATTTTTCACATCCATTTGATAGAAGGTAAAATCAAAATAACAAGCATACGCAAGCAGTAGTCGTATAGCCTCTAATTTAGCAATAGGAGCATAAGTTTCATTGTAATCAATACCTTCCTCCTGGCAGTAACTCTTTGCAACTAACCTTGCTTTGTTACGTATTACATTACCTTTGTCATCCAGCTTGTTTCTAAATACCCAATTTGTTCCAACAACTGAATGATCATTTGGGCGAGGAACCAATTCCCACACTTCATTTACTTTGAATTGGTGCAGTTCCTCTTACATCGCCTCGATCCAACATTCATCCAATATGACATCTTCAATTCCATTGGGCTCTATTTGAGATATGAGAGCTAAGGAGTTTATCATGTCTCTAAGGGATGATATGGTCTTAATGCCTTCATTGACTTTTCCAATGACTTGCTCCTTTGGATGATCAGATTTGAACTTCCAATCTTTAGGCATTGGTATAGGAGGTGAGTCATTTGGTGTAGGCTGTTGTTAAGGCTATTCGTTGTTTGTTGGAGTAGATATTTCTGATGTTTCGTCACTTACATCCATTTGCACTCCTTTTTGCTCATCTTTGAACTTCATGTTTATGGATTCCTCAACTACCTGCAATTCTTTATTGAACACTCAGTAAACTTTACTAGTAGTCAAGTATCTTGCATCAAACTTTCCAGGGTTGTCATTTGGATTCTTGAGGATGTAGCATTTACACCCAAACACATAGAAATATGGAAAATTTTGGTTTCCTCTCCTTGAAGATCTTGTGGGGAGTCTTCTTTGTTGATGGTCTCAGTAGGACTCTGTTCATGATGTAATAGGCGGTGGCTACAATTTCTACCCAGAAGTATGTAGGGGCTCCACTTTCAATCAACATGATCCTAGCCATTTATTGAAGAGATCAATTTTTTCTTTCAGCCACGCCGTTTTGTTGAGGAGTGTAGTCGGTGGAGAAGTTGTGTTCCAGTCCATTTTTGTTGCAATACTCAATAAAGCTTTGGTTCTTGAACTCACCTCCATGATCTAATCTGATCGTTGTGATGCTGTATCCTTTCTCATTCTAGATTTTTCGAGCTAGTTTCTCAAAGGATTGAAATGCTTCGTGCTTGTGAGCTAGAAAGATCACATAGGTGAGTCGTGAGTAGTCATCAACAATCACCATGCAATATATACGTCCTCCAAGGCTAAAGGTTCTTGTTTGTTAAAACAGGTCCATGTGTAATAGCTGCAAAAATCTGTTAGTGCTAATTGAATTTATGGACTTGAAGCAAAATCTTACATGTTTACCAAGAGAACATGTGTTGCAAGTATCGCTTTTACCATAATTGATCTTTGAAAGACCTCGAACAAGATCTTTTGATGAGATCTTGGATAACTATTTTGTACTTACATGGCCTAGCTTCTTGTGCCATAGGTCGCTCTCATCCTTGATGGTCATTAAGCACTTCATCTCAACAAGATTTATATCAAGCAAGTAGATGTTGCCATACCTTTTACCTATGAATAATTGTGATCCACTTTTGTTTACTCCAATGCACCTATCTTCCTCAAAATTAATCTTGTATCATTTGTCACAAAGTTGACTTATACTTAGGAGATTGTAACTTAAGCCTTGAACAAGAGAAACGTCCTCTATCACCAAATTTCCCAACTTGATATTTCCCTTTCCTGTGATTTTCACTTTCTTTTTCCTCCAAAAGTGACGCTGCCTCCATCCAAGTGGATAAGGCTTACAAATTTTGACTCATCTCCTATCATGTGTTTGGAACAGCCACTGTCCAAATACCACTTGTTTCTCTTTAGTGTCGCCTACAATTAAGAATATCTTTCATCTTTTCTTTGGTTCCCACTTGAATTTGGGTCCTTTTGGGTTAGCATCATCAAATCTCCAATTGATCTTTCTTGACCTTTTTGATTACTTTGAACACTCATGTTTGAAATGATTACTTTCATTACAAATAGAACATTTTTTTAGCATCTTTTCCAACAAATTTCGTAAAATGTTTTTCAAAGTGGTTTTTGTAAAACGGAACATGAGGTTTTCTTTTCAATCTTTCTTTCACTTTTGGAAAAGTATTCTTCTCTTCTTCTTCATCCTTGTGTCCTAGACCACATTTGTTGTAGTGAGGAATTTGAATAGAGAGAATGTGCTCTCTTTGATCCTAAAGAAAACTTTGTGCTAACCTTTGAAATTTCATTTCGAAGATAGTTATTTTAATCTCTTAAAGACTTGATTTCTTCAACACAATCTTGTACATCTCTAAGTTGTTCTTCCAAATGAATTTTTTGTGAAATGTTTTCGGTTTCAAAATCATAAATTTGCTTTTTCATTTCAGAATTCTTTTTGAAGATTTTTTGTGCTCTCTAAACATTTCCTTAACAAACTCTTGCAATTCTTCATAGGAGAGTTCATGATTGTTTACCTCGTTTTCTTCTTCTTCTTCATGCTCGGAGTCTGCCATTAGGCAAATGTTCGCCTCTTCTTCGTCACTTGATTCTCAATCCAAATCACTTCATGTTTCGGCCTTTAGAGCATGTTTTTTCTTCTTTTCACTACTTCCTTTCTTCTTCTTCTTTTTGATGGATTGGCATTCAAGCTTTATGTGTCCTGGTTTCCTACACTCAAAACACACAACATCTTTACCTTTGTTTTCTTACTTACTTTTGAAGGGCTTTCTTTCATCTTGATAGCTCATTTGAGGTCTATTCTTGTAGTTTTCACCCCTTCTCGTGAAGCTTTTGAATCTTTTGGTAAACAGCACCATTTTCTTCATCATCCGATCCTATTTGACCTTTGTTAGCTTTAAACTCTAAGGGTTTCTTACCTTTTGACGTGCTTTCATCATTGAGATGCTCTTATTCATATCACATCGGGGTTCCAACTAGCTCATCCATAGTGATGGGTTGGATCCTCATAATTTATCTAATAGATGTCTTCACAGTGCTCCACTCCTTGGGTAGGGCTCTTAGGAGCTTATTCACCTTTCAGCATCTGTGAATGGCTTTCCTTGATTTGCTTGGCCATTCACTATCTCAGTGAATCTGTTGAACATTTAGGTAACTATTTCATCTGATTTCATCCTGAACAGCATGTAGTTCCCAAGCAAGATGTTCATCTTTGTCTCTCTTGCTCGCTCGGTTCCTTCATATGTCACGACTAGTCAATCCCATATCTTTTTGAGTGTGACACAAGAAGAAATTCTATTAAATTCAGATGGAGAAAAAGAACAATACATAAGATGTTTAGCTTTTGCATTAAGAATAGCTCGTTTTCTTCTTCTTTTTCTTCTAAGGCAGTAGTAGCAGCAATAGCAGCTACTGCTGCTTGTTTTGGAGACACTCCTTGAGCTGGAGCTAGAGTTGGAGCTTGAACTTCTAGTCCATCATTAATGACTTCCCACATGTTGAGATCAACTGCTTTCACATAGGTTTGCATTCTTGTTTTCTAGTAGCTAAAATTTATTCCATCAAAGTGCAGTGTGTTGCTAGGAATACAAGTATCATGAGAAAAGAGGTTGCCAAGGTTAGCCATAATAAGATCTTTATGCTCATAAGAATACACTTCAAATAAATAGCAACCTTGCTCTGATATCAATTATTGGGACTAACTATGCAAACTAGAGGGGGGTGAATAGGTTGTTTTGAAAACTTTTAACTTTTCTTGCGAAAATAACGTGCTGTAAATGAAGATCGGGTTAAGCAGCTGTTTTAGATACTGTAAACAGAGTACGTGCTGTATGAAATAAAACGCAAGAGAGAAACAGCAGCGCAGAAAAGATTATAATGGCTCGGCTTATAACCAAGCCTACGTTCACTGTCAAGATTAACAGCTGCAAGACAGGCTGGACTGCACTAGAGATTTGCTTAATAAGTTACAAATAGCAAGTGTTAATCCTAAACACTTGATAGATCACACTATCAGGATTCAGCCACTACACTCTCAAGAACACTTGTTCACTTGCAAACTCTCTTTATGCAAAGATTACACAGAGGATCTTTCGAGTATGAATAGAGAAGAATATCAACAGGAAGAGTAGTTTAAGCGACTGTTTTGGTTCAATGTATATGACTCTTCCACTTTGCTAGAGAATGATCGATTCTATTTATAAACATCTTCAATATAGCTATTGGAGATGCTTCTTCTAGCCGTTAGAGATCCATTGGTCCTGTTGTCCTAGGATAAAGCTGCCCATACAGCCTTTCTCTTGGACTTCTATAGTTTTTGCTAAAAATAGGCACTGTCGCTGCTTCCCTGTGCTAACTGCTTTTGACATTGCTGCCTGTCGCCTATTGTCTATTTTCTAATTGATCCTCCAATCTTCCGTGGTGTAGCTCCTATCTTAAACAGTCATATTCCTCAACGAACATCTTCATGTTGTGTTCGCAAACATCAGGAACCACGTCTTGCATTACCTTTGATAAACAGCCGCTCCAACTGCTGTATAACTCGTTGGTACTGTTTCCATTTACTGCACTTGGAGTCTTCATGATATTTCACCCGATGGATCACACCATAGGTTTCATCTAGTCTGCATATATCATCTCAAAGATCTGCACATACATCATGTAAGTGATTGTTTGGGAATCATCAAAATTACTTGGAAGTGTTTCTCCAACATTTTTATGTACCCACATCTTGTTGGACATAATATACTCTTGGATTTGAAGGGCATGGCCAAATGTCGATGTTAGAGGAAATCGATTGGATCTCCCTCTTTAATTTATTTATAACTAGTGAAAACACTGCATTTTGTCACCATATCATTTTATAAAAAATGTTGATGGGTTATTTCTAAATATAAGTACAACAAGTCAATTAGCCTTATTCTTTTTATAAATGTTGAATTGCATATTGTCATTAAGAAAAGTTATTGCTTCAATAGAGGAACGTTAGATTAACTCGAATAAGAGTTTATATTTTTAAATACATTAAGAAGATAAATCGTTCTCTTTATCCAATATCTCTGGTGGTTGGAGTGATTCTTAACCATTTGGTGAGATTTCTCTAAATGATGTAATGATAACATGCATTAAATAGTTACTGAACGAAACAATTTGCTTCACAACTCAATCTATTATGCATAATCGACAAGAATACAAAAACTAATCAAAACATAAATAAAGGAAAATTTCCCAAATTAGTGAAGTTTGTCTAGCAGTTCAAGGCACAAAAGGGCATTGTCTTGGAAAAATAGAAAGAACATACAAAAACCACTTGGAAAGAAAAGCAATTTTTTTTGTTGTTGAAGAAATAAGAAAGGAAAAGAAAAGAAATAAATATTCACATGTTGCCAAACCAAACCAAATTAATAATGAGTTGGCCAAATGTCGACACAGCATATCTTTGGAACCTTATAATCGCAAGATTCGGGTCTTTCCCTTCTTTTGATTTTACATCCAGCTTTGGCCAATGTCAATGATGCAAAACTGATTGGACGGGAAGTCTCTCCATGCCTTGCTTAGAACTGACCATGTCTGCAGCATCAAAAGCAACTTCGACGACGGCAATGACCTTTCAATTACTCCGGAAATCAACTCGAGCTTCGTTTCATGTTGAACATTCGCAAAATCTTGTCCAAATATCTTGCTGATCGATCACTCAACCGTGACTTGAAAGGAAAATCAGCCATCTCCAATAGAGTCCAAGGACCAGAATCACACCAGCCACAATTGCACTATACATTGATTTGTGGGATTTGTTACGAGGACGAATTGTACACACGTCTATGAGTTCACATGGAGATTATTAGATTTACGAGGGTTTACTTTAAACATTATGAATTGGACATGAGATTTTGCAGCTTTCAAGACACAAAAGCTATCCGTCCTTTCACTTGTTTGACGTATATCATAGCTTATGTCTTGGAATTTCGAATTGGCAATCGATTAGCTCAAAAGTTATCACCGTGGTGTCATTTTACTCTTGAATTTTGGTTTGCATCATATGACTTGCAAGGAACATGTTTTTCGGATCAAAATCTTTTCACAGCAAGTGTAATTTGATCGGAAATGAATGAAATCACACAAAATTCACCTTTGATCCGGTGAACTCGCACTTCACAAGTACGCTGGTTGCAAGCTTTTCAGCAATTAGGAACGGAAAGCATTTGAAGAGGCAATCCAACCCGAACCAAGTTCGCTCGAAAGGGCAAATTGGAAGCAGCCCAATGATTTCAATGGGGATCCAACACAATCGCAATTTGCCCTCATTTCAAGTGAGGACCTTTTCTACACGATCTAATCGATTGGCCCACGTGTCATGTTCGCACGACCATCGCATGTGGGCTTTGGATCGGGAGATCCTTAACTAGCTCTCCGTGTGTGGCCAGGCTGAGACACCAGCAATCGCCAATGGGGAGGGTGTCAATCAAATCCAACGAGTGCACTAGGATAAACATGATCCAGGCAAAGGATCTGAACTGCCCATGGAACTCACTTTCATGCTGTCGCTTTGGGAGGCAAGCTTTTGTTGATAAAAAGCACCGAAAGGCAAATCCATCTTCCCATCTTGGTCATGGCTTGAATTGGAGAAGATAGAGCCCCACATATTGAAGAGGAGAATCGGCCACGTCCTTTTGCTAAACTTTGAAAACCCTGTGCTCAAGGAAGCATAAGTACAATTATTTGTTTGACAAAACAACAATTAGGCTCACGCCCTTGGACGTGCCCCACAATACGGTCTAGTCAAGGTCCGTGTTTTCTTCGATTTCTTGTGAATAATGGCTTTTGGTAATCATCTCTCGAGACGACAAGAAATATCGGCACACACTAGCACAATCCGCAAATGTGGAAACTGACATTTCATTGACTAATAAGTGTGCTTCCGATTCGGGTTTCGATTAAGTAGGTTTTGAAGTTGGTCGACACCAAATGGCTCTAAGGTGGCCCAACGATTTGATTGCTGTCTTTTCCTTTAGTATTAGATCCTGATCAATTCCTTCAATCCTAATATTGGAAAGATATTTCTGAATTAGAAAATGAGCTAGTAATTCGATATTCTTTTATTGGAAAGATGTCTTGAATTTAGCTACCACCCAAATTGTGCTCCATTGGCTTAACTTCTTTAAGATGTTGTCCACTTTGGTCTATCCCTTAGTAAGCCTCACAGTTTGTCATTCTCGCCAACCAGGTTGTTACAGTACGCCAAAGTTCACATCAAATGGAAGAGGCCCTTTTGTGTGATTTATCAATAAGCCTCGCTTCACCATCTCATAAGGACGTCCAAATATTCCATTCCTAGGGACTTGAAACAAATGGATCGGGTTGGGTCGTTACCAAGGGAATATAGGAGCATGACCTCTCCAATGGAAGTATCGTTCGAGTACAGACAAAGTAATTTGTTATTAGTCTTGAAATGACAAAGTAATAACTTCTTTAAGATGTGGTTCGGGTACAGACATAGTAATAAGAAACTCCCGGTCGTTCACATCCTCTACTTTTGAAAACACTACTTTGCACAAGCAATTTGTTATTAGTCTCGAAATTAGGCTTGTTGTCCTTTGATATTATGGCTTTATTTAAGAAAGGGATAATGACACTAATGGTGCCTGAACTTTGGCCCAATGTACAATGTGGTCCCTAAACTTTTAATTTGTTTAATGTAGTCCCTAAACTTTAACCCCTAAACTTTTAATTTGTTCAATGTAATCCCTGAATTTTTTTATACATATTCAAACTAGTCGATGAAAATGTTCAATATTGTTCCTGAACTTAAATTATTGAAAGGACGACATTAAATATTTTCAAATAGTCTAAGGACTAGTTTGAATATGTACTAAATGTTTATGGACTACATTGAACAAATTAAAAGTTTATGGACTAAATTGCACATTGGGCTAAAGTTCAAGGACCATATTGAATAAATTGAAAGTTTATGGACCACATTACACATTAGGCCAAAATTCAAGAATCATTTGTGTTATTTTCCCTTTAAGAAATTGCTAATTTTCTACTTCAAATGCCAAACCATTCTTTTAACGTCACCCATCCAAAACCCTAATTCGATTTCCAAAGTAAACTGACACGTATATGTTTTAGTAATTATTGAAATTAAACGATCCGAAGGTGATGGAGTCAAGGCGCTACACTGATAACGGTGTTCAGGGAAATCAATTGAAAGATGCTTTTAGGGCTAAACCCACCTCATGCATGGCGATTGTCCCAAAGCCGTGCTCTAAATTTTTATGCAAAGCAAGCTAGTTGGCTCGGTTTTCGAACTTTAGGTGGCAAGTCGGCTTCTAGCTAATGCCTAAGATTTGGGTTTCTTATCGATCTTAGGATGAATAGATTGGTAACGAATCCTAAAAGAATCATGAGAACCTCAAGAACCTGTCCACGTGGATAATGAAATCTACTTGTCCCCTAACTTCTACACCTCCGATTACTTGCAATCGAGGATTTTCATGCTATTCAAACTTGATTCTGTCAATAAAGGTGGGTGTACTCGGAGATTAGATAACCGAGTACCAAACTGATGAACCAATTCCTCTAGGTTCAACTTCTTTATATCCTCAAGCATATGTTTCTAAGTAATGAGTAAAGTTACCATGTTTCCACAAGGCTTACTGTGAAATCCAGAAATTTTTACATGAATTGATAATATTTAGTATATTAAGATAATTATTAACTCATCTAGATTTTGGATGACATTTATGAAGATTTCAATTAGGTCACTAATTAATTGTGTGACATGCGGAAAATTCGAAAGATACCTTCTGTGTTCCTGTTTTTCTGAATTCAATTCTGTTAATAATTATAAGATTACGAACATATATATTTTAAGGAAATAACTTTAAAAAAGTGTGTTCACTAATTTCAATTTGCTTAAATTAATTGATTTATTTTAGGTTCATTAGTTAGAGTGACGGTGAAAAACTTATCATCATAGTAATCGTTTGCGGGGATTGATATGCTCCAAAATACATATTGGACAATTTTCGAAGTTAAAGTTTACTAAGTTGAGATCTCGCTAGCGTCCGATAACTTGAGCTAGCTAGAGTTGATCAAATAAGGGTGTGTTCAGTAATATTTTTGTTTATCTATTTTTCTATTCTTTTGTTCCTCATAACGTTAAAAAAAAAACAAAAATCCATATGTGTATGTCAGTCAATTTTTCTATTCCCTAGAATAGATCAATAGCTAGGGAATAAATTTGGAATAGAAACAAAAAGTAAAGAAAATCTACTTTTTTGTTCCTGGAAGCAAAAAGAGAAACAATGTCATTTTAGAGAAATAAGCTTAATATAACCTAATGCTCGTCTTTACACCCACGAGTTCACGACCCGCTAATGACTCATATGGATCGCCGATCACATGCTATACAAAGTCTACCTTTTTGTAAATAAAAAATCTACTATTTTGTTAAGTTCGTGGAAATCTATATAAAGTTTGATGCAACGTTCCTCGTCTTTCACAAAAGATATGAGTATCGCATGGATAAACAGTAGGTCTAATAAAACTCCTATCCAAAAGCTATTGAAATTGTGTTTTCAAACCTTTTAGTTCAAAAAGTGTAATCCAATATGGTGCCTTAGAGATATGTGATGTACCAAGCATCAAATCAGTACAGAAATCAGTCTCTCTATCAAGGATAGGGATAATTTAATAGCGATCCCAATGATGTCTGACAACAGGAGTAACTTTCCAAGTTTACAACATATTTTCTTTTATCTTCACAAGCCAAATAACCACAACAACCCTTTTTCAAAAGTCAATTCGCTTGTAGGCATGAGATCAATTTTGGAAAAATGTCTTTACAACTTCTTGAAAAATAGAATTTGGGCTGATTTAGAATATGAAAGAAAATAAATAAAAAATCAACAGTAGTACGATGAGAGATAACTTATAATAACATCAAAATCTTATATATCCAACTCCATTAGATCTACCAGGAACTTCTACATTATCAAACTAGAGCACACATTTCTTGGACACATGATCAGAAACTAAGAAATACTTGTAGTAGAAGTATAAACACCTCATTCACATTATCAAAGGCTCAAGCAACATATCAAGCTTCTTAGCAAATTTGTAAAACTAAAGGAACACTTAGCACTGGGATCAAATGACCATAAGCACATCGTGAGGCAATAAAAAAATGTTACATGCAATAATTACGTTAGATGCTGTTGCATCTTCTTCCATCATGACAAAAACTTTCTCAATTGCCCTCTACTTTTGCTGATTATCCTTTGACCTATCAACTATAGGGGCATTTCTACGCATAGAACAATTGCGTGCTATATGTCTGGGCTGCCCGCATAAAAAAAAATATGATCTATACTATCAGCTGAAGCATCCCTCTGCATAGAACAATCACATGCCACATTTCCCATTTTCTCGCATAGAAAGCAGATCCTGTATTACAATGAAAATGACTTGCGTGACACTTCCCACAAATGTTACAAGAGCCCTTATTATTTTGATTTTTGGAAAATTCCAAATAACGACCTGAAGTGGATCTTGTTTCAAATAAGGGCCTAAAGTGCCTTTATTTTCTCAATAAGGGCCTGAAATAGTTATGTCAATCTCAAAAAAGGCCTTCACCTCACTAGCTAGTGAAGAGCACTTTCATCCTTTACTTTTTTTCTTTTTCTAACTATTGGCCGCCTCACTAGCAATGGGGTGGCAGTGATGGCCAACGGGGTCATCGACAGCCCTCGCCAAAATGGGGAGAGGGCCGGCCCTCTCCTAGATCTAGGTGAGAAGGAGTAGGCGAGGGCCTGCAACCCTCGCTCAAATTGCGGCGAGGACCTGTTGGCCCTTACCTCTAGTCAGCGAGGGTCACCGGTGACCCCGACAGCCATAGGCAGGAGGAGCCTCTCACTTGTATTTTCTTTTCTTTTTAAAAAACTTTTAGCATTTTTAATTTTTAATCTAATTTAACTAAAATTTAGGTTAAAATTATCTTTGGACAAAAATTCCCTTGACCGATTGAAATATTTAGCCGGCCGACAAGGTTAAGCCCTTATTTGAAACAAAATCCGCTTTAAGCTTTTATTTGAAATTTTCCCTTGATTTTTAAACTTTTCTGTCTTGTTATCATTTCTCCTTCGTTGTTGCCGCTCGCATGATTCCCTTTAAAATCATTATGCCCTAGTCTCTTGGGTTAATGTTTACTATATGTATCACACTCTAAAATGTCTTGTTCTATCGTTATTGCTCTCTCCAAGACATATTTGTATGCGGTCTGTCCATGAGAAGAAAGCTTAGAATGGATCACTAACATGAGCCCTTTCTCAAAGTGTTCGACTTTATCTTTTCCCATTGGATATGGGGTTCTTCGCAAATCTACTCAATTGATTGAAAAGACCAGCATACTCTATAACGGTAGAGACACCTCTGAGATATTTACTTGAAGTCGCCCCTTACTTTAGCTTGAAAAGACTATAGATATCTGGTTGCAGAAAGACTTGGCAAAATCTTTCTATGAGACAGGCGCATTGTCGTCTTGAAATGCTAGTAGAGTCTCTTCGCACCAGTACTTAGCTTTGCCTTCTAAGTAGTGAGTGGCAATGTCAACTTAACTATCATCATTAAAATCTGTCTGATCCCCTTTATCTGTCTGATCCAACACTCGGTCATAATAAAATCTGATTTCCCATCATAAGTGTGTGGATTCACCTGGCGAACGTGCATTGTTTCCAAGTTGTTGCTCCACTTCTAATCAATTCATTCACTTGACGATGTAAATTGATCGCTACTTACGAACTCCAATTAAATCAGTTTCAATGGTAGGCTGGTGGGATTCATCCCTCACCTCCGACGAGTTAGAACTTGGATCATGATGATTCTATTGTCTCCTTGTCGAACCTGCACCTCCAAAGCCTTAAGACACATCTTGGTGTTGGAGGTAATGACTAACTTGCCTTTATCATTTTTACGAAGCAAAGGAAGCATCTTTGAGTTAGAACCCATGGTCACCTAGACGCAAAATGAAATATACATTGCAGTACCTAACAAAAGATAAAACACATTAAAAACTAACAAAGAACCTCATGTTGTGGAAATCCTCTATACATGTTTTGAAGACTGACAAAACATTCTATTAAACTGGACTCATACTAATGAGATCAATTTTCATGTGATATATCCAAGGAAAACTTATTCGGATCTTATTTATCAATCTTTCGATTTTACCACGTCTGAAGTCTTGGTCCGCATATTGAATGGACTCTACTAGAGTATTATGAAGGAACTATTTAAGACTTGCACGAAGGATATTGTCAAGTTCCTGTACTTCTATATACTCGACATATAAGACAATCTCAGACCTTAAGTATATTCAGATCTTCGTAAGTAACATTTGAAGACAACCTCTAACTTATTCATATCTTATTTATCAATCTCTGGATTTTACCATGTCCAAAGTCTTGGTCCACATATTGAATGGACGCTACTAGAGTATTATGAAGGAACTATTTAAGACTTGCATGAAGGATATTGTCAAGTTTCCGGACTTCTATATACTCAACATATAAGACAATCTCAGACCTTAAGTATATTCAGATCTTCGTAAGTAACATATGAAGACAACATCTAAAGTGATCTTCTAAAGACAACATCTGAATATCAAAGATCTTTCAGACCCGATCTCCAACGGATATATAACAACCATGTGACAGATAGGGATCTGGCCTGGTGTTTCACTTTGGATATAATTAATCCATGATCAAATCTTAGATTGATTTGCAACGGATAATCAAAAAGCAAATCTCTTTATTTGATCGGATATTCTCTTGATTGGCGCGATATACTTACCTTACTTGGAACTCAGCTTATGGAAACTCGGATTCTAGTTGTATGGGCGATAGAATCAACGGGAGATTCAATCTTTTTTTCAACGGCTACTTAACATCTTTTGGTAAGTTCGGATAAAACAAAAGGTCTGATGAACTATCCTCTGAAGGCTATCCAACGGCTAGTTTGGAAGCAGATGAGTATAAAAAGAGGATGCAATGCCCAAGTGAGGGTGCAAATCATAAATTCCAAAGTGCTAGAGAGCCTAGTTCATATACACATGTTATCGAGAGAGCATACATTGTAATCGTCGAGAGGTGTTGGTTGAGAATTACGTGATCAAGAGAGTGATCATCTTGAGTGCACATACTGTAACCTCTAATTGATCCATTTGATAGTGGAAACCAGCCAAAGAGGCTAATCGTATGGAGAGTGGACGTAGGCTTGACTAAGCCGAACCACTATAAATCTCTTGTGCAATTTTCTCTATCCCCACTCTCTTTATTTTGATAGAGCATTACACTCTTACTAATCTCTGATATAGCTCTGTTGTTCATCACTGTTTGTTAATTTTGCATAATCAAACTTAAGTATTTTAATTCCATATTAATTTCTTAAGTTTGCTTGAATTCACCTATCAACCCCTCTAGGTGATATTACTAGCTATATCAATTGGTATCAGAGCTCAGTGCTCATTGTTTATTGAAGTACTATATTACTTCTGAGTTAACGATCTATTATGGCTAGTGGTTCTTTGGTAGGTCTCAATGAAAGTCAGAGTGAATCAAGACCACCTTTTTCAAAAGAAAAAAATATGACACATGGAGCAATAGAATAATGGCATACATCAAATGCAAAGACAATACATATTGGGATATTGTCACTGATGGTGTCAGGCCGAAACCAAATAAAGACAAAGATGGCAACGAATTACCTCCTTTATCAGATGTTGAGATAGCTAGAAGAGAGGTTATTGATTCTAAAATTATTTATGTGTTTTACTGTGGTCTATCTTCTTCTGAATATAACCGCATTGCTTCATGTAAGTCAACTAAAGAGATTTGGGACAAGCTCTATATCACTTACTCTGGAACTGATCAAGTCAAGGAAACCAAACTCAACATTCTTCTTGGACAATATGAAGCCTTTAGGATGAGACTGTGAAAGAAATGAATGATAGGTTCACAAACATAGTCAATGGTCTTTAGCATCAAGGAAATCCTATCTCCAAACCAATGAGAGTCAATAAACTCTTGCGAGCTCTAATAAAGGAATGGAACAATGTCAAAACTTCCATTTGAGAGACTCAAAGAATCTCACCTCTTTTCATGAAAGAACTCATTGGGATACTCACCTCATATGAGGCAAAATGCTTGAATAAAGAAGGTGAAACTAAAGGTGTGAAGTCAATTGCTTTAAAGTCTTATATTGACTTTGATGGCTCAGATTCTGAAGAAGAAGAAGACGATGAAGAATTGGCACTAATGGTCAAGAAGTTCAAAAGAATGGCCAAAAAAGGAAGAAACTTCAAATCCAAAAGACCCTTCAATCAATTTGAAAAGAAAAGGCTCTTAGAAGATAGAGAAGACAGCAAAGACCTAGTGTGCTTTCACTGCAAAAAGAGAGGGCACATCAAACCAAACTGT
This sequence comes from Metrosideros polymorpha var. glaberrima, assembly GCA_001662345.2. Lineage (NCBI taxonomy): Eukaryota > Viridiplantae > Streptophyta > Magnoliopsida > Myrtales > Myrtaceae > Metrosideros > Metrosideros polymorpha. Next base: position 12,992,415 of record BCNH02000004.1, on the reverse strand, counting down.
CCCATGCTTTAGAGAAACAAAGGCAGATACGAGAAATCAAAGAAAGCCTTAAAAGCATAAACCTGGAGTGACACTAAGTGTGAAGAAAGTGATGAAATACATGCAAATATTTGCTTGATGGCACACTCAGACCCTAATTCAGACTTTGGAGAAGAAGCAGAGGTAAGTCATCTGGATCTACCAAATGAAATTTCTGAATTCATGAAGAATTATGTTTGGATCATAAAATTGCCCTTAAGAGAATATTCGAATTGAAAAAGGAAGTTGCTAGCTTAAAACAACAAAATCTTTCTAAAAAAGATGAGATGGAATCTCTTCAAAAAGAATGTTGTCAAGTCAAAGAAAGTTAAGATTTATTTTCAAAAGAAAATGTTACATTAAGGAATGAAATTTCGAAAATCAACAGAAAATTCACGTCTGGCTCCAAAAATCTGGAACACATTCTTAATATACAAATTCCATACTACAACAAATCTGGTTTGGGATTAGAAAAGGAAAATAATCTTCAAAATGATTTTCCAATAGTAAAGGAAATATTGAAATAGAGACCAAAAAAATTTACTTACCAAAATCATTTTCGAAAGCAATTCACAAAATCAATTGGAGCAAATTTCTTTAAATGTTCAAATTGTGGAAATCCAAATCATTTAAAAAAATGAATGTCCTAAAGTCTGGCGATCTATTCAGAAAGAAATCCTAAGAATGATAACACCTCCTAACCCCAAAGGACTTAAGAAAATTTGGGTACCAAAGAAAGCTTGAAACTTTTTTATCTGTACAGATACCAAAAAGAAAAAGAAACAAATGGTACCTAGATAGTGGCTACTCTCGACACATGATAGGTGATATAAATAAATTCTTTCAACTGATCAAAATTGATGGTGGCAGTGTATCATTTGGTTGAAACAACAAAGGAAGAATCATCAATAAAGGAACAGTCAAGATAGGAAATCTTACTATTAATGACGTTTCTTTAGTAAAAGGGCTTAACTATAACTTGATAAGTGTAAGTCAATTATGTGATGCTGGATATAAAATATGCTTTCACGAAAAAAAATGTTTAGGTTTAAGGAGAGACATCAAACAATCTTTTTTGGGGAGAAGACACAGAAACATCTATCTGCTAGATGTAAAGTCCGAAGATATTTAATGTCTTGTATCTATCAAAGATGAATCAAAACTATGGCAAAGAAAACTTGGACACATCAGCATTAAGCAAATTTCTAAGTTGTCCAACAAAAAGCTTGTCCGAGATTTACCAAAAATGAGGTATGAAAAGATTGAGATATGCACAACCTATGAAGCACGGACACCCTCCGGAGGTCCTCGAGTCGTGTCCAACATGTGTCGGACATGCGCCAGACACGCTTGGACACGCGGTCAACGCGTGTCAGACGTCTGACACACGTTGACCAAATCTCGGACATGTGCCGGGCGTGTCCGACACGTTTGCCTTGTTCGCACAAGGCCTAGCCCAACCCAGCAGCACAAGGCCTATGCCCAGACACGATCTCTTTTTGCAATCTCTATTTGTGATTCCTCTTTCTCTCTTACAATCGTGATTTCCAATAGCCCTAGCATCCTCTTCATCCTCTTTCTGCAATCGCGATTCATGACTCGTATAGCACCGCAATCTCTCTCTCTTTGTGCAATCGACATTCGTAAACGCGCCCTCTCTCTCTCTCTCTCTCTCTCTCTCTCTCTCGCACGAAGCCATCAGACCAGTCTCGCGAAGCCACAGACCGTTTCAGGTTTTGATTCCCTCTCCTGTTTTTATTTCTCTTGCTTTTAGAATAAGGGAATATTGTGTTAGCTTGTTAGGTTTTGCTTTTGAACTTTTGCATCGAACGATGCATGTATATCAATAGATGTGACGCCATGCATTTTTGCTTGACTGGTGCAAGAAACTTCTCTTGGTTCTGTAGTCGTGTGAGTCGTGTGATTGTAATATGCACATCTATAGTTGGACCAATTCTGTTGATGGGGACACTATTCCATTTCTTTTCCACAAGGAAAAACGTAAGAATAGGGACAAAAAATGGATAAGCAATTTGACAAGGAGAGCAAAACAAATATATGTAACAAGGTTAAAATCTGCAGATTATGCATTTGTTTATTAAGTTGTTGGCATCAAGTGTGGCGGGGTTTATATTTTGTGGGAGCAGAGATTTTCTTGATGCTTCGATCCATGTTTGTTGCATGATCCTGAAGGAAAAGCCAAATCAGGGTGATTTCCACTCATTAATTTCTCCTCCTTCCCCCTTTGCTCATTGACAAAACCCACTAAACATGATTCTAGACACCCAAATCAACATGGCACCAACCCACCAACAAGTTCTGCAGATTCATTACCTGTGTAGTTCTAATTAAATGGTGTATTAGAGACATGTCTTTCTTGGTCACACCCATTATAGTGTTTGCTCATCTATGATGGTGTTTAGGTTAAACTGGAAATTATTTTCCTCTCTTTTTTCCTTCAAGAATTGCTGAAAAGAACTTGCTTTTACAAGTTTCTTGGATTGTCATTCTGTTGTTGAGCTACAATTTTTATATGATCTGTGCCATCTCCTTTTTTTTTTTGCTTAATGTGCTTTATTGCTGTGATCATAGGCTCATAGCATGGCCCTACAACTTTGCAAGTGTAACAAGTTAGCTATGTCTCTTAGACAATTTTCTCCTGTGATCATATTCTGCTTTTCTCTTTAACATAGCATGAACAGACTCCTTTAGAGGAGTTAGTGACATATTCTGCTTTTCTTCTTTAGGTTAGCCAATTTTGATTATGTCTTGCTGAGAAAGATCTAAATATTATTATGCTTTTCTCTTTGTATTTGTAGAATGACTTCTTCAAGCATGGATAGTATTACTTCTGGTACACAACCTCTCACATCTAATACTGAAGAGTTAAATAAACCATTGTGGAGGTATATTACTAAGTTAGCTAATCATGATGATGCGTGGGGAAATTTGTTTGGAAATGCAAATTTTGTGATAAGGATTTCTAGAGTTCATACACGAGAGTTAGGGCCCATTTGTTGAAGATAGGTGGAAAAAGAATTGGAAAATGTGGAAAAGTAAAATACAAAGATCTTTTGGAGATGAAAACATTAGAATAAGAGGTTAATACTAGGTTATTGAGTAATGCTCCTAGAAATGTGCCTTTGCCCCCTTCTAGTTTTTTAATTAGTGGTGGTGGTGGTGGGATGGATTAATTCTTTGACTTCAAAAAAAGGAAGATTGGAAGTGGGAGTGGGAGTGGGAGTGGAGGATCAATTGAGAAGGCATTCAACATAACTCATCGGGAGCATTTAGATTATGAGATTGCTAGGATGTTCTATTCGGCGGGTTTACCGTTTAACCTAGCAAGAAACCCTCACTTTCAATCCACTTTCACTTATGCCGCTAATTATAATATTGCGGGGTATGTACCACCGAAATATAATTTGTTGATGACCACTTTGTTACAAAAAGAAAATGCAAATATTGATAGGTTGTGTGCACCTATTAATAGCACATGGAGGGAGAAGGGTGTAAGTATGATGAATGATGGATGGAGTGACTCACAAAGGAGACCACTCATTAATTTTATGGCGGTGTCGAATGGAGAACCTATGTTTATAAAAGCGGTTGATTGTTCGGGAGAAACAAATGATAGACATTTCATTTTTAACTTATTGAAAGAAGTTATCAATGAAGTTGGGCATGAGAATGTGGTCCAAATAATTAAAGATAATGCTTCAAATTGTAAGGCCGCGGGATAACTCATTGAGTAACAATTTCCATCCATTGTTTGGATGCCTTGTGTGGTGCACACTCTTAATCTAGCTTTGAAGAACATTTGTGCCGCAAAAAATGTGGAGAGCAATCATGTAGTTTATGATGAATGTAGTTGGATTTCTGAGATAGTTGGGGAAGTTATGCGAATCAAACATTTCATCATGAACCATTCCATGATATTAGCAATATATAATGAGTTTGTTAACTTGAAGTTGCTTTCCATGGTGGATACACATTTTGCTTCGATAATTGTGATGCTTAGGAGATTTAAGTTAGTAAAGAGTGGTCTTCAAAGCATGGTTATTTGTGACAAATGGAATGTCTATCGAGATGATAATCAAGAGGGGGCCAAGTTTGTTAAGGAGAAGGTGTTGGATGATTTTTTGTGGGATTCAATTGATTATATACTTTCTTTCATCGCTCCTATTTATGACACACTTAGATTTTGTGACACCGACAAGCCTTGTCTTCACTTAGTTTATGACATGTGGGATTCAATTATAAAAGAAAATGAAGAGAGCTATATATGAGCATGAAGTGAAAATGCTAGATGAGGAGTCTACATTTTATGAGATGGTTTGTCATGCCCCGAGCCCTCGGGCACGCGACCATCCGGATACACTTATCCTTTTGGTCATTAAATGTGACGTCCCAGGACGTGTCGGCAACCCATTCATTTTGTCTTTTGAATTGTGCATGCGAAAACGAATACAACCCCTGACAGCAGGGATAGCAGGAAAAACAACAGCACCAACAACAAAACAAATAGCATTCGAGCACATCGCCACATCAATTACCAATGACGCATTAAAAATACATTATTTTCTACTAAAAATCTTTTTAGGCACATGGAAGGTTAATTCTATGGCCAACCTCATCATAAACATGTCCAGCATAATCAGCATAAAATTCTAACCATTAACTCAACCCAGGTTAATTAACCCAACCATGGTTAATTAACCTAACCATGATTAATTAACCTAACCATGGTTAACTAACCCAACTAAGGTCAACTAACCTAACCAAGGTTAACTAACCCAACCAAAGTTAATTTAACCCAACCATAGTTTAGCCAAACTAACCATAGTTAAAAGTCTAATTGCACCTTAAAGTAACCGTAAGTGCAATTAGTAGCCTAATCAAGGATTAGGAGGTTAACTCACCGTTTAACGGCGACGGCTACCACGGCGACGACAGCGGCACAGCTTGAGGGCGGCGGCTTGGCTTGGCTTGGCTAGGTGGCTGACGGCAAAGCTAGGCGGCTAGCTTGGTGAGGGCGCGGCTCACGGCGATGGACGGCAACGTGCGGCTCAAGCTTGGTGACGGCGACGACGACTAGCCTCACAGCGGCAACTTGGACGGTGGTGGTGCGGTGGGTGGCAAGATGGGCGGCAGTGAAGTGGTGGTGGTGGTGGTGGCCAAATGGCAAGGAAAAAGAAAGAGAGAAAAAACTTGCAAGAAGGAAATGAAAAAGTGAAAGTGAAAGAGAGAGAGATAGAAAGTTGTCTTGCAACTTTTCAAAATATCTTTCTTTTGGCTTCTAATAATTCAAGACAACTTGCATTATTGAATGAAGAAGACAAGATAAGATGAGGCAAAAGGGGGGGCCTCATGTTCGGTCACCAAGGGGGAAGAAAGAAGATTGCAAGACAAATGCTTTTAATTAGCTTTGTCTTAAATCAATAAATGCCATCTTAGAAATATCTCTCTTCTAGAAGGGGTAAAAGGGTAATTTCCACCCTCGGCACTATTCACATGGGGCTTGCACTATTCACGTGGGCTTGGCTTGAATTTTTACGGGCCCAATGGGCTTGATATCCAAAGAGTTCTTCATTTTGGGCCAAAAATGGGCTTCGGGGGCAAAATGGTCATTTCCCACTATGGGCCCTCTTGAATTCCGAAAATAATAGAAATTAGGCCCGTCGGTTTGTGCCTAGCCCATAACGTCTCTTCGTTCCATAATTCTCGACTTACTGTCTCTTCTGCAAAAATTTAGGGTTTGTCTGCAAAATTTTAGGTCGTCTTTGTGGACTAAAAACGACGACGTCCATAGCGCGCCAATTCCTTTAAATAAACCCTTTGGCATTGTTATCCCAATAATCGTGCTTTAACCGAGTGGCAGGCGCACGAGACGCGCACGAGACAAGGGAGGTCTGCGGTTCGAAACCCGCGAGCAACGGCCTCTGTTTTCATTCTCTTCTTTCTTTCCTTCTTTTTTGCTATTTTGTCCAAAATTCCTATCACACATTTTGTTCAAAAATTAATTTCAACGATCGTCCTTCGATTATTTCATACTGTCGAAAATTCGGAATATTACATTATTCCACATCGTCGA
>BCNH02000004.1:12947348-12984626 GCA_001662345.2 Metrosideros polymorpha var. glaberrima | reverse complement strand
CAATAAAAAAAAATTATAAAAATGATAATTTATCATGTATATATAAAAATTTATATTAATATACAACGTGACCCAAAGTGTCGAAATTTTCTATTTTTTAGAAATGACATGTCAGCATGTCGTGTCGCTTGTCAGTGTCGGTGCTACTTAGTGCATAGCTTGCACCTTGAGCAAACAGGTAAGAAGTTCTTTCGAGTCCTTAAACCATGTAAGTACTAAGCGAGCGTTGCAGCTACTTCATATGGATATTTTTTAACTAACCAAAAGCCAAAGTCTTGGTAGTAAGAAATTTTGCCTTGTTGTAGTAGATGACTACACTAGATACACATGGGTATTCTTTCTTGCTCGTAAAAGTAATGCATTTCTAAAATTTACAAACTTTGCAAAGAAAGTTCAAAAATGAAAAGGGCTATGATATTTCATGTATTAAAACGGATCATGAAAGAGAATTTGAAAATCAAAATTTTTTAGAGTTTTGTGATGAAAATGGTTTTCAACACAACTTTTCATCTCTTTATACTCCTGAACAAAACAGGGTATTTGAAAGGAAAATTTGTTCTTTACAAGAAATGGCAAGAACTCTTTTAATTGAAAACAAAGTTGCATCTTATTTCTGGGCCGAAGTTGTCTCAATCACATGCTATATTATAAATCGAGTCTTTCTAAAACCGATACTTGAGAAAACTCCTTATGAACTTTATAAAGGTAGAAAACCAAATATTTTCTACTTTCGAGTATTTGATTGCAAATGTTTTGTCGAAGAATACTAATGATCGACCTGCAAAGTTTGATGAGAAATCAAATGAAAGAATCTTCCTTGGTTATTCTACTACAAGCAAAGCCTATCGTGTATTCAACAAAAACACTCAAGTTGTGGAAGAATCAATGAATGTGAAGTTTGAGGAAACACTCAAATGTTGGAACCAATAGCTGAACCATTTCAAACATCTGAAGTATTCACAAACTCTAATGAAGCAAAATTTTCAGATTTTATGGATAAGGATCAAATGCTGAACAACTCGGATAACGACCTAGCAAACAATGACAAAGGAAAGGATCTCGAAGTGCATGGTGAACAAGATGATGAAACCAACAAGAACTGGAAGCACAAATCCAAACATCTAAGAAATCTCATCATTGGAAATCCAGATGAATGAATCAAAACCAAATCAAAGTACAAAGATGTTATCAATATACTAGCACTGATTTCTAAAGTTGAACCAAAAGGAATTGAAGAAGCTTTATCTGATGAAAGCTAGATAGATGCTATGCAATAAGAACTCCAGCAATTCCAGATCAATGAAGTCTATGACCTTGTGCCAAGACCAAAAAATCATCCAGTAATAGGAGCAAAATGGGTATTCATAAACAAACTGGATGACAAAGGCAAAGTTATCAGGAACAAGGCAAGACTAGTGGCCAAAGGTTTCTCTCAAGAAGAGGGAATTGACTATGATGAAACATATACACCAGTGGCCAAGTTAGAAGCCATTAGGCTACTCTTAACTTATGCATGCTATCATGATTTTAAACATTTTCAAATGGATGTAAAAAGTGCATTTCTAAATGGATACATCAAAGAAGAAGTTTATGTAGAACAACCTCCTGGTTTTGAAGAACCAAGAAAGCCTTACCATGTTTACAAATTGAAGAAAGCCATATATGGTCTTAAACAAGCACCTCGTGCTTGGCATGAAAGATTAAGCAATTTTCTGGTCAACAATAACTTTGAGAAAAGTAAAGTAGATACCACTCTCTTTATAAAGACAGCAGGTAAAGACATTTTACTCATTCAAATTTATGTTGATGATATAATTTTTTGTTCATCTAATGAACGACTTTGCAAGAAATTTTCTAAGATGATGCAAGATGAATTTGAAATGAGCATGATGGGAGAAGTGACATTCTTCCTTGGTCTTCAAGTTAATCAGACAAAAGATGGTACATTCATCTATCAAGAGAAGTATGCAAAAGAAGTTACGAAGAAATTTGACATGGAAAACAATAAAAAAAAATAGAAACTCCAATGTCCTACTCTTCTAAACTTGAAAAGGATGAGCAAGGTACAAAAGTTGATCAGAAGTTATATAGAAGCATGATAGGATCTTTCTTATATCTAACTACTTCTAGACCTGATATTCTCTTCAATGTTTGCATGTGTGCACGATTTCAATCAGACCCTAAAGAATCTCATCTTTCAGTTGTTAAAAAAATAATTAAGTACATCAGCACTTATCCTAAAATTGGAGTATGGTATCCCAAAGATTCAGATTTTGTACTTAATGGATATTCTTATGCTGATCTTGTTGGTTGTAAGATTGATAGGAAAAGTACATCTGGAACATGCCAACTGTTAGGCTATATGTTAGTTTCTTGGCATTCCAAGAAGCAAAATACTGTCGCTCTATCAACTGCCAAAGCAGAATATGTTGCACTTGGTAGTTGTTGTGCTTAGATCTTATGGATGAAGCAACAATTAAAAGATTTTTGGTGTTAAGGAATCAAACGTTGAAATTAAGTGCGACAACATTAGTGCTATTAATCTGACTAAAAATCCAATCCTACATTCTTGAGCAAAGCATATAGAGATCAAGCATCATTTCATCAGAGATTATATTCAAAATGGTGATGTGAATATTCAATTTGTAAATTTAAAACATCAATTAGCTTATATTTTCAGTTAGCCTCTTGAAAAGAATGCATTTGAGTTTATTATGAATGAATTGGGCATTACTAATCATTTTACTTAAGTCATGAAAAAGACAAGGAAAATCTTCAAAGTTTAAAGGATTACAACATCTGAAGATGCTCACTGATCGTTGTTATAAGTGCTTTATTTAGACGGAATCTTCAAATTTTGGCGCGTAAGTTTTATTTTTCCAAGAAAATTAAGTACGAAAAACGATCTCTATTATTTTTTTTATTTTTTTGGTAAGATAAGAAGTATATTATCCATCCAAAGAGTAAATTACAAGAAAGCTACCCTACGAGACAAACCTCGTACACATGGTGACAAAGAGATGTCAATGCGGGTATGAGGGTGTCGTAGGTAGAAAGGAAAAGCAACAAGGGGAGCGAAAATCCCCAACAAGAAAGACCACAAAAGGAGCGACAGAGCCAAATAGGTGGCTTTACAAGATGAAAAGAGGCACACCCGAGACTACTCAAAAATCGATGAAGAGATGCCCCAGCTACCTTGGATTCTCCGATTTCTAGGAGTGTCGTGGACATTGTTAAAAGTTAAGGCCTTGTCCTTAACAACCTTCTGGAGATGTTTTTTGATCGCCAGCAAGTAGAGGGGATGTTTCCAAAAGAGGATGTGGTTCCTCTCGATCCATATGATATGGCATAAGGCGCCAAAGGAGAATCTTGCAATAACCTTGTGGAATTGTTGGCCCCGAAGATGATGCATGGCCCACTTCAAGATCTCTTTTATTTTTAGCATCTAAATATTTTAAATCTGCAATTATTGATACAAATCTCCTCGTAAAATTAAGTGACAGTTATTCCCTTCAATTTTGGATCAATTGCCGATTCTTGCTAAAAATTGTCAAAATACGGTTTCCAAAAATTATAAATCAACGCGTCATTTCAAATCTTCCCTCTTAATATTAAATTTCTCTTCCTCTTGCACTCTCCTGTCACTCCTTGCTTTTGAAAGATTGCACTAAACACTCAAACCCTCACTTCTCTAGTGCGAACAACTCTTCCAGAACCAAAAGATCGAAACTTTCCCTCATAAACATGATCAAAATCCACTCATGGCTCCCAAATTCGCCTCGTCGACAAAGAAATCTTCAAAGGGGACTCACAAATCATCTCGAATTTCAAAAAGATCAATGAGCAGACCTACGACTGATCGGATTCATTTCAAGATTTCTGACTTTGAATGGGACAATGTGTCCAAATCCCATTTCTCATAATCAATTTGTAAGACTCTTCCTCTTGCGAATGCCAAAGTTATTGCTACCATTGAACTAAAGAAATGGATAATTTATTTCCAAAATAATGGAGTGGCCGAGCCTATAATCATGAAATTTCTGAATGAGTGGATATGTAGATGATGAAGCACTGAATGATGTGGTTGAGCAACCTTTGCGAACTTTACCTCTTGAGAAAGAAAATGTTAAGGGTAGTTCCACGAAGAAAGGAAAGGAGAAAGTCGATGACTCTTTAAAAACTCCTATGTCTGAGAATGTGGTTGAAGAAATCCTCGTTAATGGAAAAGAGGAAGACAATGATGAAAAACTATTTCAAAACTTTCAGCAAAGATTAAGTGGCTTTTACACCCTGGGAAAGGAGAAAAGAGTCCTGTTTAGATCGAAGAAACATCTAGATTACTATAATGCTTTATTGGATCAGGGAGTAGTAGAACATAGAACGGTTGATTTTGAGTTTTTCGACAATAATGAAATTCATATACAACACTATTTTGTCAAACCAAAACTCAAGAATTTTTGTCAATCTGACTATCATGTGTACCCTGCATTAACAGCCTACTTCTACTCCAATCTGTCATTTTTCTCGCTAGATGTTCTGTAGTTCCATGTTTATGACAATGAATACACAGTGACTTCCTCTAACCTTGCTGAGATATTTAGAGTATAATGTTCTAAATTCACTCTTATATATGTTTATCCCGACGAAGCATATAAGTTTCTAACTGGGATTCCAGAATTTGCAAGAAAAGCTAAATCCCATGTGTTCACCTGACCTGTTTCCTCTGGACAACATATTTTTGCATAGAATCGTCATAAGTTATCTTAGACGTAAGGGGTCTTCAAGGACAGATGTAAGCAGATACAAGGCCAAAGTAATGTGGGCCTTGGCAAATGAAAAACCTTTTTTCTTTGCCACACATGATCATCCTACACATGTACATATTCATTAAGAAAAAAAAAAAGGAAACCTTCCCTATGGATCCTTGATTACCAGATTATTTAAACACCTTCATATCACCATTCCTGATAAGCTGCTTGAGGAATCTAAGGACACCATGATCATTGGTGAAAGGATGTCAAGAAGAATGGGGTACTTCAAGAATAAAGAAGGATGGATGAAGAGAGGAAAAAAAGTCAGGGTCACTGTTAATGATCATCTGGATGTGGATGAAACTGAGGCTTCAAAGAAAAGAAAAAGGTAGTCCAAAAAGTCTGCCACTTAGGCATCCAAACCTTCTAAGAAAGGAAGTTTCAAACTCTTGTAAAAAATATTGCTGGTGGATGAAATATCTTCTGAGAATTCTTCTATAAATGTTGATATCCATGATGTTGAGGAAGCATTAGTGAAAAGCAAGACCTCTGAGGAGTCCTTTACCAATGTCATGGATGAGGATGACACCTCTAACTTCAATACTGATGAGGGTTTGAGCATTGAAGAAATTATGTTACAGTAGCGACAAGAGATAGCCAGGGCTGCTATTGAAGCAGACAGACAAGAAAGAATGAGAGCTGAAGCTGAACGACTGAAAGCAAAAGAAGAAAAAGAAGCCCAAGCAAAAGCTGAAGCAGAGGACAAAGCAAGAACAAATGCAGAATCTTGAATAAGGGCCGAGCACAAAGCTGAGTAGAAGAGGCTTAAAGAAGAGCAGAACTTGTATGAGCAAGAAAGAGCTAAAGAATACTTTACATACCATGTTGAGAACAAAGAAGATGGAAGTATTCCAGTCTCTGAGCCTACTGAAACTGATCCTTCAATGGTAGAGCTTGCGATCACAATTACAAGCTCTGAGAACTTAACCCTCAAAGAGTTTTAGCAGCTGCAACAATGGCACTGTCCTCATTTATGTCTGTTACTTCTGCGAGTGGTGGCTACTTTGCTGGAACTTCTCGGACTCCTCAAACTCCAAGATATGCAAATTTTAAGGGGGAGCCTTCTAAATCAACTGATCTTCCCACACCTAATTTGATAAATCAAATGTTTCAATTTTTATGTGCTAAGATTGATTGAATCAAAGATGAATTTCATCTCAAAACTAAGTTGATGATGGACATGATTGCAAAACCAAACTCCTCGCATCCGTTCAATGATGTTCAGTAGAGACAAGCTCAGATTATGAATGATATTGATTATCTCAAATATCATATTGAAGACAAGCTGAACCTCTTGAATGGAGTCGTGTCTGGAAAACTGGGACATTTCGATAAGCTGCTAGAAATATACCTTAAGGAATTTCAGAGTACTCAGTAGAAGATGAGATTCTTTGACTTGGTTCCTAAACCTTTTGAGCCGTTTTTCCCTCCCTCAGGTGTTAACTTGAATATCTCCACATCTGCTCCAAGTCAGCCAACACTTGCACTAATCCCTAAACCTGTATCAAGCCAACCCTCCACCTCAAAATAACTTCTCAATCTTTCTGTTATTTTCATGTTTTTAATTGTCTTGTTTGGATTGTGTTTGACAGACATCATTTGCTTTTGATTTGTTGACCTTTTCAATTGGGTGTATTGAACTATATTTGCTTATTAATATCTTTCTGCTATTCTCTTTTATGATGCTAACAAAAAGGGGCAGAAAAATATATCCTTGCTGGACAAGTATAGTTTATAAAGTCACAGAACAATCATGTGAACAAACTTTGATGACAAAGACAGATCATCGATCATTGATTGGTTAACATTGTTGTCACGCCCCGGCCCTCGAGCGCGCGACCATCCCGATACATCTCTTCTCTTAGGTCATTAAAAATGCGACGTCCCAGAATGCGTCGTCGACCCGTTCATTTTATTTTTCGATTAACGCATGCAGAAACGATAAATATTAACCCAAACAAACATCACAACAAGGATAGCAGGAAAAACAGCAGAACAATCATCATTACCAAAACACACTTTATTAATATACATGTTAACCACAGGAAGTGTATATGTACAAGCGCTTACTGCAGCGACTTCCTATCGAGACCATAAAAAAGATACTAGGGTTAGGTTAACTTATCTCCGCTATACTACAGGGTTACATCAAAAGTCGGCTCTCTAAGCTCGACCTAAAGGTAGTACTCGGGAGGAGGCTCGAGATCACTCTCCTCATCCAGATCGGTCTCCGGATCTTCCACAGCACCATCGAGAACCTCAACATCCATCGGATCCCAAACTTCTTCGCCCACTCCATCTCCACTCAGCCCGTCAAAACCCCTCAATGGGCCAAAGAGGGCATCACCGTGGCGTACGAACCATGCTCTAAAATAGTGAGGCATCAAGTGCATCAATCCCTCATCGATCCAAACCATCATAACATGAAGCTCGTAATTGTAATCTTTACCATGGACCAGATATGGCGTTATCACGAGGCTTTGGTCCGTAGAAACCCCGAACCGCACTGGATGTCTATCCATACTACAGGTCTGAAAAGCGGTTAACAAAAACAAATGAAATAAAATCTCAGCAAGTTAACAACCTAAGTCTTGTGTAAGGTGCCGATTCACCTAGAGCATACCCTAAACATGCAACCTAACATCGATGGCAAATCAATAGAGAGCAACTCTTGCTCTACTTAATCTATAACAGGTTCTAGTGACTTAACTCAATCAATAGACAAATCACGGGCATTCTTACCTCGCCTTGGCGCTACCCTGCATGATATTGGTTATAACATTCTATAAGCAATACATCAGATGAGGCACAACATAAGAACACATAACACCATTTCTCACACGCAATGCATCTAAGCGTGATCCAATTTTATGCCTAGTGATTACACCCACTCTCGGGCACAGTATAACCTGAAAGTTGGTGGTTCTCGACCTCTCTAGGCCATGGCACAACCCGAAGGTTGGCAGTGTTCTGGCATGATCGGACATCGTCCCAAAACCATTAGGCACGGCAACGTCTCCTCCTAGCCAATCGAGGTGCGGCCACACCCCGACCTCCCTCGCAGGCAGACAGCATTCCATAAAGGAGAATCAGTCTGCCCTCTACCGCGATCCGTCATCCGAACCCCCACCGAGTGTCCAATAATATCATTGATAAAATCGAGCATCGTCCCCAATCACCAATGAGAATCCGTACACTTTGTGATCACACGAGCACACAAGCATACCAATCTCATTTCTTCTTTCTTTTAATCAATGCACTCATGATACGTGCTCACGCCAGGATTCGTGCTCATACATCAAACTTATTATCATTTTCACAGATAAAAATGCAATAAATAAACCACACATGATCACACAAACATGCTTTTCGTGTCAAACTTCACGTGCTTTATTTTTCAAGCCTCCTAGATTATTCTAATGCATAAAACTCAGTATTTAAGCATGACACCACACCACTCACCATTTATATGCCAAAAATTACATTATTTCAAATAAGAAATAATAGTTCATAAAAATAATTACCTTTCTAAGGAAATTCTCTTCTTAAAACATAACAAAGCATATATAAAAATATCGCACATTGCTAGCACAAAGCATACAATTTAATAACTAACCCAACCATAGTTAACTAACTCAACCATGGTTAACTAACTCAACCATGGTTAACTAACCCAACCATGGTTAACTAACTCAGCCATAGTTAACTAACTCAACCATGGTTAACTAACCCAACCATAGTTAGTTAACTCAACCATAGTTAACTAACTCAACCATAGTTAACTAAATCAACTATAGTTAACTAAACCAACCATAGTTAACTAATCTAACCCTAAGTGCAATTAACAATCTAATGGAGGATTAGAGAGTTAACTCACCGTTTAACGGTGGCGGCGATGGTGTGAAGGTGGTGGTGGTGATGGCTCGGCGACGGCACGTGGACAGAAAATAGGTATGGACAGCGGCTCGACTCGATGCGATAGTGGCTTGGCTCGACTTGGACGGTGGCGACGGCGGACAACAAGGCTTGGCATGGTTCCACGGCGGCAAGGACACGGCTCAAGCTTGGCATGGCGATGAACGGCGGCGGCAAAGTGGGCAGCGATAGGGTGGTAGCTAAAATTCAAGAGAGGGAAAGAAAGAGAGGAAAAGAGAGCAAGTGAGCAAGAGGGAAATGAGTGAGTGAAAGTGAGAATTGTCTTGCTTGCTCTTCAAGTTCTAAGGCATTATGGCCTCCTCATTAACGCAACTTCCAAAATATCCAACTTTGTCTTGAATTTCAAGACAACTTAAGGCCAAATAATACAAGGAAGGAAGAAAGAGAGAGAGAGAAACAAGAGGGGGGAATTTGGCCAAGGGGGAAGAGAGAGGGAGAGAAGATCACTTTCAATCCTTAATGAGTCTTGTCTTTAATCCATAAATTGCCTCTTAAAGTCCAATCTTCTAGAAAGGGCAAAATGGTAATTTCCACTCTCGGCACTATTCATACGGGCTTGCACTATTCACGTGGGCTTGGGGTTGAATTTTAATGGGCCTAATGGGCTTGATATCCAATGGGTTCTTTATTTGGGCATAAAATGGGCTTTTGGGGGCAAACCGGTCATTTCCTATTATAGGGCCTCTTGGTGGCCAAATTTAATAGAAAATAGGTCCGTCAATTCATGCCAAGTCTGTAATGTCTCTTTGGTTCTCAATTTTCGACTTACCATCACTTGTTTGAAAATTTAGGATTTACCGATAAATTTTGATATATCAATAACGCAACGTCCAAAACTCTTAATCGGATTAGAATTCGTGATTAAAATCCATCGAATTCCATTTTATTACCTTGATCGTGCGAAAATGTCCGAAAATCCAATTATACACTTTTTCGAATTAAATCAACAACCGTCCTTTGATTAATCTATAAAGTCGAAATTTTGAGGTATCATAACTCTTCCCTTCTTACAGAAATTTCGTCGTCGAAATTTAAACCATTACATGACATCCTCAAAAAGATAGGGATATTGGCGCCTCATTGTCTCTTTGCTTTCCCACATTGCTCCCTCTGTTTCGTGCTGTTGCCAAATCAACTTAACCAAGGGAATTGTCTTGTTCAGTAGCACTTGCTCTTTTCTATTCTCTATCCTCACTAGTCGTTCCATGTACGACACTCGATCGTCTACTTCTATTTCCTCAAAGTTGGGTCAGGCTCATATTTCCTCAACATAAATACGTGAAAGACATCATGTACTTGAGCAAGTCTCGGTGGCAACGCGAGACAATAGGCCAAAATCCCAATCCGCTCCAAAATTTCAAAATGTCCAACATACCTCGGACTCAGCTTTCCTTTCTTACCGAATCGTGAAGTACCTCACATTGGTGACACCTTGAGGAATACGTGGTCACCTACTTGAAATTCTAATGGTCTACGCCGCTTGTCTACATAATTTTTCTGGCGGCTTTGGGCTGTCTTAAGTCTCTCTAATAACCTTGACAACATCTAATGACTATTACACCAACTCAGGACCCGTGATCTTTCGTTCACCAACTTCATCCTAGCAAACTGGAGTCCTATAGGCCCTACCATACAATGCTTCAAATGGTGCCATTTTGATGCTCTATTGATAGCTGTTGTTGTAGGCAAACTCAACAAGATGAAGTTGTTCCTCCCAACTTCCCTTAAAATCTAAAACACATGCTCGCAACATGTCCTCGAGCATTTGAATTGTTCTTTCTAATTAGCCATCCGTCTGCGGATGATAGGTAGTGCTATATTGCAATTTCGTTCCTAAGGCAATCTGCAAGCTTTTCCAAAATGTTGTAGTGATTGTCACTAGCACTCCATGAAGACGAACAATTTGTCGCACGTACAAGTCAGCATATCTATCCAATGCAAAATCCTTTTGTATGGCAATAAAATGTGCGGACTTCGTGAGTCTATCAACCACGACCCAAATGGAATCATTACCTCGTTGACTCCTTGGTAAACCCATCACAAAATCCATTGTGATATGTTCCCATTTTCATTCTAGGATCTTGGGAGGTTGTAACAGTCCACTAGGCTTGCAATACTGTGCGTTCACTTGTTGGCACATTAAGCACTTAGCCACGTGCTTGGCGATATCAACCTTCATGCCACTCCACCAATAATATCGCCTCAAGTTCTGATACATCTTTGTGCTGCTCGGATGAATACTGTAGCTACTACGATGGGCTTCTAACAAAATTTTCTCCTTAAGCCCTAAATCATTGGGCACTCACAATCGTCCGCGGAATCTCAATATTCCATCCTCAGCTACTTGAAAATCAGCTTTTCTCTTTGCTGAATCTTCGTGCAAAATCTTTTGGATTGCGGGGTCTATAGATTGCAAGGCTTTAATCTTTGCCTGCACTTCTGGTTCAATCCTTAAAGTACCATGAGACTTGATAGATGGCTTTTCTCAAACTTAAAATCTGAATCTCGCACTTCTTCGAGAAGAAGCCATTCTTGAACCATCATTTGCGCCATCGTTGACTTCCGACTAAGCGCATCAACCACCTTATTGGCTTTACCAAGATGGTACAGAATGTCACAATCGTAATCCTTGAGAAGCTCCATCCAACGTCGTTGTCTCATGTTCAACTCCTTCTACGAGAACAAGTACTTGAGACTCTAATGGTCGGTGTAAACTTGGAACTTTTCTCCTCATAGATAATGTCTCCAAATCTTGAGGGCAAAGATGATTACTGCTAGTTCCAAATCATGCGTCAGGTAGTTCAACTCATGCAGTCTTAACTGATGAGACGCGTATGCAACTACTCTTCCATATTGCATTAGAATGTAGCCCAATCCCTTAAACGATGCATCACTATAGATCTCATAACCTCTTGGACCAGACGGTATTGTCAAAACTGGAGCCGTAGTTAACTTGTGCTTAAGCTCTTGAAAGCTGCGCTTGTACTTATCTGTCCATTCAAACTTCTCATCCTTCTTAAGCAATCATGTCAGAGGCATAGCTATCATAGAAAACCTTTCTATGAATCGTCTATAATAGCCTGCCAATCCCAAGAAACTTTGAATCTCCATTACAGTCATTGGCCTTGGCCAATCCATAACTGCTTCAATCTTGGTCGGATCTACGGAAATTCCTTCGCTAGAGATTACATGTCCAAGAAAAGCTACACGAGCCAACCAAAACTCCCACTTACTAAACTTAGCATATAGTTTATGCTCTCGAAGGGTCTGCAGAATTGTCCTCAAGTGTTGTTCATGTTCTTCTGAGCTTCTTGAATACATCATAATGTCATCAATGAACACGATCATGAACCGATCCAAATACTCATCGAACACACGGTTCATTAAATCCATAAAAGTAACAAGGGCATTTGTCAGACCAAATGGCTTTACCGTAAACTCATAATGACCATAGCATGTACGAAATGCCATCTTCGATATGTCCTCCTTCTTGATCCTTAACTAGTGATAGCCCGTCCTTAGGTCTATCTTGAAAAATACCGAAGCTCCTTAAATTTGGTCAAACAAATCGTCTATTCTTGGTAACGGGTACTTATTCTTGACCGTTACTTGATTGAGTTGCCGATAATCGATGCAAAGACGCAACGATCCATCCTTCTTTCTCACAAACAGAACTGGCGTTCCCCAAGGCGATGCACTAGGGCGGATGAATTCCTTATCCAATAATTCTTGCATCTGCACTTTTAATTCTTTCAGTTCTAACAATGCCATGCGGTACGGTGCTTTAGAGATCGACTCTATTCCAAGGGCTAACTCAATCACAAACTCTATTTCCCTTTCTGGAGCTAATCCAGGCAATTCCTTTGGAAAGACATTGGAAAAGTCCCGCACTACAATAATGTCCTCCATGCTTGGTTCTTCAACCAACATATTGACCATTGTTGCCAAATAACCCTGACAACCCTTATCCAGCAAGGTTGTCGCCTTAAGCGATGAAATTAAAGGAATCGAGTGAGACCCTCTATTTCCAATGAACTCGAAACTAACCCTTCCTAACGGATTAAACTTGATTGCTGTACGATAGCAATCTATCATAGCTTGTTGCTTGGTGAGCCAATCCATTACGATTATGACATCAAAATCATACATCGCCAGCACAATCAAATCTATACTTTCTTCTCGACCGTCTATGACTATCTTACAACCTGAACATCCTATCACAAATAATACTTTATCTTTTAACGGGGTAAAGATACTAAAGACCGTTTCCAACGATTTCAGACTTAACCCCTCTAATTCCACAAATTGCTTAGCAACAAATGAATGCGTAGCTCCCAAATCGAACAAAGCATAAGCAATATGATCGTGCAAGGAGACCGTACCTATAACTGTCGGCGAATCCTTTGCCTCCTCCTAGTAACAGCATAAACCCTTCCTTGCATCGGGGGTCGATTCAAATTGTTATGTGGGGCATTCCTCAATGGTTGTCCTCCTTGCGATGGTGGTGCTAGTGCTTCAAGAGGTCTACGCGGATAGTCCTACACTTGGTGGCCGTATTGATCATATCCATAACAGGTTCCTATCTTAGTAGGACATGGGGTTGTTCCATGTCTTCTATTACAGAGTCGGCACACACCAATGGAGTTGTATGCCGGCTTTCCAATGCCATTCTTTCGGTTGGGAGGGACAGAATATTTTCCTCCAGTCATCGGCCTCTTCCCAAACTGATGATTATCCCTATTATGTGCAAACCGCAATCCAGATGCGGCTACATGTTCTGCCATGTTTCTTTCGATAAGTTGGGCCCTTTCATACAGCTCATCTTAATCCTTGAGATTTAGAGGCACCAACTAGTCTTTAATCTCTGATTTCAAGCCATCCCGGAATCTTCTCGCCTTATCCACCGGGTCCTCAATCAACCTCGATGCATACCTAGACAGCTCAGCGAACTTCACTTCATATTGGTCCACTGACATATGGTTCCAACGAAGTCACTGAAAGTCAACCATCTTCTATTCTCTCGCACAGTCAAAGAAATACTTTCCGTTGAAAGCTCTAACGAAGGCATCCTACACTGGGATCGTACCTTCAAGAAAAACTCTTACTTGAGTAGCTTCCCACCACGAGCTAGCATTACCCTGCAGTTAGTAAACAGCCAGCGTCACTTTATCTTCCTCCAAGCATCTCAGCAATGTGAAGGCCTTTTCCAATTCTTTGATCCAGAGGGTTGCAGCCTCAGGATCACCCGCTCAGGTGAACTTTGGCGGCTTAAGCTTCAAAAAATGCTCAACCACCCTATACATTAGTTGATCGTCATTCCCGTTCCCAGCCAACAGGATTTCATAGGGTGCGGCGACCACAGCAGCAGCTTCCGTTTGATTTTGAGCTTGTTGCCCCATGAGATTTCCCATGGCTTCCAGAGCTTACAGAATCCTATCTAGTCTAGGATCCTCTTGTGCCCTTCCTCGAGCACTTTCTTGGCCTTGGGCCACCCTTCTTCTAGGGATCATTGGGTCTGGATTACTTCTTTGGTAAGAATTCCATGAATTCCTTCATGTCAAATATCGACACGAAGTTAGAACTCAACAACAACGTTCCTAAAAATCAATAGCAATCACAAGTAAGGGGGTGTTTTTCCTAACTAATTGTCCCAAAACCCAACGCACCTTATCACTCCAGATTATGACCATGCTCTGATACCAAAACGAGGATGTCATGCCTCAGCCCTCGAGCGCGCAACTATCCCAATACATCTATTATCTTGGGTCATTAAAAATGCGACGTCCCAAAACGCGTCGTCAACCCGTTCATTTTATCTTTCGATTAACGCATGCAGAAACAATAAATATTCACCCAAACAAACATCACAACAAGGATGGTAGGAAAAACAGCAGAACAAACATCATTACCAAAATACGTTTTATTAATATACATATTAACCCTATGAAGTGTATATGTACAAGCCCTTACTATGGTGACTTCCTATCGAGACCATCAAAAAGATACCGGGGTTAGGTTAACTTATCTCCGTTATACTACGGGGTTACGTCAAAAGTCAGCTCTCCAAGCTCGACCTAGAGATAGTACTCGGGAGAAGGCTCAGGATCACTCCTCTTATCTGGATCGGTCTCTGGATCTTCCACAGCACCATTGGGAACCTCGACGTCAATCGGATCCCAAACTTCTTCACCCGCTCCACCTGTACCTAGCTCGTCAAAACCCCTCAATGGGCCAAAGAGAGCGTCACCGTGGCGTACAAACCATGCCCTAAAATGGTGAGGCATCAGGTGCATCAATCCCTCATCGACCCAAACCGTCGTAACATGAAACTCGTAACTGTAGTCTTTACCATGGACCAGATACGGTGTTATCATGAGGCTTTGGTTCGTAGGAACCCCGAAACGCACTAGATGTCTACCATACTACAGATCTGAAAAGCGGTTAACAACAACAATGAGATAAAATCTCAGCAAGTTAACAACCTAAGCCTCATGTAGGGTGTTGATTCACCTAGAGCATACCCTAAACATGCAACCTAACATCGATGGCAAATAAATAGCGAGCAACTCTGACTCTACTTAATCTATAACAAGTTCGAGTGACTCAACTCAATTAAAAGACAAATCACAGGCATTCTTACATCGCCTTGGCGTATACCCTACATGATATTGGTTATAACATTCTATAAGCAATACATTAGATGAGGCACAACATCAGAACACATAACACTATTTCTCACACGCAATGCATCCAAGCGTGATCCAATTTTATGCTTAGTGATTACGCCCGCTCTTGAGCATGGCACAACCCGAAGGTTGGCAGTTCTCGACCTCTCTAGGCACGGCACAACCCGAAGATTGGCGGTCTTCTGACAAGACTAGGTATCATCCTAAAACCATTAGGCACGGCAACGTCTCATCCTGGCCAATCGAGGTGCGACCACACCCCAACCTCCCCCGCAGGCAGACGACATTCCATAAAGGAGAATTGGTCCGACCTCTACCACAATCCGTCATCCGAACCCCCGTCGGGCGTCCGATAATATCATTGATAAAATCGGGCATCGTTCCCAATCACCATTGAAGGTCCATACACTTTATGATCACACGAGCACACAGGCATACCAATCTCATTTCTTCTTTCTTTTAATCAATGCATTCATGATATGTGCTTGTGCCATGATTCATGCTCATACATCAAAATTATTGCCATTTTCACACATAAAAATGCAATAAATAAACCACATGTGATCACACAAACATGATTTTCGTGTCAAACTTCACGTGCTTCATTTTTCAAGCCTCCTAGATTATTCCAATGCATAAAACTCAATATCTAAGCACGATGCCACACCACTCACCATTTATATTCCAAAAATTACATTATTTCAAATAAGAAATAATAGTTCATAAAAATAATTACTTTTCCAAGGAAATCCTCTTTTTAAAACATACCAAAGCATATATAAAAATATCGCACATTGCCAGCACAAAGCATACAATTTAATAACTAACCCAACCATAATTAACTAACTCAACCATAATTAACTAACTCAACCATAGTTAACTAACTCAACCATGGTTAACTAACCCAACCATAGTTAACTAACTCAATCACGGTTAACTAACCCAACCATAGTTAACTAATTCAACCATAGTTAACTAACTCAACAATGTTAACTAACCCAACCATAGTTAACTAACTTAACCATAGTTAACTAAACCAACCATAGTTAACTAAATCAATCATAATTAACTAATCTAATCCTAGTTAAATAATCTAACCCTAAGTGCAATTAACAACCTAATCAAGGATTAGGGATTTAACTCACCATTTAACGGCGGTGGTGGTGGTGGCTCGACGACGGCACGTGGACGGAAAATGGGTATGGGCAGCGGCTCGGCTAGGTGCGGCGGTGGCTTGGCTCGACTTGGGCGGTGGTGACGGCAAACGGCAAGGCTCGACACGGTTCCACGGTGGCAAGGACACGGCTCAAGTTCGGCACGACAACAAACGGTGGCAGCAAAGTGGGCGACGGTAGGGTGGTAGCCAAAATTCAAGAGAGGGAAAGAAAGAGAGGAAAATAGAGCAAGTGAGCAAGAGAGAAATGAGTGAGTGAAAGTGAGAATTGTCTTGCTTGCTCTTCAAGTTCTAAGGCATTATGGCCTCCTCATTAATGCAACTTCCAAAATATCCAACTTTGTCGTGAATTTCAAGACAACTTAAGGCCAAATAATGCAAGGAAAGAAGAAAGAAAGAGAGAGAGACAAGAGGGGGGGAATACGGCCAAGGGGGAAGAGAGAGGGAGAGAAGATCACTTTCAAGCCTTAATGAGTCTTGTCTTTAATCCATAAATTGCCTCTTAAAGTCTAATCTTCTAGAATGGGCAAAATGGTAATTTCCACCCTCAACACTATTCACGAGCTTGCACTATTCACGTGGGCTTGGGGTTGAATTTTAATGGGCCTAATGGGCTTGATATCCAATGGGTTCTTTATTTGGGCCTAGAATGGGTTTTCGGGGGCAAAACAATCATCTCCTATTATAGGGCCTCTTGGTGGCCGAATTTAATAGAAAATAGGTCCGTTGATTCATGCCAAGTCTATAACGTCTCTTTGGTTCTCAATTGTCAGCTTACCGTCACTTATCCGAAAATTTAGGGTTTACTGATAAATTTTGATATATCGATAAAGCAACGTCCAAAACTCTTAATCGGATTAGAATTCGTGGTTAAAATCCATCGAATTCCATTTTATTACTTTGACCGTCTGAAAACGTCTGAAAATTCGACTATACATTTTTTCCAAATTAAATCGATAACTGTCCTTTGATTAATCCATAAAATTGAAATTTCGGAATATCACAATTATTTCATGTTATTATTTTGCACAATATGTTTTTCTAGAACATATATCATGCTACATATCTAAACTCTTTTGAACTTATGCAAGAAATGTTTTGTCGTCATAAAAAAAGGGGTGATTGTTGTGGAAATCCTCTACATAGGCTTTGAAGACTGACAAAACATTCTATTAAACTGGACTCATACTAATGAGATCAATTTTCATGTATATCCAAGGAAAACTTATTTAGATCTTATTTGTCAATCTCTAGATTTTACCACATCTGAAGTCTTGGTCCGCATATTGAATGGATGCTACTAAAGTATTATGAAGGAATTATTTAAGACTTGCACGAAGGATATTGTCAAGTTTCTGGACTTCTATATACTCAACATATAAAACAATCTCAGACCTTAAGTATATTCAGATCTTCATAAGCAACATCTGAAGACAACGTCTAAAGCGATCTTCTGAAAACAACATTTGAATATCAAAGATCTTTCAGACCTGATCTCCAATGGATATATAACAACCATGCAACAGCTAGAGATCTGGCCTGATATTTCACTTTGGATATAATTGATCAATGATCAAATCTTTAATTGATTTGCAACGAATAGTCAAAAGCAAATCTCCTTTATTTGATCGAATATTCTCTTGATTAGCGAGATATACTTCCCTTACTTGGAACTCAACTTATGGAAACTTGGATTCTAGTTATATGGGCGATAGAATCAATGGGAGATTCAATCTCTTTTTCAATGACTATTTAACCTCTTTTGGTAAGTTCGAATATGACGGGAAGTCTGATGAACTATCCTCTGAAGGCTATCCAACGGCTAGTTTGGAAATGAAGGAGTATAAAAGGAGGACGAGATGCCCAAGTAAGGGTGCGAATCATAAATTCCAAAGTGCTAGAGAACCTAGTTCATATACACTTGTTAGTGAGAAAGCTTACATTGTAATCGTTGAGAGATGTTAGTCGAGAATTCTATAATCAAGAAAGTGATCATCTTGAGTGCACATACTATAACCTCTAATTGATTCATTTGATAGTAGACATCGGCCAAGAAGGCTAATTGCATGGAGAGTGGACGTAGGCTTGACTAAGCCGAACCACTATAAATCTCTTGTGCAATTTTCTCTATCCCTACTCTCTTTATTTTGATAGAGCATTGCACTCTTACTAATCTCTGATATAACTCTGTTATTCATTGGTGTTTGTTAATTCCGCATAATCAAACTTAAGTGTTTTAATTACGTATTAATTTCTTAAGTTTGCTTGAATTCACCTATTCACCCCTCTAGGTGATACCACTAGCTATATCACCTCACACATCTTATAAAGTCAATTCCAATAAGATCATAACCTAAGTTTATCCCTAACATACTTAAAAGGCGAACTAGCTTCTAAGCCAAAAGATGGTCGAGGATGGGCGAAAAACAGCATCAAACACTAGAGCTTAATTATGGATCCAAGAGTTCGCAACACGCTTCAACATTTCACCCCAACCAAACTATAAATTGAAATCAACTTATGTGAATTCTACATGTCCATGAGACCCCTAAGTTTCTCAGCAACAATGATTTCACAGCTTAACAATCAAATTAGCAACTTAGAATTTAACTCGGTTCGAAATTACAACTTTCCAAAGGGATTCTATCTTATTAAATCAAGGCTTAAAATTCGAGAGAAGAATATTGCAAGTGCCAAAACTTAGCACAATATGACACTTTAGTGCCAAAATTTTCAAAAAGCACACTTAAGTGTCAAAATCAGAAAAGAAATGAACACTTAAATGCTAACGGCGAGAAATTTCGGCCAAGTTGCTGACGTGACTTTTTCTAACGAAAAATATTATTAAACAAATATTAAAATACTATTAGAAAAATATTATTAAAAAAATTGCCACATCAGCACCGACAAGCCATGTCGACTTAAAATATTAATAAAATAACGCCACGTTGGATTTCCAGCTAGGCTCGCCGAACTTGGCACTTAAGTGTCTTATTTATTTAAAAAAAAGTGACATTTAAGTGTACCTTTTGGAACTTTTTGCATTAAAGTGTCCCATCATGCCAAGTTTTGGCACTTGCAATATTCTTTTGCCCTTAAAATTCTTATGTAGTGTTGAAACAACTTGATTGCACTAAAGGAGAGACATGATCTTATAGATTCAACAAGTTTTAAGACTTGATTGAGTATTTTAAAAGTTTTAGGACTCAATTACACTATCCATTTTAAGACTTCTAATGCACTAATCCCTTCCTTTTTTAACATTTTTTACATGTGGCTCTCTAGTTACTTATGCATATACGCATCGAAGACGTATTGTCTCAAGGTCAATTTCAGCTCATCATATTTCAGCATAATCTCATCATTGAATCACCTTCTTTTAAAGATACTTAAAAGAATATGTGAATTGCATTTAACACCAGTAACTCAAAGCATGGTCCAAGCATGATCACAGTAGATTCCGAAAACTTAGATTTTGTACTTAACAGCATATTCAAACGCTTACTTACAAACAGGTTATAAAACAAAATCAAGGTTGATTCAGAAGAACCAGATACGGCTCTTGAGTACGTGTCTTGTCCACTAGCATGTGGAGAACAAAGAGTGATTTGCATTGACGTCATGACAAGCCAAGTGAAGATAAAGTAGGCCAAATCTTTATTTCTTTCTCCTTTCTCTCTCTAAACCAAGGCAAAGCAAGTAGCCAAAAACCACATATTGTTCTTGAAAGCTTCAAGTTCGTGGGCAGAGAGAAGAGAGCGACAAAAGCCAATGGACAATGCGACAAACGAAGGCTATATAGGCCGGCAACCTGTTTCAATCTCGCACAAAGGCCACTTCCATAGATGACTGTCCCTTATTGGCTTCCCACCTCCCGCTAAAGCTCTTTTCCGACATTAAAAATGGAAAGTGGAATTCTTCTTTAGATTGATTCGAATGGGGTACAAGAAGTATCGGACAAGAAGGGCAGGCACGGACAAATAAAATTTGTGACCTATTAGGTTGTTTTAATGGCGAAGGAACCGACTTGTGCGGATTGAATAAGTCCGACTATTAGTTATCATTAAGTACAGACAATTTCGTATCTGTAGCGTCATCACTTGTACTTTGAGTCATGCCTTACCTCATTGCTAGTAGTAAGGAATTCTTTTTCGAAGAAGCCTGCATTATGTACATAAATATTGGGAAAAGTGCACCTGAAAGTCTTAAATAATGTGCACTTAATGTAATCAAGTTATAAACAATTCAATGGAAAAATTACTAAAAAAGTCATAAACCTATTGTAATTATGTCAATTCAGTCATAAATCTTTTTTTGCCAATTGAGTCATAAACCTTTTTCATTTGTGTCAATTCAGTCCATTTGACCAGTCGACGCTAACGTAGCGTCACCGACGTTGACGTGTATAATTTTTAATAATATTTTAATTTATTTTTTCTTTTTCCTTTTTCCTTTTTCCTTTTTTCTTTTCTTTCTCTTTCTATTTTTTTCTTCCTTCTTCTTCCTCTAGCCGATCGCTGGACCTTGGCAATCGACTAGAGGCCAAGGCCAGCAAGGCTCGACCTCGCCATCGTTGGGCAAGGTCAAAGCTCACATGGCTAGGTGAGGGCGAGGGCAAGCCTAGGCTCGCCTAGCCACTAGTGAGCCTTGCACGCGCAGGATCTGGCGAGGCTCAATCTCACCCAACAACGGCAAGATCAAACCTCATTAGGGGCGGGCGAGGCTCACTAGTGGCTGGACGAGCTTTGCCCGAGGCTAGCAAGGTCGATCTTGCTAGCTCTCGCCTCTAGCTAGTCACCGAGGTTCGGCAACCAGCTAGAGAAAAAGGAGGGAAGAAAAAAAAGAGAAAGAAAAAAATAAAAATAAAATCGAAAAAAATATTGAAATATTATTAAAAATTCTCCACAT
Source organism: Metrosideros polymorpha var. glaberrima (assembly GCA_001662345.2). Classification (NCBI taxonomy): domain Eukaryota; kingdom Viridiplantae; phylum Streptophyta; class Magnoliopsida; order Myrtales; family Myrtaceae; genus Metrosideros; species Metrosideros polymorpha. The sequence goes on along the minus strand of BCNH02000004.1, from coordinate 12,963,111 downwards.
CAGTGCCAGTCGACTAAATGGACTGAATTGGCACAAATGCAAAAGGTTTATGACTTAATTGGCAAAAAAAAAGGGCTTAGAACTCAATTAGCACAATTGCAGAAAGTTTAGGATTTTTTTGGTAATATTCCACATTTTAGTAGAATTCTAAACCTTTTTCACAAATGCACTCAAGTTCTTTCGAGGTGATTGCCTATGCGTCACTCAAAAATTACTTACGTGGAACCCTTAATTTGCCCTTTTCATTATGAGTCATCCAACTTAATTGTACTTTTCAATAGAGGTTTACATGAATTGAATCAATGGAAATGTTTAAGAGTCAATTGCACCTTTTGATAAATGATTGGGACTTGATTGAACTAATTGAAAGGTTTAGGTTGGATTACAATATTCCATTGACAAGATCTATTACTTTTGTTGTAGTAATAATCTTTTCTGCATTTTATGGTGTATAAAAATGAATTTATGCTGTAAAAATATTCTTAAACGGGGCAAATTACTCAAAAAACTCTCGCACTTTATTATTGTAGTATTTATCCAGTGACCCCACGTACTTTATATTTGGTAAAAAGTAGCCCCCTCTACTTTTACAGTTGCATTAGGAGCCCTTCTCAATCAGTTTCAGAAGGGTTTGTTGCCTGAAAAATATGTCATTTTTTAATGCCGTGTTGTCTTTTTCTAGTAACAAAACCACTTAAAGCGATTGAAAGAAATTGGAATAATGACATAAATAATTTTTAAATTTTGGCTCAATATATAATTGGGTCTCTAAACTTTCAATATGACACAAATAATTCCTGAACTTTATCTTTTTGTCATAGTTCTCAATGGAACTAAAGGACTATTTTTAGTAAGTTGAAAGTTTTTAGAGTTGTTTGGTACAAGGAATGCCCATTCTATTCCTCAATATAACATATGCAACTTTATCTGCCGGTTGTAACTTTACTCTTTCTTTCCTTGTAATTTTCCTTTTAGGAGCATTTGAACACTCACTCATATATTCTGGATTCTTAGTTAATTTCTTGGCACATTAAAGTGGAGGAATCATTCTATGTCGTTCCTCATTCCATTCTAATTCACTCCTTTTTCCTCATACTAAATCTTTCATGACTAGACTTTTTGAGATTCAAAGGTTAATGGAGTCAGTTAAGACTAGATCGACGTCGCTTGCCTTGTCAACGAGGACAGTCTCATTTTCTTTGTACCCCTGTAAGGGTTTTCTTACATAACCAGTCACGTGATCACGTTGACATAAGAAGATTTCAGGGAGTCGATGGGATCGTAAAGTGTTCATAAAGCCCAACCCTGAAACATCATCGTGGTAAAAAGAGAGAAAAGAAAGTGGGCTCCTCACAGAATAGAGGCATATATACGAGAGGGTTGATTTTTTATTATTTATTTTTGGCCAAGTTACATGTTTCCGGGGTGTGTACTTGACCAGTAAACTGGACTTCTCTTTGATTCGTACCATGCTCTGGCGATAAGCCCGGCTCCTTGTCCCTCTCAAGTGTATATAAGGCTCGCATAGCATAGCATAGGACACCGAAAGAGACTGAGAGGGATGTTTCTGAGTTTCACTCTCTAAAGCCCCTCTCCCCCTCTCCCTCTCTCTCTCTCTCATAAGTCTCTGTTTCCTCATCAGCTGTTTGTGAAGAAAAGCTAAAAAGCTAAGGAAAAGGCTCTTGCGGCCCCATCAAAGGAGAAGGCAATCGAGGGTCATCGCCATTCTTTGTCATGGAGCTCGCTTCTTCCGTTTCCTCTGCTTCGTTCCTGATACTCGCGGCATTGATGGCTCTCGCATGGCTTCTCAAGCATGCAAATTGGTACTTGTACGAGACCCGGCTGGATGAGGAGCGACGGCGCTCGTTGCCTCCCGGTGATCTCGGATGGCCTTTCATTGGGAACATGTGGTCCTTCCTCAGGGCCTTCAAGTCTGGCGATCCTGATTCCTTCATGTCCTCCTTCACCACCAGGTCTCTCTCTCTCTCTCTCTCTTTCTGAGAAGTTACTGTTCATAGCAGTGTAAGCCTGGCCTCAAAGATGTCTGACGAAAGAAAAAGTTCCTCACTTAACTGAGATCGGCTCTGCTGGTCGCATTATTTTATCCGACATTTCCCTCAACCGTACAAGCACAAAAGGATGCAATTCGCCTTCTCTGCTCCGGAAGCCTCTCGGCTCTGTACATGCAAAAGTGCAAGAGTGATCCAAGAAAATTCTGGGTCTGATTCCTTTGCGTTAGAGAAATTCTGGGTCTCCATCAAGAGCTCGTTAAGTCGTGGCATTCTGCTTTTTTCTTGATCACATCGCCGAGGCGATGATTCACCGCTAACTTGTTCCTCCTCCTTTCTTTTTCTCATCTGGGTTTCTGTTGCTCTGCTTCTCTTATTAAAAATAAAAAATAAAAAGTTTAAGAGGAAAATCTGGACACTCCTGTTAAAGAGTAGGACGTCACTGATAACGATTCGTTGGAGAGAGGAAGAGCCGGCTGATTTTGTCATTTTCACTGTGTTTCACCGTCCCAAGAACAGTTTCACACATTCTTATATCTCTAACGTACGAGAGACATCAACCATGTGGGAGCTGCTCCATGATTGGTCTTGAATCCCTACAAATTTCACTGATGCCTTTCGTTTTCTCTTCTATTGTTATTATTATCATCGTCAGTTTTTCTTCTCTTTTTCTATTTAGCTGCAAAATCAAGATCAAGAAAAGCAAAGCAAAAAGCAACTGATTTTTGTGCGCCAGTCCCACAACGGCGACGTTTATCTGTGCAGCGTGACGCGACACTTGTCGCCCCTTCACTGACTCTCTTTGTTCGCGTGCACTTGAACAAAAACTTGCTTCTGAAATCCTTCCTTCTCCCTGCCCGCCTAGTGCCCTTCTCCCCCCGCGATCCGTCAGCTGTCGCGGGTAAACTCTTCCCGGCCGCCGCCGTCCCAACCATCGTCTCCACCGCGCCACGACCATCTCGATGTGGCTCCCCTACGCTTCCCTCCTTCTCTCGACATTAGATAAAGCGAATCGAATGCTCGATCTGATCACTGCCACACACGTGTGCCACTCAACTTATTCGTGGAATCTACTCACTCTTAGATATGACATGAAAGGTTTATTGCTGATATGTGCTGGTCTTTGTGTTGGGCACTGGGAGAGAAGATTAGAAATTATATGCTTTTGTCAGGAGGGATAGATGAGCACAGCACTTATGCTCAGCAAGGCTAGAACTAAAGTGGGAAAAGTTTTGGAACTTTCTTCGAGTGCTTGATTGACCTCGCCTCGTCTGTCTCAAACTTTAGATGGAATCAGAATCATCAACTGGGATTTGCATGTTTCATCTTTTTCTTCTTTTTTTCTTGGGTTAGGTGTCAAATGAAATGAGAGATTATGCGGGTGATTTGGTTTCTGAGTTGTGGACAAATAGACAAGTAAAGATGCAGACATTATGTGCTGAGAAAGGCCGGTTGCTTTGCAATTGGTTGAAGCACTACAACGTTGGAGTGGGTCCCACGTTGTTAGGGTGGGGTAGGAAGGAAAAAAAAAATCAGCCTTTTGTGGTTTGGATGGTAGTGGATAATGCAACTGCTCCTCACTATAGGTTAAATTCAGTCCATAACTACTTTGAATATTCTGGTACTTTGTTTATTCAGCTGTCCATTTCTTTGTTCTCTGTCATTGTTTCTTCCAGGGACTAAAATACTTACTTGCATACTAAATCATTATCAAAGTTCTAGATCTACCAAGAGAATATAAAGATTGCAATCTTAAGAGCTTTAACCACAATGATGAATCTAGAATATAAGTTCTGTCAAGATTAATGCCCAATACAACCTTACCCATGACTGAAAGCTTTCGAAGCATGCATATCCTATTAAGGGACTGGCTCTTTACCTGTTGTTACTGTCAAAACGCTTCATTTGTTATCGTTAATTTAATTAGGAAATTTGAAATGCAGCAACAGAGCAGCTTTTGGGGTCTCATTAACTACTGAAGTGATTAAGATTCTTAATATTGAAATTGGTATGTGAAACTTTTGCATAAATTGTAATATGGTCCCCGCTCTTGGTGATGGAGTCACAGATAGAGAATGTCCAATTGGGTATCTTCAGGGAGTTGTTTTTTCCTCGTTCTTCCACTAAAATTGTCAATACCTTTTTGTAAGCTGCTTCTGCTTTCATGCTTCACTTTCTTTATTGATCCCTACTAGGGGACCAGTTTATTACCCCCCCCCCCCCCCNCCCCCCCCCCCCAAAAAAAAAAAGAAAAAGAAAAGAGCACAAGTATGCTCTCACATAAGGACAGTCGCTTCCCATGTTCCATAAGCATCAGGTTGGTCATAAAAATTCCCTTAATGTCTATTAACAAGGAAAAAATGATTTGAGAGTGTAGTGGTTGAATAATGGAGATGTGAATCCAACATTAAAATCATCGATAGGGTCAAGCTTTTAGTTGTTAATTTTACTTTAATCAATGGTATTGATTTATCTCACGAAAACACTTCAAGGATGGGAGTTGAAAACTGGCAAATACCTATTTGACTATTGGGTTCTAAAGCATCAGTATTCCTCTCGCATCCAATGTTGAGCATAAATTTCATTAGATAATGCTGTCTTGGGCTATAGAATGTGGCAGATAATCTTAGTTGGCATTTGCAGATTCGGTCGTACCGGAATCTACAAGGCCTTCATGTTTGGGAGCCCGAGCGTGATTGTGACCATGCCTGAGCCATGCCGAAGAGTATTGACCGATGATGAGAAATTCCAGTCTGGTTGGCCCATTTCAACTAAGAAATTGATTGGGAGGAAATCATTTATAGGGATGATTTCTTACGAAGAACACAAAAGGCTTAGGCGTTTGACTGCCGCTCCAGTCAATGGTCATGAAGCTTTGTCTCTATATATAGGATATATTGAAGAAAATGTCATATCTGCACTTGATAAGTGGTCAAAGATGGGGCAAATTGAGTTCTTGACTGAACTTCGGAAGCTCACCTTCAGGATAATCATGTATATCTTTCTTAGCTCAGAGAGTGAACCGGTGATGGAGGCTTTAGAAAGGGAATACACCACTCTCAATCACGGTGTCCGAGCCATGGCAATCAACCTCCCAGGATTTGCTTATCACAAAGCACTCAAGGTGAGAATTGATTCACTGAGGCATGTTTGACTTATAGTCTTACACAGAGAACACTCAAGTAATTCAATGCTTTTGACCTCCAAAAGGAACATGGCAGTTGTAAATATCCATTCTTACAATTCCATAACCGATTGACAGAAGAACTGATTGACATAATCCAATCTCATTGAACCTCCCATCTAACATTGAAGTCCAGTAACAATTCCAATTGTTATGGATCATAATAGAATGGTTGACTTGCAGTCAATATCACAACCAGCTTCATCAGATACTCAGCACCTACTGTTTTTTTCTTTTACATCAGGCTCGGAAAAATCTAGTGGCAATATTCCAATCCATAGTGGAGGAACGACGGAATCAAAAGGAGACTAAGGTTTCTGCAAAGAAGAAGGACATGATGGATGCCCTACTAGAAGTAGAAGACGAAAACGGTCGAAAGTTGAGCGATGAGGAAATCATTGATGTGTTATTAATGTACTTAAATGCAGGCCACGAATCTTCCGGTCACATCACAATGTGGGCAACCATCTTCCTACAAGAGAACCAGGAGTTTTTTCAGAAAGCCAAGGTACTGAGCTTAGGCATTATTAATTCGTTGATTCTATGTAATATACATTGTAACCATCATCTTGCAAAGCTTCTGCACTTGAGCATGGCAATATGCTTTTCCTTACTCTACCACAGTTCCATTATATAAGTTTCACCAAATGCTTCGCATCAGCCTCTCCAATATATGTGCCAGCACAATACACTAGCACCACGTAGTGTTAAGAGGGTGATGAGTAGCTGACAGGAAGAGCCTTTAACCTAGGGAATGAAACGTCAGTATAAGGTCTTTTTGGAAATACTTTTTATGAGCCGAACCATTTCATTGACCATCTTTCATGAAAGACTCGATTCACTTTCACATTTCATTGTTTTGTTGGCATTTGGGTCTTGCTCTGTAATGATTTTTACCCACAGCATCTTAGCTTCTCTGTACCACATGATAGGAGGAGCAAGAAGAGATCATGAAGAAGAGACCGCCGGCACAAAAAGGTTTGACCCTCAAGGAATTTCGGCAGATGGAATACTTGTCCAAGGTACTTTCCTTTCATTTTTTGCTCTATTTGGCATCATCCTTTTCTATGCAGTCCACAGAATGCAACAGATTTTGAGTTCTCACTGAATATGAAAGGTTATTGACGAAACACTTCGCTTGATCACAATCTCACTGGTGGTTTTTCGTGAAGCAAAATCAGATGTCAGTATGAATGGTGAGTTGTTTTTCCCCCCCTCTTCTCTTACATAAGAGAACATATAGCACCTGTTGTCTCATGATTGTGCTGAACACATTTGATCTTCGCCAGGTTACACAATTCCTCGGGGTTGGAAAGTTCTGGTCTGGTTCAGAACCGTTCATTTGGATCCCGAAATATATCCGAATCCAAAGAAGTTTGATCCTTCCAGATGGGATGTAAGTTTGATGCCATCATAAGTACTATACTGTTGGTAGTTAATAACATGATGTGAGAACGCTTTCTAATGAGTAACATCGTCCCTTGACGCTCAGGGTTGCACACCCAAAGCAGGAAGTTTTCTTCCCTTTGGAGCAGGAAGCAGGATGTGCCCTGGAAATGAACTCGCAAAGCTTGAGATAGCGATTTTCCTGCATCATTTCCTTCTTAACTATAGGTGAGTTTGTCGTACAATTCCTGTTCTCTCTTTGTTGTTTCTCTGGCTAGTCCAGCAAGTTAAAAGTATTAGGTTTTTAACAATAAAAGAAAAAAGGTTATAATACTAGAAAGAAACCAGGAGGCCTTCAAACATATGAATTCATTTATTATCGAGGTCACAAAGACCTACGTTGCATAAGGGAGTGAATTCATAGCATTTCAGCATAACTGGGCAGTGGTTTTCAAGTAAAATCAGAATCAGCTAGTTCTCAAATTATGTTGTCGTGGCGTCACTTCATAAACTAATCATAGTAGGTTTGGAGCAGAATCGAATACAATGCACTTCAGTTGGGAGCATTCTAATTTCCTTTACCCATTCAGATCGCACTGAGACCAAAACTCAAACTCTTATCTCACCATGAAACACAATCAGACACAACCATACTGAACCCATTTCGGCCCGAACTACACCCTTGGTTCTTTCCAAGCGAATCAGCTTTTGTTCTGCAAGCCTTGTAATAACCACCCACCTAGAAGTAAAAGGATGTCTTGCTATCGATTTAATAGAAATTCAGTTAACCAAAGCCCTCATCTGATAATGACCTTCTGGTTGTACATGTGGCAGGCTCGAACGGCTCAATCCCGGATGTGCAACAAGGTACTTGCCCCATCCAAGGCCAATAGACAACTGCCTAGCGCAAGTCAGCGCACTCTCATCTCCATCTGTATAGAAGGGAAAGACATCCAAGTGGGAAATTTTCTCTTTGTATTTTTACTTTTTTTCCGTAGTAGTATGTTAAAATCGCGTATGTTCATTCCACGAGCTTTCCTCGGCGAGGGAACCACCATAACAGACCTTAATTAGGGAAACAGAAGTTGCAAGATTTTGGCTGTCTAATCTGAGTCCCTCTCTGTTTTTGGAGAAGTATGAACTCTGAGGAATCAAACGACTCAAGTTGGTTCAGTGTACTTTGAGCTGTGTCATGGGTATAGTGCCATTCAGCTGTAAAGACAGCAAATTCGGAGGACGGTGGAATCCAATCTCTTTTCATGGATATGCATCATCATGTCAGAGATGCCTGGCACCAGGGGAGTTTATTGTCTGAATGCAGTCCGAGTCCATCTCATTCATTGGATACGTGTCCCATAAGTGAGATTCACGTGGGACCCATCCCATCTGATTTGAGAGATCCAATATTTTTCATCCACAGGATCAAAAACTCTTGCATAGGCTGAGTCCAATGGATTTGGATCCATTTTGTGGGCCCCACTATGGGGAGCTCACATGGAGCGCGCACGTATCAACTGCTAAACTTCACCTGTTCCGGCATGGCAAAGGCCAAAAACAAAGTTCCGATTGCTTTACTAATTACCTATTAAGGATGATGTCTTCGACATGTTTAGTGTGTCGTTTAATGTCTCTGCGATTCCGCACAAACAACTTGCTTACTACGGTCCTAAACTTGCTAATCGCTCCGATTAAAACTTCGATTTTTCAAACGACATTGTGATTTAGCATTCTACTCCCAAGACATGTTAATAATCTCATCTTTTTCCACAAGGATTCAACCCGGTAAGAGAAATTCTCCAATTCGGTGAGTTCAAGCAACTGGAAGCAAAATAGACCTTTGATTGAAATAATAAAGCAAAGGGACAATTCACTGGGTGGAAGGAAAATGGATATGGATGTTTCAGAAGATCCTTTATATCTTCTCTGGTTCTCCCTAGCCAGGTGCATGCACAGCACAGAGAGAGGAGATAGAGAGAGAGAGATATGACTAAAGTAGGTGTTGCATTTGTGAAAAGTTAAGAGCTGCCAAACAAATGTTCTTATGGTTGAATATAGGCATCCAACATAATACCCCGCATTGCAACCAAAAAAGAAAAACATTATACCCCGTGAACTCGGGCAAATTTATTCTACACAATCATTACGTTTCTGAAGCAGCTGCCCGAGCTAGTATTTTGCAGTCGCATCAACTGGTCGGCTAAGCTTGCGCTTGAGGAGCATCTGGCTGTTTTTCCGGCATGGCATCTTGAAAAGCAGGTATCTCACAGTATGCCTCGTGCAACTTTGATAAGATAGGATATTGACTCTACAAAAGTAGTTAAGGAGCAATGAACTGGATATTTCTTGATGCATGATAAAACAAGACACTAATGAAATTTGAGCAACCATTTGCAGATGAAGTTTATTCTTTTTACTCGGCCATTATGTATAAATGGAGTTCAGAATGATTTATTTGATGCATATGCAGTTTATGGGGACCTTCTATCCAGCACATGTGATGTTACAGATAATGGTTCTGCATTATTTCACAGATCCCCAGTGCAACTCTTTATTTAAAGTTTGTTGTAGAAGAATAACTAAGAAGGAATGTAATTCTGAACTCTATATGATATGAACTTTGCATGCTTAGGCAAGAGAATTACCATGTCAATATTGAACCTCTTGACTGCCGCATAAATCTGGGGTGCCAGGAAAACATCAGCCTACACATGATTTATTTGATCACTTCCGAGGAGAACAAATAGAACACGATGGCAAGCTTCTTAGTCTAAATACTAGGGAAGCCAACTCATTCTGGCAATCCATCGGGAGTGCAACAGACATCAGCATAGCATACAATCTATCATTCATCAATCAGGTCTAAGGAATCTAGATGTGACTCATTTTCCTCTAAGGACCAGAAGCACTTTTGACTTCGGACCATTTGCAGCATAAACAGCTAATCCTCAAGAACTGAGCACCAAATTATGCTGTGGTCAGAAGACAAAGAAACTCATCAAAGGGTCTTTTCTCGCAACGAGCTTACTAAAATTAACATTAGTAGTGATACTGTATGGGGGTTCTTCTTCCAACAGTCAGTTAGTGATTCTGTCACATACGCGAACTCATATGCACTTCATGATGTGTCAATTCTCCTAACATAAACCTAATGATGCACTAGAAAGAGAGGAGGAACAGGCATAATGGATCTGTGAACAGCTTTGAAAATTTTGACCGTGACAAAGATATAATAACAAACAAGATGGAACGAAAGACAGAAGCTTTGAGTAAAAAGGACAGAGCCCAAAAATCAAACCAGACAAACTTCGTCTCCCGTGGCATATTTTCCAGCATGGTCTGCTAACACCTTCTCAAGTGCTGAAACACATAAGCACCAGTTTTACCACTCTAAAAGTTGAATTTTCCACCCATTATTTCAACAGAATAAAAAGAGAACAATCGAGGGGTTCAAGAAATTTCATCCACTGCAATGTCATTTGAACATGAAGCAAACTCAGCACCCAATATATATCTAGCCATGATAGACCAGCTAGAAACAATCAGAACTGTTCTATGCTTCACCATATATGGAAATTCCAACTTCTGTAACAAAAAACAAACTGATAAAGAAGAAAAATCCCAAGCAAAGAAGCTAGAAAGAAAGATCTGAACAAACTCGTAGGGCATTTGGTATAGCTATGTGCAGTAGTTACCACTTTGAAAGGAGGTGCTTCAGCTTTTATGGGGTATTAGGCAACACTTCACAGCTGCAACACCCAACTGTCGCAGTTTCACCCAATTTCCAGGTGTTGCAACTTTAAACACATGTTTCCAAACATAGGTTTTACGATATATCAGAGTACAGCTACGACTAAACCAAACAGATTTTCAAACTGTGTAGAAGGAATCAGAAATGGCCATTGACATGAACAGTGAATAAAAAGTGCATTGCACAATCATGTGGGAAATATTATAGCAATAGCAACCCTAGATTTAGCTTCAATTTGTGCTATACTAGTAAGAGACCATAATTACACATCATAAGAATCAATTATCCAATAATGGTTTCGGAAATGAAGAGTGCAGAACATGGACTGCACACTGAGCACAGTGATGTAGGAAAAACCATGGGAATCTAACCTAGATTGATCTGCATTACATTCTACACCAGTAGGAGCCTATAATTATAGTTGGAATCTGGTGTTCTTACAGAAAGAGGAATATGTATTCAACAGGATTCAGCAGAGAATTAGCCTAACCAAGTATCAATTAGGGAAGTTTCTTCTCAAATTTTGATAAGACCGTGTAGAACTTATTCTTCTGTTCATTACTAACAAAGTCGAGTTCAACTAACAAGAGCAAGACAAATTTAGATGTGGTACTTCCCTTGAAGATTCTCATATCTAACAGGACTACGCACTGGATTGTCACCACTATCAGACAGGACTGATCATTCTCAATTTGATATATTCAGGAAACACGTTCCTAAGTTGAGGCAAGCAAATCTCTTCTCCAGTTAACACATCTAGATTAGCCTGACTTTCTGTTCAAGGAACTGTGGCAATGGTCTCTATTTATAAGGTGTAGATTTTTGCAACTAGGAGTTTCCCTCCTCTTGAGTAATATTATTTTTTCTATACTAAAGTATTCCCACTATTAAATTGCTTCTAAATTTTAACCACTCTGATTATGCAGAAGGAAAATCAACCAAAAATCAGCAAAGCATCCGCTCAGGGGAAAGCTTCACAACTTGTGCACATACAATCATGCTAACAGAATGGAAGACATCATCCTCTACCACCCCTCCCCCCACCAAAAAAAAAAAGGGCGGCATGTGAAGGATGGAAGGAGCTCAACAGAGTTGTCAATAATACTAAAATGTACCTGAAAAACCTCTTCCAATGTGATATTGAACCCAAGTAAGTGGTTCACTGGGACCAACTTTCTCCTCAGACAAATTTAGATGCGGTACTTCCCTTGAAGATTCTCATATCTAACAGGACTAAGCACTGGATTGTCATCACTATCAGACAGGACTGATCATTCTCAATTTGATATATTCATGAAACACATTCCTAAGTTGAGGCAAGCAAATCTCTTCTCCAGTTAAGGAAAGTCACATATCTAGACTAGCCTGACTTTCTGTTCAAGGAACTGTGGCGATGGTCTCTATTTATAAGGTGTAGATTATTGCAACTAGGAGTTTCCCTCCTCTTGATTAAAATTATTTTTTCTATACTAAACTTTTCCCACTATTAAATTGCTTCTAAATTTTAACCACCCCAATTATGCAGAAGGAAAAATCAAGCAAAAATCAGCAAAGCATCCACTCAGGGGAAAGCTGTCACCTATCGGACTTACACAACTTGTTACATACAATCATGCTATCAGAAAGGAAGACGTCATCCTCTACCACCCCTCCCCCCACCAAACAAAAAAAAGGGCAGTATGTGAAGGATGGAAGGAGCTCAACAGAGTTATCAATAATACTAAAATGTACCTGAAAAACCTCTTCCAATGTGATATTGAACCCAAGTAAGCGGTTCATTGGGACCAACTCTCTCCTCAGACAAATTTTGATGTGGTACTTCCCTTGAAGGTTCTCATATCTAACAGGACTAAGCACTGGATTGTCACCACTATTAGACAGGACTGATCATTCTCAATTTGATATATTCATGAAACACATTCCTAAGTTGAGGCAAGCAAATCTCTTCTCCAGTTAAGGAAAGTCACACATCTAGACTAGCCAGACTTTCTGTTCAAGGAACTGTGGCAATGGTCTCTATTTATAAGGTGTAGATTATTGCAACTAGGAGTTTCCCTCCTCTTGAGTAATATTATTTTTTTCTATACTAAACTATTCCCACTATTAAATTGCTTCTAAATTTTAACCACTCCAATTATGCAGAAGGAAAATCAACCAAAAATCAGCAAAGCATCTGCTCAGGGGAAAGCTATCACCTATCTGACCTTCACAACTTCTGCACATACAATCATGCTATCAGAAAGGAAGACATCATCCTCTACCACCCCTCCCACCCACAAAAAAAATAAAAGGGCGGCATGTGAAGGATGGAAGGAGCTCAACAGAGTAATCAATAATACTAAAATGTACCTGAAAAACCTCTTCCAATGTGATATTGAACCCAAGTAAGCGGTTCACTGGGACCAACTTTCTCCTCAAGAAATTTCTGTGATGCAACAGTTGCTCAGTCACATACCCTTATTTTGAAAGCAGCTACTGAGAGGAACAATTAACTTCCTCAGATATTTACCAGAACATAGAGATTCTGAAGAGGTTGTATGCTTGAAGAAACAATATTTGCAGCCTAAACAATAAAGACCAAGTTACTCAACAGAAAAGAAGCCATAAGATCATACAAGTACAATAGAAAGTCAACATGAAAAAACACATCATTTATTTATTTCTTGGATAATTGCTGTTTGTCAGTCTCGACATATGTTGTAATCTATAGGTACTTGACACCTCCCCGTCATCTCCCCATTGCACCTCAGCCTAGTGTCACCCAGTGAATTGATTCCTCAGTTGTCACCACCCACAGAGCCAGAATCCTCTCTCTGAATTTTATAGCCGGTGGCTCTGGCCTAACCCCCAAGGCAGTTACAGATATAATTTGAACAAAATTTAGGTAATTTAAGGAAATTTGGCAAAAGTTTAGCAGAAAAATCATGATTTGGTGTATTCTTTTGAGGGAAAAAAGAAAGGATGGAGGTTCAATGCTGGAATTGGAAGTTCTTGGCAAAGTCGTATGCCTGAACAGATTTCGACAGAAGGTTTATGCATGTCATGGACTTAGCAATCACCTTATAGATCCACATGCAACAAAAAGCCAGTGGAACAATTTAAAACTTATTAAGGCATTTATTATGTTGCTAGATTCTTCAAAAATAGACATGGAAGATAAGGAAAAGCCTCCAAAAGTTATAATCTTTTTACCTGATAGTTGATTGCCCTTTTCTTCAAATCACTGGGCAACAGTGGGTGGTGCAGAGGATATCTCTCCTCTAGATACTGCAAGGCGTAAAAGACATGTTACAGGCCACAGCCTACACAAGAAAGTCTCTAAAATGTTGAAGAGTCCTCTTTGACAGTAATATGATAAGTGAAGGAATCAAAAGTTGCAAATTCTCACCATTAGGATAGCAAATGAGTCTGCAAGTACAAAGTCCCCATCAGCCAACGCAGGCACATAATGAATCGGATTAAGCTTTGAGAACTCTACCATTTGAAAAAGTAAAACAGCAGTGAGAAGAACTATATCCAATCATGAATTTGGAGGACTTGACTATCTACCGCCACGCAAAATAGGTTAAATCGCTTCTACCTAGTACTTTGAGAATCAAAGAATGTCACAGCCGGGTAACTGACAAACAGGCATGTCTTTGTTACCCATGCTATAATACACTCTCTCTTTGTCCTTGACTAAAATAAATTTCCCAAAAAGAAAGGATGTAAAGCGGGGTATATGCAGCAAGGCATATGACAGAATAACATTCTCACTGTATCATGTCAGGAGAAGTAACTAGCAGCATGACCTCGTTTGGTAGATTATGACCATCTCAAACTGCTCAAAGGTAACTAAGTGCAAGCAAGTCTTTTTTCTGGAAGGAACTTATGACATAGTTAAACACAAATCAGGTCATTCATGAGAACGCAACTGGTGCCAACAGACAGAATATTCAGACAGCTATAGAGGAAACAAAGAGAGCCAAATATATATATATATATATATATATATAGAGAGAGAGAGAGAGAGAGAGAGAGAGAGAAACATTAGAGAATTAAAAGGATCTCCTTAAAGTCTTTTGTAAACTCTTCACACCCAGCATCATTGCTCCTCAGTCTGTATGGGGTATTCCAGTAATCTTGACATCTGAGTCACTGTGTAAGACTTTCTTCAACCACACTTAAAAATAAAATTCCACTGCTGGAGGAAAGAACTAACACACTAGATGTTGACAACCATAAGTTGACAGATTACTTAGGCAAGTTTCCCATCCCATCACCTAGCCAACAGATAGGAATTATAACCACATCCAACAATGCCCATCATGTTTACGCAAGCTGTTTGTAATGCAGGAATGGCTTAATCATAGGCTCTCCAAGGATAAAGCAAATGATAAACACGACCAGACCACCACATCAACACAGGATAACAGGGTTAAAACAAAACACAGAGGGAACAGCCAAAGAAGGACTCACCTGCACCGAATTGCTCCCCCTTCACCAAATTTACAGGTACGTACTCGTACTCAAGCCCTTCAAATCCCAAAATCATCACCATCACCATCGTATCGCACCAGGGAATAATTCAAACAAAATTACCTCTAACACACTAATCAAGCGAAGCACAAACTACCCCTCCCAAATTTCGCACTCAAGAAACAAAACAAGAAACTTAATAAAACGCCCGCGGAAACAACTTCTGAAGCTACCTTTCAAGTTGAGGGCGATACGGACGCGGAAAGAGCAGGAGCTCCTCCAGTAGCTGTACAGCTTCAGCTTCGACGGCACCACGTCCGCGCCGCTAGCAGCACCACCGACCGTCGCCGCCTGATCATAAACAAACCGTTCAGAGAATCGTCAGACATCCGCGGGATGGCGTAACCCGTCCGACAACCACCGGATTATCGAAATAGACAAGAAGGCAATGGAGATGCACACCATGATCGAGCGCTTGACCGGCGATCGGAGAAGCAATGGAGAAAGCAAGCTTCGCCACTCTCAGTCTGTTTCTGAGTGTGGAGATGTCGACGATGATAACACGGCCAAATAGCCGTGTCTCCTTTACTTTATCCCGCAAAACATTTTCTTTTTCGCATTTTAAATTTCTTAATTATGACGCCATCCAGGACGGCATTCCCGATGTTTATTTTAATTTACTAAAATAATTTGGATACTTTTAAAATAAAATAAAATTTTATTTTACATTTTGGTATTGCCGATACAACAATTTTTATTATAAAATCAAAACCATAATAATCTATTGTGAAAAGATAAATTTTCGATTCTCGAGACATAAAATGTTACTTTTGCGGAGAGGAAATTGACCCCTTCGTTCTCCGTCCATGCCTCACATCCTGTCTATATTTAAAGATGCGTTTATTTTGTGAAAAATAAAAAATTTAAAAAATATTTTTAACAAAATAATCGTTTACATAACTTAAATTAATTAATCAA
>BCNH02000004.1:12908986-12946917 GCA_001662345.2 Metrosideros polymorpha var. glaberrima | reverse complement strand
TTTAATTATTTATTTTTTCTTGAAACGATGAACTTAGGTATCAATTTTTGCGAAAAGAGAATTGCTTATAACCGAAATCGTTTTTTATCCATTTCTCCCAATTTACTGTCGTATGGGTCCCACTATCTAATTCCTTTAATTTTTCTCTTACCTCTTTATGGGTCCCATCAGCCAGCATATACTCTTTCTCCGGCACACATCTACATGCAACAATCGATAGGTCAAAAAGGAAGTCAACTTACCAGAATTCATTAGTCTAACTTATCAGAATTCATTATATTGATTGGCTTTTTGGCATTCTCTAAAGAGTAAGGAAAGTGATTTGACATTGACTTAGCAACTTAAAGTTAGCATATGACTATCTTTGATTAGAGTCGCTCATAATCCATGTTGTAATATAATGCGGAAGCTAGTCAGATCATACAATTAGATCTACGCGAAATCACCAAAGAAATAAACGAGAAATAATGAAGGGTACTAGAAATTTATGTGGTTTGATCCAAATATCAATATCTACTCTATGGGGAGAGCCGGTCACAGATATTCCAATAATCAAATCGGAGAATTACAGAGCTTTCAATCGCTCACACGTTCGAGTGTTTCTCACACCTAAATTACACCTTAAACCTACAATATTTACAAATAAAACAACTCAATTGGATGTAAAACTCACAATACAAATCCACATATTCAGAGCTCTATGGCTTCGTTTGGAAAGGCTTTTGGGTAAATGCAAAGACTTTTTAGTCCGAAGGGATTTGGTGAAATGCAAAATTTGATTGGTAAACTGTAATTAAAAAGTGCCTAAGAAAGCAACTTTAGGGAAATGCTGTTTGGTAAACATATATTTGAAAAGTTATTTGGTGTGACCAATTTAGGTTTTTTAATTTTAATTTATTTAAAACAATGATTGTAACTTTTATATGTTTGCATTGAGAGTAATGTAAATTAACAAATTTATAAATAAAAAAATATAATAAAGTGGATTTCTTTCTCAATTAAAAAGAGTAATTTCATTATAATAAACATTGTAAATATGTTATCATTGAAAATTACAAGCATCATACATATTTACTAAACTCATGGCTATTCGATCACGTAAACATGTCGTGTCAGAAGATAAATTATCATTTGAAGCATTAATCCCCTCATTAACATCATTAAGGTTAACTGAATATCCATAATCGAGATCCAAATCGGCTCTTGCAAAATGTGTTAGAGCTAACAATACAACCAAAAATGAGGGTTGAATAGATTGTAAGATGATATTTTAAAACTTTTGCGGAATAGTAAACAATCTGCAATCAGGATGATATAGTAAATTGAGCAGTGTGTGTGAAGCTGAGTAAGTATGCAAAGCAAGAAGAGCAATTCACACAACGATATATAATGGTTCGTGATGCACTTAGGGTTGGCGAACTCGGAATGAGTTGAAATTTGGTCAGCTACATGGAAACGAGCCGCCGGTCAAACAACTGCGTCTAAGAAACTTGCGAGACATAGAAATTGAAGAGCAAAGAAGGCGAATCCAGGATTTGGAATGACAACTTGTGTAGACGAGGTTGGGTGTTCAATCCGAAGAGGGAGTAGAATCTGAGGATCCATCTGATAATGAAGAGGAGAACATCAATCCTTTCGGGGTTCTGAATCAGGGAATATGACCTGGAAATCAGTATATCAGGATGAAGATCAAGATTCCTGAGTTTAAAGGTAAGGCTCATCCTGATGAGTTTATTGACTGGTTGCATACAATCGAGAAGATCTTTGATATTAAAGATCTGACTGAAGAGCAAAAGGTTAGATTAGTGGCTATAAGGCTACGGAAACATGCTTCGATATGGTGGAAGCATGTGAAGAAGCAGCGTGCTAGAGAAGGGAAATCGAAGGTGGATCGTTGGGATAAGATGAAGAAATTGTTGCAAAAAAAATTTCTGCTTACTCATTATAGGCAAGAGGCATTTATCGAATATCATAATGTTAAGTAGCGAGATTTAATAGTTGAGCAATATACTGATGGGTTTGATCACTTGCGAATGCGTTATGATGTGGCTGAGGAAGACAAGCAAATAGTTGCTCAATATTTGGCAAGGCTACGGACTAAAATTTTTTATGTTGTCCGATTACAACAATATTGGACCTATAAGGATGTGTGCAGATTGGCCTTGAAGGTGGAGGCGCAGTGTAAAAGGAAGGACAGCAGTTCCAAATTTCAAAGTCAGTGCTCAGGCAAAGAATTCCAAGGAAAGGTAGGGAGTTCTTCATCCAATTCGACACCAGCAGCAATTAAAGGTGCGAGTTCTAAACTTACATTGAAAAAGGGACAGAGTAGTGTTGGAACTAGCAGGGGACAAAGTAGTGCTGGAACTAGCAAGGGAGGAGCTGCAGCCAAGCGGTGTTACAAGTGTTAGGGACTCGGACATTTCACTGCTGATTTTCTGAACCAATAGTTTGTGATGCTTGTTGATAATCCAACCTTTGATGAAGGTCCAGTCTATGATGAATCAGATGGAGAACAAGAGGATGCGGATCCAAATCAGGAAGAGATTATCTATGCTGATTCTGGTGAGTCCCTAGTCGTTAGAAGAATTTTAAATGTTGCTGAGGTGGAAGATGAATCGTGGCTTAGGAATAATATTTTTCATACTAAATGCACTAGCAGAGGAAAAATATGCAGCATCATAATAGATAAGGGGAGCTACGAGAATGTGGTGTCCACTACCATGGTAGAGAAGTTGGGGCTGAAAACAAAAGATCATCCTCAACCATACAAGTTGTCGTGGCTTAGGAAAGAGAACGAGGTAAAAGTGAGCAAGATGTGTCTTTTGCAATTTTCGATTGGGAAAAGGTATACTTATGAGATATGGTGCAATGTGGCCCAATGAAGGCTTGTCATATTCTATTGGGGAGGCCGTGACAGTTCGATAGAAAGATACAATATGATGGCTTTAGAAATATCTACACCTTCAAGAAGGATGGCCGGACCATTACCCTAGGTCCTACAGATTTGAGAAAGAATGTGAAAAATAATCTAATGTCTAGGTCAGAGTTCCAGGAATAGGCAGTTAACATGCCTAAGCTTTTTGCTGTTGTGGTGATGGGGCAGAATTTTGACAGTTTCGAAATTTCTACACAACTTCTGCCCTTGCTTGAGGAGTTTGCTGATGTCGTACCAAGAGAGATGCCACCTGAGTTGCCGCCCATGAGGGACATTCAGCATTGTATTGATCTCATTCCATAAGCTGTTATTCCCAATAAGGCAGCTTACAGAATGAGTCCTAAAGAACATGAGGAGCTGCAGAGACAAGTGTGAGAGCTGTTAGAGAAAGGCGCAGTTTGAGAGAGCATGAGTCCCTGTGCAGTGCCGACCTTGTTGGTTTCTAAGAAAGATGGTCGTGGAGAATGTGCATAGATAGCAGAGCTGTCAACAAAATCACAATCAAGTATCGATTCCCTATCCCACGATTTGATGATTTGATTGATCAGTTACATGGGGCGACTATCTTTTCGAAGATAGACTTGAGGAGTGGTTATCATCAGATTAGGGTGCGACCTGGAGATGAGTGGAAGACGACGTTTAAGACTAGAGATGGTCTGTATGAGTGGATGGTGATGCCTTTTGGGTTATCTAACACGCCGAGCACTTTTATGAAGCTGATAAATCAGGTTTTTCATCCTTTTATTGGTCAATTTGTTGTCGTTTATTTTGATGATATTTTGGTTTATAGTGTTTCAATTGAGCAACACTTATAACACTTGAGAAGAGTACTTGAGGCCTTGAGGGAGCAGAAATTGTATGCCAACACCAAGAAGTGTCACTTTTTAACTGATCATGTGACATTTTTGGGTTATATTGTGTCAAAGGAGGGCATTTGATGGATCCAATTAAGATTGAGGCCATTACAAATTGGGAGATTCTGAGGAATATTCATGAGGTACGCAGCTTTCATGGGCTAGCGTCCTTTTATCTGAGGTTTGTTCGAGATTTCAGCACCATTATTGCGCCTCTTACAAATTGTCTGAAGAGAGGCAGATTTGTGTGGATCAAAGAGGCAGATGCTTCGTTTCAATTGTTGAAGAAGAAGGTGACTGAAGCCCCAGTTTAAGTGCTTCCGAATTTTAGTGAGGTTTTTTAGGTGCATTGTGATGCCTCAAGCATTGGTATTGGGAGCATTCTAAGCCAAAAAAATAAACCCGTCACATTCTTCAGTGAGAAGTTGAATGAAGTGAAGAGAAGATATTCGACTTATGACAATGAATTTTACACTAAAGTGAAGAGCTTGGAGCATTGGAGGCACTACCTTATTTAGAAGGAATTTAATCTATATTCTGATCATGAGGCCTTGAAATACATTAGTGAGTAGCATAAACTGAATGCTAGGCATGCAAAGTGGGTGGAATTTCTTCAGGCTTTCGATTTTGCCATTAAACATAAGGTTGGAGTGCTGAATAAGGTGGTAGATGCATTGAGCAGGAAGCATTCTCTTTTGTCTATAATGCAGTGAGAGTTTTGGGCTTTGATTCTTTTAAAGATTTGTGTGTTGATGATCCATATTTTGAAGATATTTGGAGGAAGTGCGAAACAGGGTCCTTTCAACAGTTTTTTTTATTGTGGAGGATTTTCTTTTCAAAGGCAATAGTCTATATATCCCTCAATGTTCTTTGAGGGAATCTATTATTATTGAGAGTCATGCAGGAGGTCTAGCTGGGCACTTTGAGGTGGATAAGATGACAGCCTTGCTATGTGAGCATTTTTATTGGCCTCGAATGAAGCGTGATGTGGCTCGATTTGTAGAGAGGTGCATGGTATGCCATGTGGCAAAAACCATATGTATCAATGCTAGTTTATATATGCCTCTACATGTCCCAGTTACACCAGGGGAGGATGTCAGTCTTGATTTCGTCTTGGGATTGCCAAGAACCCAGCGAAATAAAGATTCAATAATAGTGGTTGTCAACAAATTTTCGAAGATGGCGCACTTTATCACCCATAACAAGACCTTTGATGCTTCACAAGTCGCTCGTTTGTTTCTGCAGGAGATTGTTAAGTTGCATGGGGTTCCCAAATCCATAACCTTAGATCATGATGTGAAGTTTGTGAGTCACTTTTGGCGCACTCTTTAGCGGCACATGGGGACTAGATTGCAGTGAAGTTCCTCTCACTATCCCTAAACTGATAGGCAGACCGAAGTTGTCAACCGAAGCTTGGGGAACTTGCTACGAAGTTTGGTTGAAGATAGCCTGCAGTAATGGGACTTGTTGTTACCTCAAGCAAAATTTGCATACAACAAGTCATAGAATCGAACTATATGCAAGAGTCCTTTCGAGATAGTTTATAGGCATGATCCAATTACTCCTTTGGATCTCACGCCATTGCCAATTCACTAGCAGTTCAGTTTAGACGCAGATGAGCATACTAGGCAGATTAAAGAGCTGCATTCATAGGTTCATAACCAAATCAACAAACAGAATATGAAGTATAAACAAAGGGTGGATAGGTGCAGGAAAGAGTCGTCTTCAAAGAGGGTGATCTATTGTGGATTCACCTCAGGAAGGAGTGTTTTCTAGTTGGCAGGTTTGGCAAGTTGCAACCTAGATGGACCATTCAAGGTTCTTGAGCGAATTAATGACAATGCTTAAGATTGAGCTACTAGGTGAATACATGGTATCCGGGACTTTTAATGTAGCAGATTTGTCACCTTACCATACAGATGAGGAAGAACCTGAGGAGATTGATGTCAATGAAGACGAAGCAGATTTGAGGGAGAATCTTTTTCTTAGCAGGGGAGAATGATGCACTTAGGATTGGCGAACTTGGAATGGACTGAAATTTGGTCAACTGCATGGAAATGAGCTGCCGATCAAAACTCATTGCTATGCTATGATCGACGTCTTTTATTCGCGTTCGGAGTCGTTTGATTGGGTTTTTAGTCATTTTTGTAATTCCAGTAGCGTTTTCGTAATTTTGCGTTTCTTATGTTAATTAGGGTTAACACTATATAAAAAGGTGTCAAGATTCTTAGTGAAGGCAGACTTTGATATATTCTATTGATTTTGATAATCGAATTTGAGATAACAAATTGTTCCCCTTTTCTATTCCGATTATTCTGTTTAGTCAACTTCTGTTGCGTTTCGACATTAGTTCGGCTTTATCCATAAGCCTACATCCACTCTCAAACTAACAGCTTTAACATCGGCTGGATTCCACTAGTAATCTTCAGGCCAAGTTACAATCGGATGGTGTCTTTCCCTTTCAATATAGATCACACTATCGAGACTTACACTTGTACTTTCGTCTAATAGTTATTAAGAGGCTAAACAAAAAATAGAGAGCAATACAATCAAAGATCAAAGACGCTTCAAGCTTAAGAGCGATATGTAGTTTTCGAATATCTAACTTTTCCTAGCAGTTTCACTCCCCTATATATAGAGACTTTTTCAAACTATCCGTTGGTGATCTTTTTCACGTTGAGATAGCTGTTGGAAATCTTCAGGGAAGATAAGGTAGCCATTTAGAGTCGTTGAGAGCTTGGGTAGAGTGCAGGAGCGTTGCAATGCTGTTGCAGTCACTTCCATTGTCGGCACTACTTTTCTAAAATAGGCTATGCTGCAATTGTCTCTAGCTAGTAGTCTGACATCTATTTTTCTAATTGCTTTCCCAATTTTTCTGCTGCGAAATCCAAACCCGCAACGACTCTATTTTGAACCATCAATGGTCATATTGCTTTGCGTACCTTACAATTGTCAAACCCGACATATTACGCTTTCAGTCCATATGCACTATCACTAGTGTAGATTGTTGGTTGGGTCGACCATCTTCATTGAAGATACCAAGTCACTTTGACCCGTGATGTTGCGATTAGTGAAACATTCCATCTTCATCGGTGCCAAGGGTATTTGAGACTACTATCCTGACTTTGCACTTTCCAGATTGTGACTCTTTTGTTTTCACCTATGCAAAACAAAATTACACAGTCTCTATGGATAAACTGGCTGAGATCATTGAAATCGAGTACAATATGTTTGTGAAATTTCCTGTTGAGCTAGATGCTGCTTACAACTTTGTTTTAGAAACTTCAAACTTTACAAGAGGCTCTCGTGAAATTGTCCCCTTGAACCTTTTGTGTTTGAAAGCAAACTTTATCCAAAAAGTTTTAACCCTCTACCTATGCCCGAAATCGTCCTCTATGAGTGACATCTCTCGTTATGAAGCAAGGGTTATTTAGGCCATCCTCACCAGGTTTAAGAACTTCTCTCTGGCACACATGATCTTTATCCACATGTATCAGACAGCTTGAAGGAAAACTAGGAAGCTACCATATAGCGCGCTCATCACTTGCATCTATCGCTAAATGAGCATCGACTTTACTAATGCTGCTCCTCAAAGTCTGGTCAATATAGAAATTGGGAGGAAGACCCTAGAGAAGATGATGCTAAAGATAACCAAAGATGGCTGGGTTAATCCGAAAGATGAGGTAATGTCGATTGGTCAAGGAAATGACAAAAGAGCAAAAGCTGTGTTGAAGTAAAGATTGGTTGAGCATGCTAAATAGGAAAGGAAGAGGAAAGGAAAAGCTTTTGTCCAAAGGACACAACATCGACCATCAAGACCTGAAAGATCATCTTCACCGGTCGATTCATCTACTACCTCTACTCCTGTGCTCGTCCAACTCCAAACTGATGTTAGAGAAATCAAGACCACTCTTGTGGCCATGACCCACTATCTAGTTAAACTGGAGCGCATAATACTAAGCCTTCAATTCTACAACCCCATGTAATCAACTAATATTCCTGAACCAACCTCCCCTGCACCATCCCAAAAACGCACACGCGCCACATGATGTTTTTACCTCCTGTGTGCTTGTTTTATTTTTGTTGTTTTGTGTAGCTTATCTGCTATATCAATGAAGCTATCTTTTGCTTTATACTGTGATTACTTTGTAATTGTCTTTTTATTGATGACAAAAGGGGGGAGAAAAGAACGCAATATGTGATATCATTTGAGTTAGAATGAGTTAAAATGAATTAAATTTTCCCCTAGCACTAAAATAGAGGGAGTCAGCTTGAGAGATAATCTTTTTTATAACATATCTTCACTTATAGTATGTTGTCTCTCAATACTTATAGTAAATTTATTCCTTGATCATATTGTTTGTGTTAGACACACATACATCATGAAAGTTCAAATATCTGCAAAGCATTTTTTGACTGAAAAATCATCACTATTGTAGATCTTTACATTTATAGCAAATCCTTAGTATTAGACACCAACTATCACATCTGCGGGATAGTTTTTGTCATCATTAGAGTGAGATTGTTGGAGAAACATTCCTAACCAATTTTGATGATTCCCAAAACTATCCTTAGTATATTATCTACATTTACATGTGCAGATGTGTGTGATAATCTTTCAAGACTAGCGATATCCATGGTGTGATCCATTGGGTGAAGGTCGCCATGTGTCCCTATGCATTTAATGGAAACAGCACCAACGAACATGAAATATTTGTTGGAGCCGATGTTCATCGGAGTTGAAGCAGTATATTGTTGGTGATGTTCGCTAAACAACACATGAAGATGTTCATTTGAAAAAAGAGTCGTTGAAAGCTAGAGCTACACAACGGAAGATCTGGAAGTGTATCAGGTAGCAGAAAGCAAGTGACTGACCGCAGTGTCAGAAGCCATCAGCATAGGAGCAAAAGCGACAGTTGCCATTTTCGAAAACCTGTAGATGTTTAGAAAAAGAAGTTATATGGGCAACTTTCTCTTTGAAACAACAACAACAATGTGTCTAACGGCTAGAAGGGTCTCTCAAACATCTCCAACGGGAAGATTGAAGATGTCTTAAAAGAGAAGTGCTTCTAGGAGAAAATGTTAGAGTTACACGTATAGAACTGAAGTATTTGCTTAAGCTTCTCTCCCTATTGATATTGTTCTCTATTCTACACCTAAGATCTTCTTTGAGTTAGTCTTGCCAAATAGTGAGTTTGCGAGAGATTAAGTGTACAAGTGAGTGCAATGGCTATGTCCTGATAGTCAGATCTATCATTTGTAAAGGACCAACACTTGCTGTTTATAACTTGTTGAGTAAATTATTAGTGCAGTGCAGCCCGTCTTGCGGTTGTTAGTTTCAAAAGTCGACGTGGGCTTCGTAGTTAAGCTGAACCGCTATAAACCTTTATATGCTCCTATTTTTCTTAATCTATTTTCTTGTTAGCACACATTCTGCATACATCATCTAAAAGATCTGCTCAACTTGATCTCTAGTTGCATAATCATATTTCCGCAAGAAAAGTGAAAAGATTCCTAAACAACCTAATTACCCCCCTCTAAGTTACATATTAGCGCCAACAAGTGCAAACCTAAAAGTTGATACTCACCTTGTCAGGGTGATCTACAGGGCACGATTGTTAGGCAAATCACCAAGGACGAGCTTCCCAGAATGTAAACGGGAGTAGTGAGCTTTGAAGGTGGGCAAAAGTTGACGTGGGCTTCATAGTTAAGCCAAACCACTATAAACCTTGTGTAATCTTAGGTTACATTGTTAGCACCAACAAATGCAAACCTAAAATTTGATACTCACATTGTCAGGGCAATCTACAGGGCACGATTGTTGGGTGAATCAGTGAGAACAAGCTTCCCAGAATGTAAACGGGAGTAGCGAGCTTCAAAGGTGGGCAAAAGTTGACGTGGGCTTCGTAATTAAGCTGAACCACCATAAACCCTTGTGTGATCTTAGGTTACATTGTTAGCGCCAACAAGTGAAAACCTAAAAGTTGATACTCACCTTGTTAGGGCGATCTACAGGGCACGATTATTGGGTGAATCGGCGAGGACGAGCTTCCCAGAATGTAAACAGGAGTAGCGAGCTTTGAAGGTGGGCAAAAGTTGACATGGGCTTCATAGTTAAGCTGAATCACTATAAACCCTTATGTGATCTTGTTTCTCTCGATCTATTTACTTGTTAGCACATATTCTGCATACATCATCTAAAAGATTTGCTCAACCTGATCTCTAGTCACATCATCATATTTTCGCAGGAAAAGTGAAAAGTTTCCTAAACAACCTATCCAACCCCCTTTTAAGTTAAATTGTTAGCGCCAACAAGGGCAAACCTAAAAGTTGATACTCACCTTGTCAGGGCGATTTATAAAGTGAGATTGTTGGGCGTAAAGGTGAGCAATTCCAAGTTCTGGGTAGGTTCCATTTAGAACTTGAAACCTACCCACCCCTACAAGTTCCTCATTTTTTGGAACCTGGAACCTACCCGTCAAAACCTAGAACCTACCATGTCACAGGTTTTAGGGTCGGTTCCAAGTTCTTACAGGTTGTTTTTTTTTTCCTGTTTAAAAATAAATTTGTCGTTCACAACACCAAAGTTTTATTATCTCTTACAACAAAGATGACTCTACCGGCTCTTACAATTTGCCATTTATGGTATGAATGTCAATTGACTATAAGTATTAATCTTCAGGCAATAAATAGTAGTTCGACCAGCAACTCAGAGGGCAGGAAGCAAATACTCAAATTCTCCTTGGCAATGGACATTTTTTCCCATTTGTCATTTCGGTGCTCTTGCAGGAGCAAGCTCAAATCAACCATGATATAAGTGTAAATGTCATTACAATGCCCAAACAAGACAAAGAAAAGCTGGAGAAAAATAGAGCAGATAACCAGTATAGCAATTTATCTCAAATGCCTTTAGAACAATGATTCTTGAGCAATTGATATTCATTCTCTAGATCATAGTCTGCAAATGGTTGATCACATAACAAATATGGTTTCATTAATTGGTTCAACAAAGAGTAATCGTGTCCCCAAAACAAAGCTGAAAACCATCCTTCTGAACATCAAGCACCTAAACCTTCTATTGAACATGAGTAATTCTGCACTAGAAATAAGCAAGCTACAAAGTCCCTTCCCTTAGTTCCAAAAAACAACAGGAGATCGTCTTTCTTTTTTTCTTTTTCAATTTCACAAGGCCAGGCAACCTTTCATGCTTTTTAAATGAATAGATGATCTTTTCACTCCTCATTTTTAAGGTACTTAACAAGATAAGAATAACAAGATATTCTCACCCAAATCATTTAAAAAGGCCAGAGAAAGGAGAAAAAAATTACATAAATCAGTTCTATAATAATAAAAAAGTTGGAACTAATCATCGTATGATTTTCCAACACTAGTGGCAAGGACACAATAATCTCAAACCCCACTACTGCCAAATATCAAGCAACAACATCCAGCAAAATAGCTCAAAAGTGCATCATTCAAGCAAATTTAGAGAACTTTCTTCTCTCATCAGGTCAAGCACATCAATCAACAGACCGAGAAAACATTAAATTGCATAACCTGCATTTACTTTGCAAGTTACACTTCCCCAACACAGGGAAAAACCAAAAAAGAAAGCCAGAAAGAATCACAATCGTATCTCTTGATTATGCACTCACAAATTGCCCATAACCCAGGATAAATAGCAACAAATGGACATTTTACTGTATAGGACGGTTACCTAGAGTGATCGATTCCACGATTCCAACGACGCTGAGGATAACAAGCATAGCACATATGCAATAAGCTTAGTCGATCACACCTAGTCATTTTGTGACCGACACAAAATAATTTTCCCCATAGTGGAGCCAAAAGCAAGCCTCAAGGGAACTAAGTAAATCCAGTTTTTGCCTCTTCTACCTCATCTGCCTTCCTGCGACTCTCTCCCTCCTATCACTATACCAATTAACCCAGCTTTGAAGAGACCACCGTGCTCAGCGTCAAGAGCTTCCTCTGGCACGGTGACTCCGCCTGGGACGCCTAGTTCGGGAGATAGTGAAGGAGTTCAAGAGGGGGAGCGCGAGTGTTCAGTTCAGCAAGGAGCCCCCTTTTTCTTGTGTCTTTCTTAGCTGAGGAGTGAGGAGTGACAAGTGACAAGTGAACAATGAACATTAGAGTAATTGAGTTTTTCATCAGTTCCCAATCCCCGGTTTCAATTTCGATTTCGATTCCGGTTCCTATACCAGTTTCGGTCCCTAAAAAAATAAAATCGGGAATCGAACCCTCACGCATTGGAACTTGAAACCGGCAGTCTGATTCTCAGTTCCGGTTCCTGATTCTCGATTTTACTTGGAACCATGCTTACCCCTAGTTGGGTGAGTCGGCAAGGACAAGCTTCCCAGAACGTAAACGGGAGTAGCGAGCTTTGAAGGTGGGCAAGTGGCCAAATGCAAAGCTCCTCGGCTTCTCCTATCAACAGGACGAGTCAAAAACAAGGTATGTTCGACAGTGGCTTGGAGGCCATCAACGGTGATGTACTAGGTGGGATCGGACCAGGAAAACCCTTGGAGGAGAAGAACTCACCCCACTTTTTGAAGAGAAAAAATCTCCAAGAAGAATCGCCCCCCTTTCTTCTGTTACGCCCTTGACTCGTTTTGTTACACTCTTCCCTCGATGCCCTCTACATATGATGTTTTACCAGGGAAATGAGCTTTCAAAGAGAGCATGACACCAGGTGAGCGAGCTTCGGAAGAGAAGAGACAAGAGAGGCAAGAGGCGTGCGAACAACAGGCAAGCGATCTAGAAGAGGCAAGTTGCTAGGGTTTCAATTATAAAAGGGCTAAGTTGGATTTTCAATAAATGTGTGAAGGCAAAAAAGGCAAAACAAAAAAAAGTTAATTGCATTCTCGACAACATATCGAGAATGTTGGAAAGCCAAGCTGGCTGCCTTAGGCTTTTAGCCTTTTGAAGGCCTACTTTTCCCTAATGCTATTTGGAAATGTTATTCCTAAACACCTAATTTTGTCCCAAGGGGATTTCAACACCCAAAACCCCTTGGGAAAGCTCTTCCCAAACACACCTTATGTGCAGCTTACAGGATCCATCGAAAATCATGAAGTCCCTTTGACCAAGAAAAGCAAGGTGCCATTGTACTTTTTCCTACTTATCAACAAGAGTCTCTACGCAGCAGTTGCTAAAAGGAAACAAAAAAAAAATGAGCCCTCCTTTTTTTTCTTCCTATGACAAACGCACTAGTAAACAATATATATAGAGAGAGAATGTGATCCCTTTGTGATGTCCGGTTAATGGAGGCCATCCCTTGTCCGCAATATGGAAATAAGAGTTCACTTGATCAAACTCCTACAAAGGCAAGGCTCCCAACAAACCTTCAATATCATGAAGTTCACTACCCTTTTTAAATCCAAATTTGATTCGGTAGTTAAGGGACACACCAGGTTTTGAACAAATAAAAATCCTCCAAGCGAGTCGAGTTTCGTACACAGCTCAAATTAGAGACATAATTTAACAATCCATGTATCATGGCTTGACGAAGGAACTAATGGCGTGATGTGCAAGCGTCAATCTTCCCCTTTTGGCCCTTATGTCGCCTCGTAGGAAGGGCATGGAGGCATAAAAAATCCAATTCGTTGACTTGTTTCGACCCACATAGGATAATAAGCTCACAAGAACAAAAACACCAACAACTTAGTCAAAGGAATTCATAGCCAAGCTAGTGTCAAAGAGTATTATTTGTGATAATTGGAGACCATAGTGTAACACCTACAACTCTGACTATAGGATTGGCCTATGAAATTGTATGACAATTCCATGCCAATGCTACTTTTAATTCACACAAGTTCTGCATAAACCCCAAGCCAATCTCACATGATCAACCTCGCCCAGCTTAGGACCGGATATGCCGCCCGGCAAGAATCGGCGACAGGACCACGTTAGTCACGGCGTGGTTGAACACCAGCCATGTCTGGCCATGTGTGGCCGTGTCCCTCGGCCACGAGGCTTGACTTGATGATGTTCGCATTAGCGTGTCAAGCTTATAGTATATTCTTTGGAAGTTAGTCCATAATTGTAGAGCATGAATCATCATGCTAGATGGCAAGTCTTAAATAATATAAGACAAAGGTTTTAATTGAACATTAAATGAAGACTATAAGTCATGAGCTTAGGTGGCAAGTAATCATTACATTTAGAGATATTTATAATAGGTGGCAAATAATTATTATATTAGGAGGTATTTTGTTATACCTAGATATTTTATCGAGTAATCTTTATATGAAGAGATATTTATATTACGAGTAATTATTACAGTAGAAGATATTTATATTGCTATTATTACATTAGAAGATATTTTGATATAATCATTAAACCTAAGCTAAGTCTAGAAACTATAGGATGTTATATGTGTACCAATGAGAAGTAATCTTCTAATTTAAAAAAAAAATGCCAAGTGTCCCTATAGTATTAATTACCATATCTTAGGGCATTTAATGCCAAATCTTAGACTTGATGAGTCATGAGGCCAAGTGGACTAATAGAAAATAAACTACCATAAGATCAAGCCAAGTGTATTCTATAATTAATAACATATAAACCTAGAGTGAAACATGGTTAAATTAGCTTAGGAAGGTGGACCAATTAGAAGAAGCTACCTAGACTATAATAATTAATGATGTTTCATGGCCTAAAACTAGAGTAACACATGGTCATAATAGCTTAGGGAGGTGGACCAATAAAAAAAAATACCACCTAGATTATAATGATGAAGAACATTAAATGTAAGATGGACTATAAATAAGGCATCATTCCTCTTCTTTTCACACACATCACTCCCTCACTCTCACTTTCTTCCTCTCGTCGCCCTCTCCCTCTCTTCCCCTTGGCCGCTGCCTCACGCCGCCGTCGCCGGCTCACCGTAACGCCACCGCCCCTCATCCATTCATCCATTCCCTAGCCAACATTTGGTAAGTGGGATCTCTAGTACTAAGTTAGGAAATTGCCTTAATTGCTTGCTTGATTGCTTGCCTTGAGGTGGGTAGTTTTAAAATACATTATGGAGAAAGCCGTAGATTGGTTGTTCCCTAATTATCATCACACCGGTCTTGATTAATCACCACGTTCCTTGCATGATCTTATAGGGAGACAAGATGGTAGAACTCATGTATTATGTACTTACACAGATGACACGTCTTCCAGTCTATATACGATGTTTAATTATATCTTTAAGATCATGAATTGGAAATTGCATGTGTGCTACATCAATGCATGAAAGGCTAAGAAAAGTGAAACCAACATCATCAAATGATGGCGAAGCTGCCCCATGAGCTCAACGAAATGCCCTGGTTGAGCCAGGATGCCTTGAGAAGAGATTCAAGATGTCGCAAGAGTTTGCGATGTCTCGTGAGTTAAGCAGGAGGTCCCCCAAGGAAGGTTTGTTAAGTGGGATGCCGCTTGGTGTACGATGTCCCGTGAGCTAAGCGAGAATCCCATGACCTACGACGGGATAATGATGAAGAACGAAAGAAATCTAATGCATGATATGATTTATGAAATATATGCTTACATGAGAATATCTTTGCTATTGATTTGCCATTAATTCACAGTCATTGTGTCTTGCCTCATGAGTTTTGTGCCAGGTGAAGCGATAAGTCAATCTCCTGCTTTAGGACTAGAGATTTTACTTATTGGAACATAGTCTCATTCCTTATTTTTACAAACGTGTAGGATGGCAACTCCACAGTTTGAAGTACCAATGGATATGACTTCGTTTTCACCGATGTCGTAGATATAGAAGAGAATGTAACGTACTGGCGATACGACTCCACTGTATGGGTTCAAGTTAGTCTTGCTGAGCGTATTCCCCAATACTTCTCAACTTGGTATCTCATGATCGATGGCGACGTCGTCGAACCTATCTCGGGATACTCTGGCCCTCCGGGGTTTAATAATGGTGGATCAGTCCATGAGTAGACGGGTCGTCTGACGAGGAGACCAATTTTGACCGCGATCGAGTAGCGGAATTAGGCTTCCCTTTATCTATCTATCCCGGGTATTGATAGAACAAATGTAAAATATCATATGTGATGTAAAATATACTAATGCATAATAATAATATGTTGTGTGTACTTTACTTGATGTATTGTTTTGTCTGGAGCGATGTTTTGATTTCTATACGCTTCCTCATGCCAAAAAATAATAATAATAATAACGAATCGCGATAGCAGGTGACATGCCCGAGGTGTCATACATAGATTACTGGCTTCTCCTAAAACATCGGTTTAACTTTTTCTATCCTCCCTAAACTTTATATACCCTTAATGGGGAACATGTCAAACATCTCGCAAATCCCTATGATTTTTTCACACATTTGGACCTCCATCGTGCCAATGCCAACAACTTAGCAATCGGCGTTGTCGCCTATAAACACTACACCATTTTCAATGGGCTAATAATTGAAAACCTAATCCCTATGTGATGTCATGTGATATGTTCATCCAGAATCCACGATACACTCATCTCTCGTTCAATTGGTAGCCACACGCAACATAGTCCGACTCCTTCCATCTAGTTCGTGTAGCATTTTCCCTCGCTCTTTGATCTCTTCGTTTTCTTTGGCTTTGGGTATTTCCTTGCAACTGCCCTTCTTTAGACAGTTGTAACATCTAAACGAATTTCTGCTCATTCTACACCTTGATCTAGACTTGCATTTTTTACTAGAACCTCTTTCTAAGTTCCTACCTTTGAGTCTGTTAAACGGAAGCAAGCGATTGAATAATAAAATAT
This sequence comes from Metrosideros polymorpha var. glaberrima, assembly GCA_001662345.2. Classification (NCBI taxonomy): domain Eukaryota; kingdom Viridiplantae; phylum Streptophyta; class Magnoliopsida; order Myrtales; family Myrtaceae; genus Metrosideros; species Metrosideros polymorpha. Next base: position 12,930,354 of record BCNH02000004.1, on the reverse strand, counting down.
ATAGAATAAGAAAATATATCGGACACCAGATTTATGTGGTTTGGTTATAGTGGCCTACGTCCATGGGGAGAGCAACAACGAATTTCACCATAGATTAAACGATATTATGGATATTACAACCACAATCGAGTCACTCAAACACTCTTAGTGTTTCCCAAACCTCAATTACACCTAATAACCCACAAGTGTTTAGCTCTCACAATTTCTTATGAAATTATCTCTCAATCTCATGAATGAATTACACATAAATCTTAACACAAGATTTTCTATCAACTTCAACACTTAAATTCTTAGTGTAATTCCACGATGAAAACCCGCGCCAAGCACTCGATTGAAACAAAGCTTCACTCCACTCACATCAAGAATGTTGCTTCAAGACTTCTTTTTTCACTTCCAGCGAGCAAATATATATGAGCCTAGGTTGACTGAATCTTTGTGGATTCCCCAAAACAAAATTCATGTTGGACTTTCTATTCTCATGTCCAAGACTCCAACACAAATAAGAAAGTTAATATTACATCTTCCACTCCAACACGCACAATTTTAATCCTTGATCACGGTTCCAATTATAGAAACAATTTCCGTAATCTGCATTATCAGGCTTTGAACTTTCCTGTATTTGGCTTTTATATACACACACACACACATATCAAGTCAGGTTCATTCACAGGCTCAAACTCTAGACATATTTTAACAATCTCTACCTTGGCTCGACGTTTGAGCCAAGTCACAATTGGTTCGTTGAAAAATCCGAACTTTGCTACTACTATCCCACAGCCCCTTATGAGCTCAATTACCACAGACATCTTCCAAGTCCAAGCCTCGTTTGAACTTCGCCATAACCGTGAACCTCAACAGAACACCAACTCCATCTGCACCTTCAACTACTCCACTAGAATTTTTCGACGCAACCTCCTCTATCGCAGATAAAGCAAAACCATCATTGCATCCATATCTGTAAAAAGATCAAACACGTACCTTGTTAATTTCAGTAGTTGCACGTTTGCTCTACAAGCTCCACCTCGCTACAAGTACCATCTGTGTCAATTACATCACTAGTACCCACTACCTTAGGAGTTTCTGGTTGTAACTCTATCTCAAGCTGAACGCCGTTCAGATCTCTATAAGCACTGCCATAATCACTCCCAATCAGAAGTACTGGAGATTTGTCAAATGTAACTTCTTTGATGACAACAGGTGAATTTAATTCAGAGCACCATAATCGATAACCCCGTTCACCTTGTGCATAGCCTAAGAACATGCACTTTCTTGCCCTCACATCGAATTTACCATCACTTACTCTAACATAGCATGGGCAACCATATATTCTTAAAACAAAATAACCAGCAATGTTACCTGACCACACTTCTTCCAGAGTCCGACATCCAATCGCAATCGATGAGGATCTATTCACTAGGTAGCTTGCCTTACCAAGCACATCCTCCAAGAATCTCTTAGCCATATCAGCATTAAAGAGCATTTTATAAGCCGTCTCTAGTAATGTTTTATTCATTAGCTCTACAACTTGTTGTGGTTCACTAGCACTAATGTGGTATCTTGCTATGCCTTTTTTAATGCAAAATCCATTTAACAGTTTCAAGCAAAAATCCATACTACTGTTAGTCCGTACATGCTTGATCGTTTTACCAATCTCCTTTTTTATCAAACCATTCAACTACCTGATCCTGACAATAGGATCAAACTTGTGTCTAAGCACAAACATCTTCCTCGGGTAGTCATCTACAACTGTTAGCATAAATATGGCACTTTTCCTCGAAGGAAACCGCGACAACCTGCGAACATCAAAGTGAATTAATTCTGTAATCTTTATAGTTTCTTTGACAGTTGTACTAAACTGCACTTTCTGTCGTTGATCTAATTCACAATACTTGCATACATTCAATTCGTTAGCAACATAACCACACAACATATTCTTTTCACTTAGAACCTTCAGGCTTCTCTCGCTAATGTACCCCAAACGCATATGCCACAGTTCAGACTCTTGAACAGATACATCCGACGTCTTTGCGGTGAATTTTGTCTCTATCTTACCTTGAAGCTCATACAGATCACTGTATTTGTTTCATTTCATTATCACCAAGGCACCTCAAACAACCTTCAAAATTCCACATTCTAAAGAATACTGACATCCAGCTGAATCTAGGGCACTTAAGGAAATTAGGTTCTTCTTTAACTCTAGAATATACCTCACTCTAGTCAATGTCCTCACGATACCATCATGCATTATGATTCCAACATCACCAACACCTACAACATCGCACTCAGTATTGTTCCACAACTGCACTTTGCTACTATCATAAACTGATAAGTAATAAACCAGTTCCTATTTAGTGTAACGTGAAATGAACAACCAGAATCCATAATCTATCCATCAATCAACGAATCATTAATAACAAACAAGATATAATCAGCATTATCCAAATTACAATCAGCTATTGCATCAATATCATCATTAGACTCAACTCTAATTCCCTTACCCTTCTCGTTCTTCAGCTTAAAGCAAACCCTTCTAAGATGCCCCATCTTGCCACAATTCCAACAGACAGTACCACTAATCCTAGACTGACTACGCCTATTCAGGTTTATACTACTTCTGCTAAGACGAGTAGCAGTTCTTCCTCTATTTTCATCTACTAAAGCAGCATATACAAGTTCATTGGATTCTCTTCTATAGATGTCCTCACTCATAATAAAATCTCAAATCCCATCAAACACCAAACTAATTGATTTAGAAGAATTACTAATAGTAGTAATAGTAGTATTTTAATTATCAGGCAATGAGGATAATAGAATCAAAACACATACCTCATTTTTAAAGTTAATCTCAACTGAACTCAATTGACTAACGGTCACATTGAATTCATTAATATGATCAGCACTGACGCACCTTCACTCATCTTCAAGTTAAACAGACATCGCATCAAGTAGACCTTATTGATCACATGGCGCTTCTTGTACATATTCGATAGGGCTTTCATTAAACTCGCAGTGGTCGTCTCTTTCATGATGTTAAACGTGACGTTACCTGCCAACGTCAGCCGAACAACACCCAACTCTCGTCTATCCAACGATTCCTAGTCAACTTACTTCATCATCTCTGGCTTCTCCCCAAACAAGGTAAGTGCAGTTTCATATGATATAGATAATCCTCAATCTGCATCTTCCAGAAACCAAAATTATTTCCATCAAATTTGTCAATTTTCATTTTTCTTTCTTTTGTCACCATCTATTCGCTTCAACTCAGCCAAGCCTGGCTCTTATTCCAATTGTTAAACAGAACTAAGCGATCGAACGATGATATAGACAGAATAAGAAAATATATCGGATTCCATATTTGTGTGGTTCGATCGTAGTGACCTACATCCAGGGGGAGAGCAACAATGAATTTTACTATAGATCAAGTGATACAATGGATATTACAACCACACTCAAACACTCTCAATGTTTCACAAGCCTCAATTATACTCAATAACACACAAGTGTTTAGCCCTCACAATTCCTCACGAAATAATCTCTCAATCTCATGAAGGAATTACACACAAATCTTAACACAAGATTTTCTATTGGCTTCAACACTTAAATTCTTGGTGTAATTCCACGATGAGAAACCTTGCCAAACACTCAGTTGAAACAACACTTCATTGCACTCACATCAACAACGGTGCCTCAAGACTTCTTTTTTTCTTCACTTCTAGTGAGCAAATATATATGCTCCGGTTGACTGAATCTTTATGGATTTTCCAAAACAAAGTCCATGTTGGACTTTTTATTCTCATGCCCAAGACTCCAACACAAAATAGGAAAGTTAATATTACCTCTTCCACTCCAACACACACAATTTCAATCCTTGATCATGGCTCCAATTACGGAAACAATTTCTGTAATTTGTATTATTCAACTTTGAACTTTCCTGTATTGGGCTTATACATATATTATATATATCAAGTCGGGTTCATTCTTGGGCTCAAACTCGAGATATATTTTAGTAGAGTCTCTAATCGTTGCCTTCCAATTTCCTCTTCTATTCTTTCGAGAACAGGGCAGACTTCACTTCCTGTGGATATAGTCTCACTCCCTCTCATTAGAGAAATGCGAAAGTACTCGTAAGAACTGGGCAAAGTATAAATCAATATTATAGCCTACAAAATTAGACATCTTCTCATCCACCTTCTTCAAATCATTGGTGACTTTATTAAACTTACTCAAGTGATTCTAGATTGACTTACCCTCAATCATCTTGAAAGTGAAGTAATGTTAAATTGAGGAAAGTTTCTTCAAAAGCGATTTCCTCATATACAACGGTTCAAGTTTCGCCCAAACTGGAGTCAACCTCGTCTCATCTGCCACTTCAACCATACCATTGTCCTAAGCATATTTCTAAATGTCGTATCATCTCCCTCAAATGCTAAAACCAAAAACTATGTCTCCAATAATGTGTGTATCTTAATGTGCCACACGTCAAAATTGTTCCTGCCAGTAAATTTTGATGGCTTGAATTTGAAGCAATAGCTATAATCATAGGCAAATGAAATTCCTAAAATAATCAATCAACAGCCCCAGTGGTCACCCTTCCCACTTGGAAAGATAGAGGTGGAGAGTTCGATTCTCCATTTTTTCAAAGGGGGCTGGGGGTAGGGACGTGTGAGTGAGGGAGCATAGTTTCATAACCTGTACATAACACACACAATGACTTGTATAATAAAAATGAATAAGATAGAACCAAACAAATAATAATAATAATAATCAATCAACAATATGCTCTGGTACTAGTTTGTTACGATTGATGTAGAAATGATTCGAGCAATAAATAGATCGTAGAAATATAACCTAAACACAATGAATTTTTTGTGATTCAATAGTGTGCGAGAAGAGATCGACGAGATGGCTCCACAATCATTAGCAAAAAAGAAGATCACAATCTCTCAAAACTCCCAATCCTAGATGCACGAAACAAAAAACCAATCTTGAAAAAGTAGTGTTCTCAAACTTTGAACTTTTTTTAAAACGGTGGCTCTTTAGTTTTCTCTTGGCTTTTAACAAGTTGCATCCGTTTCACCTCCGACACCCACAAACACTTTGAAACATCTCGATAACCACGCATTTGCGCTGGTTTGTTATCACTTGAAGAAGAAGAAGAAGAAGAAGAAGAAGAAGAAAGGATAGAGAAGAGGAGAACATATGAGAAGGAGAAGTAGAGATATTGAGTTGAGAGAGAATAAGGGTCTGTTTGGTAACCCTCCTATTTCTCCTGTTCCTTTTTTATTATTCTCGAGAACAAAAAAAGAACATAAATATATTTAGTAACGTTAGTTAATTTTTCTGTTATCGAAAACAGATTTAGAACAAATTTATTCCCCAGGAAAAAAAACAAGAAGAAAAACATATATACTTCTGTATTCCTCATAACAGAATTAGAAAATATAATTCTGTTCAGAAATTATTTTCAAAAATAAAATTATTACCAAATAGGTCCTAAGCTTATCTTATTCCATTCGTTAACTCTCCGGAAGGCGAAAAAGCGAGCTTATGGGCTAATATCAATCTCGAAATAGCAGACAGTATGACCAACAAATAAAAAATAACAATGGCAGACAGAGGAAATACTAAATACACTGTTGGTGACACTGACAAAGTGACAGACCAATAACGGAAAGGAAACGAGCAACGGCGTACGAATTTAAAAGGCCCATTGAACCGTGTTACTATTAGAATTGCTTTCCTGATCCGGCCCGGCCCGAACGAAATTTCCAGCGGAGGCCGAAGACAAGAGAGCATGGAATTCTCTGCAAAATCGACGGCGTCTTCTTCCTCCGGCGAAGCTGCGAGAGCAGAGATAGAGCTTCGCGACACAGGGCAACAATGGCGGTGCGGCAGAGGCTTCCCGATCTCATCCGCAGCCTGAAGCGCGAGCTGAACCCGAGGCCCTCGAATCAACTCCTCCCCTCGCTCCGACGCGCCTTCTCTCTCTACGATCAGATCAACCTCATCGACAACGTCCCCGAGGACCAGCTCCGGTTCCAAGGGTGCGTCTCCCTCTAGTCCTCCTCTCGCCCTCTTTTTTCGAACTTCCTCCGCACTTAGTCCGCCTCCGAGCTGTTGTTCGGTTCTTTTCTTCTCATCGGGGATACTTTTGGCTGTCTTTTGCTCGCTCTTCGTGCGAATCGCAGATACACAGAAACGGGTTTCAAGGTGAATGGAGTGATGTACGAGGGAAGTTTGCTTTGTGTGGGGAATCTGCTGATGTCTTGGAGCCCGACGAAGTTCTCCGACATAACTCCCGACAGGCAAATTGCTCATATCCTCTCTGTCGTTGTTTTTTGAAATTACCCGAACGCCACATATGATCAAGAAAACTGGGAGACTGGGTTGGAGCCTGAATTTGATGGGAAAATTTTAAGAGTCGTGACCAGACTGATGAATTTCCTTTACCTCTGTTCTTTTTATGCATGGCTAATTGCACCTGTTAGTGAAGGGGATGCGTTCTTTAACCATTGGTATGGGTTCGCATGGAACAGTGTATGGAAATACCAAGCTCAAAAACAACATTATCCATAAGTGCAACATGGAATATGCACTTAATCAAAGCGGTGATCATATATGTTTATGGTTCTTGTTCCTCAGAAGAATTGTAGAATGGTTGGAGTTGTTGGGGAACATGGTTAAGTGGCTGGAATGAAATCTCCAAAAATATCAGCCCTGCTATGTTAAAGCCACTCTGCTATGGAAGCCAAAAGTTAGAGTATTAGCGACACTAACATGTTTATCTGGAATGAGTTGTAAATGGAATTTGTTTACTGCCTTAACTTGACAATGGGCAGGATGCTGCCTTAACTTGACAATGGACGGGATAGTGCGTACTGCGAGCGGTGTTTCGCACCTATTCATGGGGGTAGTTCGTGGATTTGACTCTTGGGAGGTCCTTGAACATTTTATTTGATGATTTAGGAGATGTGTTACCTTAGATATTCTCGAATATTGGAGCTGGACGTATATGAAGTTCTTTTTAACTTTTTTCCGTAGCTAGGGCTAGAACTCTTTCAGGTTTTGACCTCTATTTTACCTTGCGTGCTTTTCTTTTCTTCTGCAGCTTGTCCATCTTCCAGACTGTTCGACCCATACCAGGTGAGAATCTGTGCACTATGTGCGATCCCATCTGTAGAATTGGCGTGCATGTTGTTCCTTACACTGGTAACTTCTTTATTTGCTAGAAGTACGTGTGGACTATTCCCTTTTCCCCCTACAACTAAGTTTTTAGAAGAGCACCAAGATGTGCCTCCCATAAATAACCCCACATGTTAGAAAAGATCTAAAAATAATTTCAGAAAAAACTGAGTGTCTAAAGAACTAGCAACGACAAGTAGATGTGGACTAGGAACTACCTACAGTTTAGGGGTCATCTACTTAATTTTGTGGAAATTGCTTTTTTCCAACATTCAACTGCAATGTTGGTAGCATAATTTCATTCATTAGCCATTTAAATCTGTTGGATAGTAGAAGTTTTCTGCATCTGTATCTTAGCTGGGTGCTACATTGCATCCAAATGAAGGGATTGCCTGTTGTGCTCTTTATGCTTTTAGGCATGTAGTATGGAATTAATTGCTGACAGAAATACTTTTCATATAAACTGGGCACTCCATGGAGGGAATTCTTTCTATGTTTTTAATAGACTATCTAGTGGGCATCTTCTTGTGTCTTCACATTATATGACTGTATCAGCATTGTATTCTGAATCTGTGTATTGTTTGTAATATATTTCAGAGATTCTCATCCTTGGCTGTGGGAGACACATACAACCCGTTGATCCTGATCTTCGCCGTTTCATTCGGTCTACTGGCATGAAGTTGGAAGCTCTTGACTCGGTACACAACTTTATTTGTGTTCATCTTCTAGGTCACTTCTCACATTTATCTAACTAATAACAGTAACTTATTCTCCATTATTTCTCATCTTTACATAAAAACTGCAGCCAAATTCTCTAATGTTGCTCGTGGTTGTGATTAGGATTATAAAAGGATCATGTATTCTTTATTATTACTATTAATGACTATGTCAATGAAGTTGGAGGAGAAACTTGTTTTAGGTTGTGTTTGTTTTATGAAAGATACGTTGAAGGAAATGGTTTTACCCGTTAAGGAAAGTGATTGATTTTCTCTTATTTGGTTATGAGCATGAAGATGAGAGGAATAAGTGTTCCGGTGTTCGAAGAATTTATGGAAAGCAAAAAAATCCATAAAGCTATGGTTAAGGCAGCGTAGATCAAGTTGAGAGAGAGAGAGAGAGAGAGTAGTGCTCATAGGTGCTGCATTGGCAGCACGATAGTGGTGTCTCTTAGAGGAAATTCATTTCCCTTTTTACGGGAGGGAAATTCATTTTTCAAAGTTTTAGCTTGCCAATTTTGGTCAATTGGAAATATTTTCTGTTGACTAGTTCATTTTCTGCTGTCCAAACTGGTAAAAAGTCTGAAAACATTTTCCAACATTAGATTATTTGCTGTCTATAGCCAATTTTCGATGAGCTACTTCATGATCACTTTGGATGTTTGGGGTGGCTGAGGCTTTTGGCCAGGCTTTACGCGTGGGTTTTGGCTTTTGGCTAAAGCTGTGGCGATCTGACTTTTAACTTGTAATTAGATATGACTTGGTCACTAATTTCAGTAGCAAACTTATCAAATCCTAGTGATTTATTCTCTTTTATAGTTCGTGGTATTAGAAAACTTTTTGACTGAAAGCCATCAGCTGAAAGCCAGAAGTTTGTTAACCCAGCTTCTGGCATTTATTTTGGTGTGGCATCCTCGCCAACATTGTAGGAGCATTCCCACACTTGGACCTGTCTTGAGTGCTAGTTCATTCAACATCACCTGGTGAAGGCTTGCCTGACCCAATTATAGTGGAAGAGAGTCAAAACCTTGCCACTTGATAAAGGAATACAACCTCTGAACATCCCGCTATTTGCTTCCCTGGTCCAAAGTTAGGAGCTGTGGCCAATTAAGAAAAAGCCTTTGCTTCTTGGACCAAGTGCTAGAAGTGCCAAACAAGAGCTGCGTGTTTGGGGTTATTTTTGCTTTAAGTTGAACTCTTACTCATTTAGATAAGATTTTATTATATAAAATTCTGAAACTAGTAACATCCGAAGTAAGTTACACTTTTTTGGTATTTTATAAAGTTATTCATTTATTTTTGCAAGAAAGCCGAAGCCTAACCAAACAGTCCCAGGCAACGAGCTGCTAAATGGATTGGTACAGTTATAAACCAAAACAATTCACTCTTGCTAGAAAACCGTACCACTCCTTTTGTTTCCTCTGCCAGATCAAAACCAAGGTGGCATCAACATGAAGGTGCCAGTGCGTATCTGTCTATATCTCGAAATATAATCTAATTCTAGTTGCTCAGAGGAGCATTGGCTGTAATGAAAGTTTGGAATGCAGAAAATTTCTTATTGCAAGTGTTCAAGTAGACTGGAAAGAAAAGGTCTAGCATTATGTAGTTGGCTATGCTGACCAACAATTTCTGTTTCTGTCCTACTCAAAATTTTCCCTTTAAACCTCTATAAATGAATAGGGATGAGGCCTTTGACAGCTACTGTTTGTAATTTTCCTCTGTAAGTATGATCTGGATGATTGATTAGTAGAGCATGTCTAATTCAAGGCAAGGCTGTCCACTACTAATATTGGGACTTGGCTATCTGAGCATAGTTGTATGCTGGTTAGACAACACCACGCTGGCTTCATCGTGGGTGTGTGAGGGAAGTGGGGCTCCCCTTAAATGTGCTTTGGGGAAAGGGGAAATTCAGATTGCATTACTCGGTCCAGTCTTTGACAAGTGTTGAGTGGGTAGGCAGGTCAAACTTAATACTCAGTTTCCTCAATCAAATAAACTCATTGGAAGAAGTTTCTATGGGAAAGTGCTTATGTGGTATCATTATATTGTACTTTTCAACACAATTTTGGGACTTGATGGCATTTTGTGATAATGGCTTACGATTTAACTAAACTAATTGAAAGGTTTAGAATTAGATTCTAATTTTTGATAAAAACTTAAAACTTGATCGAATCAATTGGAAAGTTTTAAGACTCTCCATACATAGAGTTCAGAACTTGTCGTGCAGTTTTTTCTCAATTTCAATTATTGAGAACCCTGATAATGAGGTACCTGGCTCAACAATAGGTTGCGGTGTAGTTACCATTTACCTATTTCTACCTCTAGAATTGTGGAATCCACTCTATCAATACAATACCTAGTTTAAATAGAGAGTCTCAGTGGCCACGCGAAAAGCTAGATATGGAGTACAATGGTCAGGATGCTGGAAACAAATCGAAATCCAAATTGGCAACTTGATTTGTTTTGGCATTACTAGTTGCAATCAACAGCTGCAGTTGCTAAGTGGGGCCCAAGGAAACGGCAAAGAGTTATTTTATAAGCTGATTCATAGGAAGTTCTTCATTAGAAAGTGTGTTTTGTTAGCAGGACATGTTTAAGACCATTGAAGACTCAGGTTCGTCTGTATGAAAAAAAGTTGTGTAAAATTGGTCATCTCAACTATTTTTTAGCACTTTCAGTTGAATACTTGGTTGTATTGGCTAAACTTTTTCATATTGTTTGATTTGTTTTCATCAATAGAAACCAGTAGACTAGATAACTTAGTTATGTCTACCTGTGGTTGTGGTGCAGTTTGGTTCCTCCGGTTGAGTCTGTCATTCTTGGATTTCTAGGAATATTCTCGGTTTCCTAATGCACTAATCCACGAGATTTTCCTCCACTGTGTCAGCCATACATAAGGATGAATATAATCTATATGAGCTTCACTAATTATGGATGATGCAGTGTTCGTCTTGCAATCATTTTCTTAATAATGTGGACATGATTTTTGCTCCATTTCAAGCCTTTTTGTTTATGCCCTGAGGTTAAGCTTAGAGCTGTTAGGTGAACATTATTACGGGATATCCTAATGGAAGTTGATCAGAGGTTCTTGTGATACATGAAGCTGCATTCTACTGAAGCAATGACTGTATTGTTCTACTAATTTGGATTCTTGGTAGACCAAACAGTATGGTGTAGTTCTGAGTTTTTGTATTTTCATATTCTGTCAGCATGATTTCAGCTAAAATAGATGGATGAAAAAGATAAGGTTCTTCCTGTGCTGGTTTTTTGGGGCTCAAGTTAATCGTGCAGAGTTATCCTTGTGTTGATGTAGATGTCGCAATATTTTGTCATTAGCTTGTAAAATTACATTGCTTGTCACACATAATTGCAGAGAAACGCCTCATCAACTTACAACATACTGAATGAGGAAGGGAGAATAGTAGCTGCTGCATTTCTTCCATATGGAGCAACTTCTTAAAGATGATCGAAGGCGATGAAGTTTTTTGCTTGTGAACTTTCTCACTTTTTCTGATGTGCTTGATCTATAAACCTTTTTGCAGATTTGTTTGCAGATTCGGTGAAAGCATCATTGTAAAGGCGGATAGGGAGATCTGTTAATGGAGAATAAAAGTTAATATGTCCAATCTCTGGTTATATATTCGGTACTGATGCCTATTTCGTTTTTTCTGGTTTCGGCTTGGTATTAGGATTTAGGATTATTACCGAGTTTTGGCCAACTCATGATAGTTTCGCCTGTGAGCCAAGCTCGCTGAAGAGATTGCAAATAGATTGGTAGAGTGAGGAGAAACAATTCTGTATTTATTACGATTATTAATCATGTGGGACTCGTCAGATCTGAAATGGAAAAGTACAAAAAAAAGTTCTCAACCTATTGCATCCTTTCAGGTGGACTAATTTAATTCTAAACTTTTTCATATTTGGCCAATTTAGGCTAGAAATTGCTAACTTGGCACAGTTGGCGCTGATGTGAATATTTTTTAAATTTTTATTAGTTTTCTTTTTTTCTTTTTTCCTTTCCTTTCTCTTTTCTCTTTTTTCTGTTTTCTTGTTTTCCTCCACTAGTCGCAAGCCTCCATGATGGTCGGCAGAGGTCGCCGATGAGGGCAAGGGGCGGGACCCCCTCGGTCGCCATAAGCGAGGGCTGGACGAGGTTGCTCCTCGTCGAACCTCACCAAAAGTCCAGCGAGGGCTGGCCTCATGGCCGGCAAGGGCATCCTAGCCCTTGCCCTTGGCAGTGGCCAACGACGATGACCTTTGCTAGCTATCACGAAGGCTGGCGATTGGCGGAGAGAAATAAGGGAAAAAGAAAAAAAGAGAAAAAATGTGACATCCCCTTTCAAGATCGAGCCGTGGCGTCTCAAATCGCCACATCTATTTGGCTTGTTTAAAGTTTATATTGAAATGCGAGCGAAAATGTTAGAAAACACCAATCATCAACTACAAACATAAGCAACTCGTATTATTTACGTTAATGGAGGTTGTTAACATTATATACATACATATCAAGTAGCTAGTATAACTAGGAACAAAAGTAGGGTAATCCCTAACCCGAGTTAACTGCCACCGCACCGACCATACACCTCAATATCACTGGCCTACCCCAAAAAGTGACTTGTGGTCACATCAAGCTGCACCAACATCATCCTAGCCATAAACCCTGGCTAGCCAAAAAAAAATAATAATTCTTATTACTCCACCTATCACACGCCATCACCACCACCCGCCACCCTGACACCACTACCAATTGTCCCAGCACTACCACTATGAGAATATGGAATCGGTCCTAAGAGACGACTGTTAACCTTGGCATAAATAGCCACGAAATTAAGGCAGGTATGCCAAGATATCTCCCCCATATCCACTTGCAACATCGCAATTAGTTTCACAAAGGTAATATCCGGTAATTCAGGGTCCATAAACTTCGAAGCAAACCACTCAAACTCAAGTGGCGCACCGTAGATGGCCACTAGAATGGTAGGTACGGCCAACATGGCTAAGGATCTGAATATAGTAATTCCAACAAAAATGAGATAACTCAGCAAGTAAAACCGTCTATCTCAATTCTACTTAATTCGTAAAATTCACGGCTTGGTAAGCATTTCCTTAACTATTAATCACTTAACCCAATTATATGCTTAGATACATATGTGACATGGAATAATGTACACCAATGCAAATATTATGCATATGCTCCCTCACGTGTACCCTCTCATCAATAACTTTCGGACCGCAGCCTGGACTTCTGTGGTTTGTCGACCACAAACATCTCGCTCCTACTCCAAGATCATCGCACCCATTCTGGCGCAGCAGCCATCGTAGACCAAGTCACACAACCCTAAGGTTTGCCGACCTTCGACTTCTCGAATTCCCAAACTGGCTCCCATGGGGCATCATCAATTCGCAAACCGATGGTCCTCGCTGTACAATCTTCACAATGCAATGTGAAATGAACATATGCAATGCAACAAGAAAAGCCAATCATAATGTAAGTCTCTAATTACTTGCTAGACCCAACTTAAAAGTCGTATTAAGACTACAACTCCAAATTCTACATTAACACCTAAACCAGCAAACTGGACATTATGGACAGTTCTGCACACTAGCCGAATTAAATCTAAAAATATTGGTAAACCAACTTGTAAAATCATGAAACTTTAGAATATTGTTCCTAAGACCGCATGCTACAACTTTTATGAAGGAAGTGAAGCCTTTTGGAAACCAACACAGTTCACAATAAATCAAGGAAGTCGAACCTGTATTATGTTCCCTGCACTGAAACAGAGGATCCATGGAAAAATTCACTTTATTGGTCTATCAGACCCAATTAATTCCAAAAATTTTCTATGATATAGATCAGCAAGTTCTTGAAAAGTTTCATGAACGAAAATTTTCCAAATTCTATCGAATAAAATTTGTAAAAATTCAAAAACAGAAGGTTGTTGTAAAAATTTTCCAGACAGTACAGTTTGTACCGAGTAGAAACAAAGCCATATGAGATATCAGGAGATTCCCAAAAATTATGAAATTAATATATGTTCAACTTTAGGAAGTGCTGAAAAACTTTCATGGAGGAAGATACCCTCAATTATTAACACACAATCCAGTATAAAACCGACAAGCGCAGTAGGTCGGTATCACATGAACAGAACACAGTTCTGTTTTCTCCACTTGCATGCAACATTCACATCCTTAACCACCATAAACCACCATCAAACTACAAGGAACCGAACCTAACTCTTTCCTAACATTATCCTTCATCAATCTAGTTCGCTAAATTAATCAACGCATCGCCATCCAACCCAAAATAGAATTGAAATTAACACAGAAGCAGCTCAACACCAACTGTGACCCTTGCAAACCAGCAGAAATGGGGTAGAAAATTTTACTCGTCTCAAGCAAGAAACACAAGGAAATTGAGCTAGAAAGCTTATAGCTTCGTGAAGGGCTCCGCACATAGAAAAAGGGTAACAGCAGCGACGAAAATAGATGCAGAAATGGAGGTGTCTTGACTGCAAATTGAGAAAATCGAAGGGAGAGGAGGAAGAGAAAGTTGCTGCCGGTTCTTTTTAAGAAGAAATGAGGGTGAGAAACTTGCATGAAATTTCATTGGGTCCAAGAGCTAGCTGTAATGATGCTTTGCAATGAAATGTGGGCTCAATGATGAAGCGAGAGGGAAGGTGTCACCGAAAAGAAAGAAGAGGGAGAGGTGGTGTCGGTTGAGGGAAAGAAGAAGCCACATAAGCTCCATTTCTAGACATTTGGCACTTAAAATGCATGCATTGATAAGTCAAATGACTTATCTTCGATAAGTACATCAGCTTATTGAAAATTATAAGGCTACGTTTGGTCGTCAGGATAAAAGGCAGAATATGATATGTTATATCACATCCTGTGTTTGGTAAGTATCTAGGATAGGATAAAAGAGGATATAGAAGGAATATCGGGGGGATAAAATTATCCTAGGAGAGAGGTGGGATAAAGTGGGATAGGATTTCACTTCCCTTCCTCTGCCCACAATCTCCTTGCTGCCACCCTCCGCCACCGCCCTCCATCGTCGCCCATCGTCGTCGCCCACCCCCACCGCAGCCGCCCATCCCTGCCGCCATCGTCGGCCACCCGTCACCACCGCTGGCCACTCGTGGCCATTGCCGTCGGCCAACCGTCTCTAATTAGAATTCTCTCCCCCAACCTCCTTGTCGTTGCCTTCCATCGTAGCCCACTCCCACCACCATTGTCAGCCGGCCATTGCCACCGTCGGCCAGCAACCACCACCGCCGGCGGCTGATGGTAGCGCCACCGACTGACTGCTTCTAACCAGAATTCTCTTCCCTTAACCTCCTCATTGCCACTCGCTGTCGCCGCCGCCCGTCGCCGCCACTCGCCTTTGACAAGAATTCTCCCCCTAACCTCCTCGCCGCCCGCCGTTACCACCCACCTTTGCCACTATCGCTAGCCACGGTTTTGAGTCTCCGCCACCGAAGCCTCACCAGCAACTATTCTGAGGAAAGAAAATTTTAAAAAGTAGCATTAACTTGTTCATTTCCAAGATGTCCAGTTGTATATCCGACTTTAAATCCGTCGTTCACCAAACAGTAGATAGGATATGAAAAAATCTCATGATTTCTTATCCTATCTTATCCAGTTCTATCCTGACAAAAAATCCGGACGACCAAACGCAGCGTAAGTGATAAGTGATTCTACTTGTCGATAGGTTATCATGATAAGAAATCTTACTATCACCTTGTTGATATGATAAGCTATGTTACACCGACACGTTCGGAGGGTCTCCAAGTCACGTTCGACAAGTGTCGGACACGCGGTCAAGGTGTGTCGAACGTTCGACGCGCGATCAATGCTCTCGACACACAAGTCTAGCTGCGGAGGAGAGGAAAGGAGAGAAGAGTGTCGTCGAAAAAGGTTTTAAAACGATAAAGAGAGATGGAGAAGGATAGACGGGCTGCAATTTAGCGACGGCCAAGGTAACTACGAGGCGGAGCGGCGAAGACGAAGAGGTTCGTCGGACAAGAGACAGAGCAGAGCTCAATCGCATGTCCGGAGGGAGAGAGAGAGTAGAGTCATCGCATGAAGAAAATGAGAGAAAAGAGCGTGAGTGGAGAGAGAGAGAGAGAGAGAGAGAGAAGGGGGAGGAGGGTTATCGTGGGAGGGCTGTAGGGAGAGAGAGGGAGGGGAGGAGGGGGTACAGTTATTATGATTGTGACTTGTGAGAGGGAGGGGCCTGAGGAAGAGAAAGGAGAGGGGAGAATTATTATGATTATGAGGGGGGTGGGGGTTCCCAAGGAAGAGAGGGAGTTGGAGGGGGATTGTAGAATCTAAGTTCTGTGAAAAAATACAGCCTTGTTTGGATGTTGTCATAAAGCAAAAATTTGTTGGATCTTCTTGTAGGTAATAATATCGATGGGAGGGGCTCTAGAGAAAGAGAGGAGGAGGGAGGATTAACGAGAGAAATGTCCAAAATGACGGTAATATTCAATAAAACAAAAATGATGATAATAATACTAATAAATGAGAGGTATGAAGGTTTGCAACAAATGAATAGAATTAATCAATTTAATTTAATCGAAATAATTATAATAATTATTTATAAAATATATATAATATAACGTGTCGGAATTCTCTATTTTTGAAAAATTACGTGTCGGCATGTCATGTCGTGTCGTGTCGTGTCGCGTGTTGCGTGTCGGAGTCGGTGTAACATAGATGATAGGCAATCTAGCTTATCACTTGATAATTGCATTTACTTATCAAAATATTCACCAAGAAAACATGTAGTATTTAAGATCGAAAATTCCACAAGCCTTTATAATAAGGTCATTAATACCTTATACATTGTCATATTTCCCTTTATGAAATAAAATATAATAACAACACCAAATGTTATTATCTGCACTCAAGCATAGGTGAACCAAGAACTAGGATGTCACAAAAAAGAAATTAAGGATAAGAGAAGAAAAAGAAAAGAAAAGAAAATTTTAATAAATAAATTCAAAAAAATATTTAAAAATGTCCACGTTAACGCCAATCGTGCCACGTAAGACGGTCAATGTCCACATCAGCAATTTCCAGTCTAAATTGATCGAATAAACTCAATTGGTAGCAATGTGAAAAAATATGAGTGGATTTGTCCAATTAAAAGATTTAGGACTAAATTGGTACTGATACAATAAATTTAGGATATCTTGGTACTTTTTCTAATCTAAATGAAGCAATAAAAATGGATAAATTTAGATTGGAAGCAAGCCTAACTTGGGACCAACTCATGACAATTTTGCCTGGGAGCCTTATTGGTTTGCACAGTAATTGAGCCAATGGAATTAATATATGTGCCCAAAAAAATTGAGTAAGAAAGATACAGAAAGGAGGCTTCCTGAAGTCAATGGTTCACCTCAAAAGTATACAGAAAGAAGGGTTCCTAAACACTTGGCCAGCTACCCTTGCCATCTCCCAAATTTAGGCGATTGCTGGAGCCCTCATGCTCGGCGATGGCGCCATCGCTTGCCACCTCCACATGAGGGTTAGCTAGCTCTCGAGTGGCGATGATTGATCCTCGCTCCGTGGTGGCGAGTGGTCGCCCCACCTATGAACGGGAGGGCCTGTGTATATTGGGTGTTGGATTTGCTAGAAGTAGTGTTAGACTCCAACGCACATCTTGTACAATGTATCGATGATAACCAACCTTCAAGTTGCATTTGGCACCATATATTTTACAGATTAAGAATAGGCAGTTAAGTTGGTCTTAGTAGATGAAGTGGATGAAATATTGAGTGAGTCTTGCATGGACTCGATTTATGAGCCGGTGAGCCCAAAGCAATCATAAGGGCTCACATAATTGACGGACATGATAGACTCGGGTCCAAGCAAGAATTTGCCATGAGGACCAGCTCCGCACATCTAGATCAACTGTCACTGATCCAAACACAAAAAAAGCATATAGTGCCAAGTCCTAAGCCTTCCCCTTTCTCTTTCTTTATTTCTCTACCGTAGTAGCAAATGGAGAACTTGGGTCTGATTAAAGATGGGATTGTCTTCCTTTGAATGAAAATCTTCTGCTTGCGGGATGTTCTCCATAATTTCAAGCATGGTCCATAGTACCGAATTTCGGACGACATTACGTGCAAGCCAATTGATGTCTCTAATTTCACTAAATAAGCATGGTCCCCAGGAGAGTCACACTTCTGGAGTGTGATACTGTCACGCCCCGATACTCGAGCAAACGACCATCCCGATACATCTCTTCTCTTGGATTATTAAAAATGCGACGTCCTAGGACGCGTTGACAACCTATTCATTTTATCTTTTAATTAATACATGCAGAAACGAATAACAAACACAATAACAGGGATAGCAGGGAAACAACAGAATAAACATGGATAGTAAAACTCACACTTTATTTATGTACTTGTTAACCCTCGGAAGTTATATTTACAAGCCCTTGCTTTCAGGCCACTTTCTAAAAAGACCATAAAAAAGATACTGAGGTCGGAGTTAACTTATCTCCGCTAATACTACGGGTTTACGCTAAAAATGTGTCGGCCCTCCAAGCCTGACCTAGAAGTAGTACTCAGAAGGAGGCTCGGGATCACTCTCCTCATCCGGATCGGTCTCTAGATCTTCCACAGCACCATCAGGAACCTCGACGTCTATCGGATCCCAGGCTTCCTCTCTTGCTCCATCTCCACCAGGCCCATCAAAGCTCCTCAATGGGCTAAAGAGGGTGTCACCGTGGCGTAAGAACCATGCCTTAAATTGGTGAAGGATCAAGTGCATCAATCCCTCGTCGACCCAAACTGTAGTAATGTGAAGCTCGTAGCTGTAATCTTTACCAAGGATCAGATACGATTTTACCTCAAGACTCTGATTTGTAGGAACTCCAAACCGTACAATCCTCAAATTCATACTACAAGTATGAAAAATGACTAACAACAACAAATGAGATAAAATCTCAGCAAATTAACAACCTAAACGTCGTGTAGGGTGCTGATTCACCTAGAGCATACCCTAAACATGCAACCTAACATCGATGGCAAATCAATAGCGAGTAACTCTTGCTCTACTTAATCTACAATAGATTCAAGTGACTTAACTCAATCAACAGACAAATCACAGGCATTATTACCTTGCCTTGGCACATACACACACCCTGCATGATATTGGTTATAACATTTTATAAGTAATGCATCAGACTAGACACAACATCATAACACACAACACCATCTCCCACACGCAATGCATTCAAGCATGATCCAATTTTATGCCTAGTGATTACGCTCACTCTCGAGCACGGCACAACCCGAAGGTTGGCGGTCTTTCAGCATGACTGGGCATCGTCCCAAAATCATCAGGCACGGTAACGTCTCCTCCTGGTGGATCGAGGTGCGGCCACACCCCGACCTCTCCCATAGGCAGACGACATTCCATAAAGGAGAATCGGTTCGGCCTCTACCGCGATCCGTCATCCGAACCCCCGTCAGGCGTCCGATAATATCATCGATAAAATCGGGCATCTTCCCCAATTACCATTGAGGGTTCGTACACTTTATGATCACACGAGTACATAGGCATACCAATCTCATTTCTTCTTTCTTTTAATCAATGCACTCATGATACATGCTCATGCCATGATACGTGCTCATACATCAAACTTATTGCCATTTTCACATGTAAAAATGCAATAAATAAACCACACGTGATCACACAAACTTGCTTTTCATGTCAAACTTTACGTGCTTCATTTTTCAAACCTCCTAAATTATTTCAATGCATAAAACTCAGTATCTAAGCACGACACTACACCAATCACCATTTATATGCCAAAAATTACATTATTTCAAATAAAAAATAATAGTTTAAAAAAATAATTACATTTCTAAGGAAATCCTCACATATAAAAATATCGCACATTGCCAGCACAAAGCATACAATTTAATAACTAACCCAACCATAGTTAACTAACTTAACCATAGTTAACTAACTCAACCATGGTTAACTAACCCAACCATAGTTAACTAATTCAACCATAGTTAACTAACTCAATCATGGTTAACTAACCCAACCATACTTTACTAACTCAACCGTAGTTAACTAAACCAGCCATAGTTAACTAATATAACCCTAAGTGTAATTAACAACGTAATCAAGGATTAGGAATTTAACTCACTGTTTAACGGTGGTGGCGACTATGAAGGCGGCGGTGGTAGTGGCTCGGCGATGGCACGTGGATGGAAAATGGGTATAGACGGCGACTCGGCTCGGTGCGGCGGTGGCTTGGCTCAACTTGGGCGGTGAGAGCACGGCTACACAACAATGGACGGCATGGTTCCACGGCGACAAAGATACGGCTCAAGCTCGGCACGACACAGCGCGGCAAACGGTGGCAGCAAAGTGGATGGTAGCAACGAGGGTGGTGGTGAGTGAAAGAAAGAGAGGAAAATGAAAAGAACAAGAGAGAGAGAGAGAGAGAGAGAAGGAAAGAAAGGAAGAAATGAGAGTTGTCTTGCATTGCTTCTTCTTCAGTTAAGTTGTATTATTATCCCTCATCAATGCAACCCCAAAAATCTATCCAACTTAGCTTATAATTCAAGACAATAATGCAAGGAAAGGGAAAAGAAAAAGAGAGAGAGAGAGACAAGATAGGTGTTCAGCCAAGGGGGGAGAGAGAAAGAGAAGACCACATTCAAGCCTTAATTAAACTTGTCTTTAGCCCATTAATGCCTCTTAAAGTCCAAGTTCTTTTAGAAGGGGCAAAATGATCATTTCCACCCTCGACACTATTCATACGGGCTTGCATTATTCACATGGGCTTTGCACTATTCACGTGGCTTGGGCTTGAATTTTAATGGGCCTAATAAGCTTGATATCCAATGAGTTCTTTATTTGGGCATAAAATAGGCTTTTGGGGGCAAAATTGTCATTTCCTACTATGGGGCTTCTTGGTGGCCGAATTTAATAAAAAATAGGTCCGTTAGTTTATGTCAAATCCGTAACGTCTCTTTGGTTCTCAATTTTCGGCTTACCTTCACTTATCCAAAAATTTAGGGTTTACCGATAAACTTTGAAATATCAATAATGAAACGTCCAATTCTCTTCATTGGATTAAAATTCGTGGCTAAAATCCATTGAATTCTATTTTATTACCTTGACCGTGTGAAAATGTCCGAAAATCCAATTATACAATTTTTTCGTATTAAATCGACAACCGTCCTTTGATTAATCCATAAAGTCGAAATTTCAGGATATCACAAATACCAGCAAGGTTGACCTCACCCCCGTGAGGGCTCGCCCTCGCTCAACTAGCGAGGTCTCGCTAGATTCCGTTGAGGGCGAGCCTCGCTGACACTCAGCTATGGCCGGTCACTGACCATCGAGGAGGCCAATGACCCAAGGAGGAAGAAGGGGAAAAAAGAAAGAAAAGAAAATATAAATAATAAATAATCGAAAATATTAAAATAT
>BCNH02000004.1:12861873-12903248 GCA_001662345.2 Metrosideros polymorpha var. glaberrima | reverse complement strand
GCAAGAACAATTAGACATTGACCACGCTAAAAGGTTCCATGTTGTTAATCGTTCTATGTGTGTCACATTCAGTGAACTTGTCCGGTATAAGCACTTGTGTTCTAACTCGGACATCACAATACCCAATGACTTGTGACTCATCATTCCTTAAGTATCCAATACTTAATTGTGAAGTTACGAACACACCAGTCTCAACAGGATCATTAATATCCACTTAATGATCCATCAATCGGGAACAGTTTAAAGATTCAATCTAATTATAACCCGTTACACATATTCTTAACGTTTTAAGAATAGGTCTAGTCACAACTAATTTTATGGAATCATTCATATATATAAAATAATTGGACAAATGAATGAATACGTCTTTGTCATTAATTAAATAATAAGAAAGTACAACCGAAATCCCTAACATGTAACTATTACACTGTTGCTTTAGGGCATACTTCCAACACTTCTTGGACTAAACCAAGATCCATCACTTTGCGATTTCCTTGTTTTTGGAGCTTCCTCCCAAGATTAATCTTCTAGGGGCCTGGGGCTCTTCATTTTTGCATTTACTTCTAAATTACAGAAAATCTTGTGACAATGCCAAACATCATAAATCAATTAAGTAATTCAAGAAGCAGAGCTGATCAGTTTTCTCTAAGGTTTAGTAGGATAGTCACCTATGAGATTAAAGTTCTCATGGTTGATATGTGTCTATCAGTGGGCAAATACTTATACAAATCGCTACAGAAGGTTTAATTAATGGGATACGATGTAGATTCTACTGCCAAAGCTACTTTTGTATAAACTTTATGTCCTTGAGCTTCTGTTAGCTTATCATCGTACTGCTATTTGATAGTAATTTTTCCATTAGCTTCAGTTAAGTCTCTCTTCTTGCGGCACAACCATGCTTCGGGAAACCAAACGTTTCCAGTTCAGTGACAGAGTTTGGAAGAACTACGAAATTCCATCTATCTAATTAAGCACACAAGTGCCAAAAGATGAGGAAAACCTGTATACTTCTGTTTCTGAATGTCATGTAATCCTTTTCCTTTGATTAAATTACTAGATACAGTCTCACGACCTCCTTGAGAGCCAGGGCTTCCAGAACCACTCTTAAGTTTCTGCAGAAAGCTCATACTTAGCATGCTACAAAACATAAGTTTCCCTTATAGCTTGACTTGGTGATAATGTTCGACCCATTTGCACTTCATCGAGTTGGACAGCACTAGCCTCCTTAGAGTCCTGTAGTCTTCATTAGTTCATTACTCTCTTTTTATTGCTTTCTCGTGCACGAAGTTGATAATGCCCGCTCGCTTGGTGTGTGATCAGTAATCAGATTATGTAACATTTGTCTTGATCTTGTTCGGGCGAGTCAAAAACATATCAGCGTTGTGTAAGCATGAAGGTCTCACTTCTTGGCCTTTGTTTTTCATTTGTGCGCACGTGCAATTTTTCATTTGAATGTCTCATCTCTTTTATTTTCTAATTTGTAACTTTGTTAATACATATATCTAACATTGTTGTCCATACTTAACTTAAAAAAAATTGCATACATTAATTTTCAATTTTAAACAAATTAAAAATAAAAAAAAGCTTAAATTAATTAACCAAATGGACTTTTCAAATGTAATTCTACCAAACAGCTTTCATTTCAAAGTTGCTTCTCAAAGCACAATTTACCAAATAGTCTTGCATTTCTCCCAAAGCCCCTTGGCTAAACTGCTTTGCATTTCCCCCAAGGGGCTTTCAAAATGTTGAACCAAATGTAGTCTTAACCAACTTAACGCCTAGATATTTCACTTGTCTCGAGCGTGACTCGGACAACCGAAACTTTAATCACCTTGAAATCCTTCGCCTACGAAATTAGAACATGGAGATGGAAAGATTTTGGCTTGAAGGTGCAAGTAGAACGATGAAAACTCAAAGTGAAAAATGGGTATCGAGTTATCTAGACTATCATGCAAATTTGAAAATAAACTACAAATATCTTCTTGCATGAAAGGTGAAGCTACGTGGGATGACCTCACAAAGCTTCATTGGCAATGACACCTTAGTCTTCAAGTGTCACTTAGCATGAAGGTTTTACCTTGAAAGAGACACATGGCATAGCATGTGTTCTTAGAATGACAAATAGACATGCATTAGGTGTCTTAATATGGATAGATAAAAGAAACAAATGTGAGAGAGAGGTTCTTCACCACTTAGGTGTCAAGAGGCATGTCTTTGTTTCCTCCTATGATAAACAAGTGGCCTCTCAAGCCATTAAAAACTAGTGGCTTAAATTAAAATAGTGAAAGAGGATTATTTTGGGAGAGGACCTCTTTTCTTTCAGCCAAATTAGTGAATAGGTCATCATTAGTATTACTTTGGCTAAGGTATGTAACCCATGACATCTTTTGTGGCCAAATTACATGTCTCGGTTAAAAGCACATGAATTAAAACAATTAATAGAAAAATATCGATTTAATAAATTTAAAACTCGAAAATCATTAAACTTATAACTTTGAAAAATGTCCATCCCCAACGACAACTAAGATGACGATTAACTAAATCATCGTATGCATCAACGTTTATTAATTTAATTTCAATATGTCGGACTCAGGACAATTACGGTCGTGAAAATCGTCCTCCGCGTTTTCCGTGCTTCACAAGCTAAACGACCCAACTAATATTTTTACATGTTCCCGAATTATAAGTTAAATTTGCAACTTAAATATGATTATCGAATACATAAATTTTCGGATGTCACACAATCAGAGAGCAATTTGCCCCATTATGATTTGTCTTTAATTTGGGATCAATCGACTGAAAGTAACCTCTGAACAAACAATCCTAACCGTCGCATAAAATCTTTTCTCTTTCTTATTGAATTCTCTCCGGAAAAAGTTTGACCATCCCAGAATTTTCTTTTAGCTTGAAACCATGCCATAGGAAAAGTTGTACTCACACATAATTTGCTGAAAATCATTGTCGGATCAGGGAAAAAACATGGAAGACTGCTGTACATATTCCTTACTTTACGGCTACTGCTTCCAACTCTATGAGTAGACCAGCTTCTTGCATGAAAGTAGTCCAATATGAGGGCAAATAACCATGGTCAGAGCAAAAGAAAAGTGAATTAAGAGGCTGCATCAAGACCACTAAAGGCCCTTGGATAGTCCACAAAGCCGGGGAAAGATGGACGGCTTGTCACACGATATCGATTCCCTTTGGAGACCGTATGCCAAAACAACAAAAGAAGGGAGTGCAAGGGACGAGACTTGGCCCGAAAGATATTTGCCGGCCTTCGAGCTCGTGAAAATTATAAATTGCCTAAACATGTCGATTCCACCAGACTTGCTGAAGGCTCTCTGAGAAGAAGCAGGTTGGCTTGTCGAAGAGGATGGAACCATTTCCAGAAGAGTGTAAGTCCTCCAAACATCGTCACAATCACAACGCTCAAGTGTCGCCGGTGAACTTTCTATTCTTTTTATGCACGTGTTGTTAGAAGAGTAGAAGCTTTGGTTTCTTCAAGATGAACAAGCAGGGTTACATGTGTATTTACAAATGATGTCGCAGAAAGTTCACTCGGACTTGTCGAGCTCAAGTTGTCCAATGGTGTCACTTGAAGATCCGGATTATTGCACTTGTGGTGATCGTGAAAATGTAGAACATGCCGAGTGCTTTGCCTCAAAAAATGTCTCTTCAGCCATGGAACTTGTTCACGAAGAAAATACTAACCTCGCACAGTCATTATAATCATTATGGTCATATCATAGATAATTTTAGATAACTAGATGTTAGATCAAAGAGAGTAGTGTACAGCTACATCTTTGTGAATATAGTATAGCTACATGGAGATATATGAAACTAAAAAAAGGTTTACTCAAGGAGCAGGTTGAAAGTTACAAAAGTAGTGCGATGTATTAATTATGTTCCTTTAGCTGCTTATAGCTTCAACAGAAGTATTGAAATCTTATTCTATATATCCACTTGAAATGAGGATTTTTCCTGCTTTTTATACTAGGGGTGGGGGTTACTCAACTCAAAAGTCCCCATCACCCTTTGTACATTCTTTCACGTGCAAAGGCATTGAATTTGACTAATCAGGTACGCTACTGAACTCTACCCTCTGCCTCGTCTCTAAAGTCCATATTCTCCCGATCATCAGAACCAAAAACTAGTTCTACGCCTTTGCATTTTGACTAATCGGGTACGCTACTGAACTCTACCCTCTACCTTGTCTCCAAAGTCCATCATATTCTGCCGATCATCATAACTAGAAACTGGTTCTACGCCTTTGCATTCATGCACTCTTTGGCTAATAAGTGGAGAAAGGCCACATAAATATAAAGAACATTTATGACTCGTTATCGAGCGATGTGAGACAATACTTCAACAATAGTTCAAGACCCTCTCTCATGTGCAAGGGGCATGCAATTCATGTGATTTGACTAATGGAATAGCACTAGCTTTGATACCATGTTAGAAAGTCCAACTCAAAAGCTTAAGCTAATAAATGGAGAGAGGTCACATGAATATAAAAGGCATTTATGATCCATTATGGAGCAATGTGGAACAATACTTCGATAGCTCATCTCACGTACAATTCACTTACAAACCATATTGAGCGATGTGGGATAATACTTCAACAATAATTCAACAACATCAAAACACAAAACATAATATCTTAGCCTAGCCTGCTCGATGAGGCTGTCTTTCTCCTTTAATCGGGAGCGCAAGAGGGAGCACCTCTCGCGAAGCTTTTCGAGCGTTTGCGTCTCTTTGATGTAATGGTCCATTTCTTCGTGGCGGAGGCTGGTCGGTGCAGGGGTGAAGGGAATTCAGAGAGAAAAGACGAAGTGATGAGGAAAAATTGACCAGCGCAAGGTGGTTTCGTCGAACTCAGGAAAAACTTAGGGTTTCGTCTCTGAAGATGGGCAGCCGACCTTGTTTAAGGTGGGAAAAATTGTCAAAAAAGTCCTAAACCTATTGCACTTTTGCCAATTCAGTCCTAAACCTTTTAATTTTGCCAATTCAGTCGTAAAGCTTTTGCATTTGTGCCAATTCAGTCCTAAACCTTTTAATTTTGCCAATTGAGTCCTAAATCTTTTGCATTTTTGCCAATTCAGTCCTAAGTCGCCGGCCGGTGCTGATGTGGCGCGCCGGCGGGCCAAAATAATATTTTTTAAATATTTTTAATATTTTTCGATTTTTTTAATTACTTTTTTTCTTTTTTTTCTTTTCTTCCTTCTTCTTCTTCCTTGGCTTGGTTGTTGCAGGTGGCTAGTTTGGCTGGCAAGCTGGCTGGCGAGGGTTGCCAAAGCTCGCCGGCCACTGGGCGAGGGCCGTGAAGCCCTCGCCCGGCGTCGCCCAGATCTGGGCGACGCCATGGGGGTCGCGGGCGAGGGCAGCCCCTCCCTTGGGCGGGCGATGGCAGCCCTCGCCCTGGTGAGGGCCGCACTTGCCGGCGTCGGGCTCGCCCGATCTAGGCGAGTCGGAACCAGAAGCTAACAAAGGAACGAGGAGAGGTCGGAGGTTTTTGGGGATCAATTCGCAGAGGTCGACCGAGGAATAGAGGTGGGCTCGGTAAATGGCGTTGTCGTGGGGGTGGACATCGGTGCTGTCGATGCTGCCCGCCTGGATCGAGGCCACGGCGAGGCTGGCCTCGCCCAGATCTAGGCAAGGTAGCCTCGCCCGCGGCCCCATGGCGTCGCCCAGATCTGGGCGACGCCAGGCGAGGGCCGCGACCCTTGCCGGCCAGCTTGCCGACCAAACCAGCCACCTGCAACAACCAAGCCAAGGAAGAAAAAAAGAAAAAAAAGAAAAAAAATTGAAAAATATTAATTAAAAAAATCGAAAAATATTAAAAATATATTATTTTGGCCGGCCGACGCGCCACGTCAACACCGGCCAGCGACTTAGGACTGAATTGGCAAAAATGCAAAAGATTTAGGTCTCAATTGGCAAAATTAAAAGGTTTATGACTGAATTGGCACAAATACAAAAGGTTTAGGACTGAATTGGCAAAATTAAAAGGTTTAGGATTGAATTGGCAAAAGTGCAATAGATTTAGGACTTTTTTGACAATTTTTCCTTTAAGGTGGATTGGCGTCTGAAAAAAAAGAAGAAAATACGGAAAAAGAAAATTTTATTGTCAAGTGTTTTGCTTTAAATAGGATACGATTTTTAAAATATAATAATAATAAAAAGAAGAAGAAGAAAAAGAGAGTGGGGAAATTTGGTCATAATCAGTATGCTCGGAGTCGTAAATTGTAAAGCCATTTTATGACTTTCTTTCAAATTTTTGCCCAAATAAAAAGACAGACATCATGGTTAGAAAATAGATTTAATAGAATAGTACATGACATGTATGCAGGAGTGCATTACGGAAATTTAGATTAACTTACTTATTTACGTCGTATAAATAGATTTATATCCCACAGCATTTCGCATGGGTCTGTAGAAAGTTACATTACTGGTGTTAGAATTGCATTATCTATACATTTTCCTAGATTGCATTTAAGATAGATGTTGCATTTTTTGATTAGAGGTTTATAATTCATACTTGACTTTTCATACACCGCTCAAGGGGTCTTCTCCCGGGCCTTGTTATTAATTTTGCCGATACGACTCATGTTATTTTCCTTTCCGTCCTTTATTTATTTAAGTTATTATCAAGTGTTTAATTTTCATTGCTTGAGCACCTATACATCTGCATTTATATGCATGTTAGGGAATGAAATTGAAAATATTGCATGAAGCATTTTCCGTAAAAGTTAATGGGTGTCGGATAATCTCTAGTGTAATCAAGTCCTCCATTCCCAGAGCCTCTGATTCATAGAAATAAGATGAACTCCCACTCCCACGTCTTATTTGGCCTTTGATTGACCTATAATAAATTAGTGGTGGCTCATAAATGTATAAAAAAAATATGTATTTCATAATTTTCTAAGAAAACAAAGTTGTAATCATTAAGGTTTGGGAGAATCGTAACCAAATATTAGTGTCACCTCGTAAGAGAAACTGTCCGCGCTCACTTGGCAATCAGTTAGGGTGCGCATGACAACACTTCAATTTCTTAATTTCTGTTCCAGAAATCATTCTGGAACAGGTTTGGAACAAAAATCCGTTTGGTAACGCAACTTCATTTTTCTATTTCTGAAACAACTTTTTGTTTCAGAAATCATTCTGAAACAGAAATCAGAAGTTAAAATTTTCAGCTTCTTGATTTCTGAAACAGAAATCATGAATCAGAAATTTTCTCTCTCCTCTCTCTCATGGCTCCCCGCTGTCGCCGCCCGCCTTCGGCCATTCGCCGCTTGCTCGCCGACCGCCCTCACCACCCATCGCCGCCCACTACCACTTGCTACCCGCCGATGGCGGCCGGACGCGGGACGCGAGACGCCGGCAGCCGGCCGCCAGAGAAATAGAAATTTTATGTTATCAAACGAATTTCTATTTCAGAAATAGAAATTTTTTGTCATTATCAAACACATTTCTTTTTTTAGAAATTTATTTCTGAAACAGAAATAGAAAAATCAATTTCTTTCCAGAAATTGACTTCTGGAACAGAAATTTTGTCATGCGCGCCCTTAACCATCTAGATCAAATATCTAATGTTCTGCCTTGGCCACTGTCACGATAGTGGTTCATGAACTACCAAAGCTATAAGGAATTTACCAACATCTAAATGAATTATTATGTTACAAACTTCTTCCAAATTTTACAGGTATAATTAGTAGATTACCAACATTGTAAAGAATTTATCAATGTCCAAATAAATGTGTAAATGACGTACTTTTTTTTTAAAGTTCACAAGGGTGGTTCGTAACTTATCAAGAATGTAGTTAATTTATTAGTAGTGGATTAAATTAGTAAGTAACCTCTTAGCCTAGGGTTAGGATCTCACCTTCAGTTTCGGGAGGTGAAGGGTTCAAAGCCTCGTCACCTTATCTTGTCCCTCGAATTGAGGAGTGTCCGTTGGTGCTGCTTTGATCTCATCTTTGTTTGCTGAGCTTGAATCCTTCCGGTTGTGGCAGTCTACCTCTATGAGTTTGAGAGATAAATAGATTAGGTTTTTAGCGTGGTGGGAGAAAGTAAATTGTGATAGTTGCTTGAGATAATTTTTTAGTGTTATACTTGTACTACGATTTGGTATAATTAGTGTATCTCGAATTGTCTATCACAATTTTCTTGTGTTACCATTGCAACGCTTTCGCATGCTCTACAAGTGGTATCAGAGCAAGGTTGTGCACTCTGCACTCCCATGGTCATAAAAACAAAAACGCCATGCGGATTTCACAAGAAAGTTAACAACATATTAAGTTGCCAACATCATAAAAAAAATTTAATGCTGGCTAAGGTTGTAAGGATTATTGGGTCATCCTACCAAGTAGTTAGAGCAAGTGATCTTAGGGTGCATTGGTTTCGCGAAAATGAGTGATTTGAAGAATATTTTCCAAAAAATTATCGTTTATATCGTTTAGAAAAATAAATGAAAGGAACATTTTTTTTCATTGCCATGTAAATAGTTAGGTATAGTTTGTTATTAATGATGAAAATATTTTTCGTTGACTAATTTTTCTAAACAATATAAGTAATTATTTTTCGAAAATTATTTTTTAAATTACTTATTTTCTACGAAACAAATGCAATTTTAATCTGACCTTAGACTGTCTTTATGGTGAGGATGCGCGGCCCACGTTCATGTTAGGGAAGCGACGCCCCTCCTCCAAACACACGCATTCTCTCACTCTCTCTCTATTCTAATTTTATTTTTATTTTTTGTTATTTTTGTCAAATGTCCTTAACGTGGCCGGACATAGCCACGTCGGCAAATATAGAACGCATGCTTAAGTTAGATTGTCATGTCAGTTAGAAGGAATAGATTGGTCCAAACAAAAGAGTATAATGACGAAATTGGTCAGAATTAAAGTTAAAGGACTAAATTAAACATTGGCTAAGAGTTTAAAGACTAATTTTTTCATCGCCCAGTTACAGTGGACATCTCAATTTCCTTTTTTCTTCTTTTTTTGGCGACAAAGTATTACCAATTCTGGGAGTGTTATCACCACAATGTTATACTGATTTTTACAAGTTCATTTTAGACCCTATTTTCACCACCCAAAATTAATTTATTTATGCACCTTAAAGAAAATGGCATGCTATATTATAGAGAATAAAATATTGGGCGGCACTATTTCCACCTTCTAAATGACTAAATCCACCTCATTTACACTAAAAAGATGAAATTGGCCTCAATCATTCATTTGCAATCATTTTATTTAGGATCAAGTTACCATAATTAAGCATTTCACATATTTCGTTTTTTAGAGTATTAAAGAAAAGTGCCTTCTTAAATATTCTTGTAACGTTTTACATACTCCGTGTAATATTATCTCGCCAATAGTAAGCAAAAAAGACATTCTTTGATATAGTAAAAAACTGAAAAGTCTCTTCTTCATTATTGATCTTATAATAGCTTTATCTATTCTTTGTTCCTCTTATCTCAAAAGCTCACTTTCTTGGTGATCTTTTTTTAAAATTTCATTAGGATAGAATATATATCAAGTATATTTATTTACTATATTGAGGAATTTATCCTTTTTTTTCCTAACTATAGTGGTGAGATACTTCTACACAAAGCATGTAAGACATTAAAGGAATATCTAGCTATACACAAAAAACATTATGCACAAAGAGGCATCTTGATATTTTTTCATAAATAGTTCATGGATGATTTTTTATTTGTCAATCCAAAATAATCATATTTTCAATGGCATTTTAAAAAATATATTTTATGAAATTTTTTGATTTAATTAAATTTCATTTTCTAAAATTTCACGTTGGAGAATGTAACTGTGATTTTATTCTGGAAAATCTTCAAAGAGGTTTTTTTTTTTTTTGCTTCATTTGATCATCACATTTTATGTATATGTATACAAAAAAAAAAAATTGATAAGAAGGGTTTGATGGTGATATACACAACAAAAGTGAAAACATGTGTAAAAAGTCAATGTATTAAAAAGTTGTCTATGTTAAATTTTTTCTAGACTCTACTTAACAATTTATCCATAAATTTGCTTAACAACGTTAAAAAAAAAAAAACTATTCAACAAAAATAAAACATAAAAAAAACTAGGTTTCTTGGACATTTCTCTTTTCGATAAAACTAATTTTTTGGGAAGTAATATCAGATTATAAAAAAAAAAAAAACATAATGCATTTAATATACATGGAAAGCCTACCATAAACAAAACTTAACATGTGAAATCCTTAATCATGGTAAGTAGATCCTACATATATATATAGATAAACTAATAAAAGTAGATGAATTTGGTACCACCACTTTAAATTGCAATTGAACGATTGAGGGCAATTTTATCTTTTTTGTGAAAATTGGGTGGATTTAGACATATAGGGGGTGAAAATAGCACCACCCTAAAATATTAGTTCCGAAATATGCTAAATGTGTCTACGAAGACCCATATGCATGATTCTAAACTCCAAAAAGTTTGCTTCTTGTGATTATGTTTGATTCATGCGGAGTCAACAAATGATTTTTGGTTACATGTAATTGTTAGATATTCACATGGTTTGGGATCCGAAGTCCTATACCGAACAATCCTTGAGTCAATCATGCAGGATCCACATATGATTCTAGTTTTCACAACATAGAATTTTATATGTGTGTAGGGTTATTTCTGCCCATATAATTAAAACCGCCACATTTTCGCTAGAAAGGTGAAATTGTTCATAATCATCCAATTGAAATTTTAAAGTTGTGGCCAAATTTATTCGCCTTCCCCTTTTAAGTTTTTCAATTTCTATAGAAGATCTAGTTGCTATGATAAAGGGATTTTACAATTTTTTAAAATTTTTAAATGGGTAATACCATGAACGTTAGCACTATATTTTCTTTTCTATTTTGTCATTTTTAGGTTTTACCTTTATACACATTAGCTCTATCGAAGAGAGATTTCCAAGAAATCTAGCTTTCCCCACCTATTCGATCAAATTGTATGATTGATTGTCAAGTAGAGTCCTAAAAAAATTGAACATAACAAACTTTTTAACACAACAAAACGTGTAGAGACTATTATGTTTGTTGTGCAACATCACCATGAAATTTTATTTTTTTGGCAGTCATCTTTTATATACACATAATGGGTTGATTGGATTGAAAAAAGAAGAAGAAGCTCTTGTTAAAGATTTTTCAAAGTAATTTCACAATCAAATTCCTCAAGGCGAATATTTAAAAGATGAATTGTAATTGAATGAAACTTTGCATAAAATAAGAAAAATTTAGTGTGCACCGTTCACTATCGAAGAAAATCATTAATTGTTTTATAATAAAAAACAAAGATACATGATACATTTTGTCTGAGACTGATCAAATAGTAAATAGTAGAGTCACCACAAAAGTGAGCTTTGAGGTAAAAGTGAAGCAGAACGAATTAGTTCCTATAGGAGCAATGACCAAGATGATGCTAATTTTTAGTTTTGTGAAAAATAAAAATGGCAATAAATTAAAATTTGAAGAAAACCCATCGTAGGGCAATAACTAAATTGAAGGCAACTTTGCAAATATGAAAATCTTTAAGGTCATATTGTCCATCTTGTGATTAGTTAGTTACGTTGGATTTGGAGGTGGGTTTAATCTAATTGTATGTATATTGTTTATGGTTATTATTAAAAGTTTCAAATTGATACATCCGTGCCATATTTATCTTAAATTAATTTTCGTGTCGCAAAAATCGCAAACCGGTATATCTATGTCCCATTTATCACAAACTAATTTTTTTATCACAAAAAAACTCAAATTGGTACAGTACTACCACATTTACTTCAAACTAATTTTTATATTACAAAAGAAAATCCGAAATTACCAATACCTTAAATTGAAAAAGCGTGCTAAAACATGTTAACTTTTCCCTCAGAGCTCCTCAAGTTTCAAAAATATGCTAAAATCTTTAATTTTTTACTATACGAAAGTTAATTTGAGGCAAATACGGCATGGTTGTACCAATTTGCGATATTTTGTGACTCGAAAGTCGGTCCGGGGGTAAATATGTGCCCGGCGCATCGGTTTGAGATTTCTTGCCACACCGAAATTTAGCCGTTTAAGATTTTGGGGTTGCTAGCCCTATCCTTAATGATAATTACTCATTTGAAGCATCGCACGGCCGTCGATCCGATCGAACGGCATACAAGAGTTCCGGATTCATCGCTCCCCTGAACCCTCCCGCACGAGATCGCGACTCCGCCTCACGGCCCCAAAACAGTCTCCCCACTACAGTCTCGCTCGCAGATCAGCTCCATCCCAAAAATCTCGAAGCTCCTGTAACCGCCCTAGGGTTTCCACTCTCTTCTTGGCGGGAACCTGAAACCCCAACTTCTTCTTCTTCTTCTTCTTCTTCTTCTTCTTCTCTCTCTCTCTCTCTCTCTCTCTCTAGCATACGCAAGCATTCTGTGCAAAAGCGAAGGCGGCGAGGTTGAGAATTCTCTAGGGGAGCAGCAGCGATGGGGAAGGACGAGGAGGAGATGCGGGGGGAGATCGAGGAGCGGCTGATCAACGAGGAGTACAAGATATGGAAGAAGAACACCCCCTTCCTCTACGACCTCGTCATCACCCACGCCCTCGAGTGGCCCTCCCTCACCGTCGAGTGGCTCCCCGACCGGGAGGAGCCCCCCAGCAAGGACTACTCCGTCCAGAAGCTCGTCCTCGGCACCCACACCTCCGAGAACGAGCCCAACTACCTCATGCTCGCCCAGGTCCAGCTCCCGCTCGAGGACGCCGAGAACGACGCCCGCCACTACGACGACGACCGCGCCGACGCCGGCGGGTTCGGTTGCGCCAACGGCAAGGTAAATTTTTGGCTTGCTTCCGTTCGTGGATTTGGTGAATTGAGGCTCCCGTCGTCGGTTCGATTTGAGTTCCGGAGAAATCGAGGGAGCTTCTCGTGTAAAGTTTGTGAATTTCGTGGAGGAGAGAGCGCCGTGCATGAGGCTTTTAGTGTAATGCGCTTCTTTTTCAGTGTCTTGACATCGGTCTTTCGTTTCATGCAGTGCTGCCATAAGTGAAAAGGTGAGAGATTTGGGAAGGGGAGGGGAGGGGAATTGTGTCATTTTGTCTTGTCTTTTCTGTCGGTCTTCATGGCCTGAGGAATGTGCGTCTGTCCGGGTAGTACAGAATACGTGAATAACGTGCAGTGAAAATGGATAGAGTCAATAAGAAGCTGGAAGTTATGTTCGTGTTGTATGTTCTTACGGAAGATTACTTCTCAAAGGTGAAATAATTGCCTATATGCATTCTCTAGATAGTTTTGCCAGGAAATATATTTATCTTTTGTCTCTCGGGATTTCTTCATCCGCATTGATGCTTTCGCTGATCTGTCTAATTTTGACTTTCTGTCTTTTTTCCTTTGCATTGTTCCAACTGGAATTTACGCCTCGCCTTCCGATGTTTCCCTTGCATGAAATCAGTGCACTTTAATGAGCTTTAATCTTAGATGTTGCAAAATGTAGTTATACATAGTGCTCTTTGAGTGGAAGGAGGCATTGCTGAGTAGGCTCATGATATTGCTGCCTAGGTTTACTCTGGATCACCTTCCAACTTACTGGAGTTTGGGAGTGAAAGGGATAAACTGGAATTGTAGAGTTTTTAGGTTGGAACAATGTAGCTTGAATTTAGGTCTCCAAGTAAGTGTAATCTCATCGTATTTAACTGAATAGGCGGAAAATATGCTTTTGTTGTTGCTTTCTCAATTCAAGATATCCTTCAATAAAATCAGGAGTGAAGGGATGTTTCTAAAAGGGTATAATAGCATTGGTAGCAAAGATGTGGTTCCTTTTTTTATAATGCTTTGAACAGGGTATATAGACTGAGGATTGCTATGATGGATTTAGACGTAATTATTTTATGTTAGATTGGCTGAAGCTGGAGTTATAAAGCCTGTCTTTGCCAATGAATTGGTAATGAAACTCTGACCTAGATGGTTTTGCGGATCCAACTTCCCTTTAATAAGAGGAAGTGATAGGGGTAATGTTGGAGAATGTGATCATCGGTTGATCCTAAATTATACTTCCTTGAATGCGAAGAAAGTTGGACCTTCCAATATGAGATAGGCCATTGCGTTTAGCCAGGGTAGTGTATATATCGTTGATGGAGTGATGGCATGAAAACCTTAAAGAAATGACTTTTTGTCAAAATGCTTTACCAAATGAGTGTTGCAATCGAGCATGAGTGCAGTGTATCCTGGATATGTGAAGCAGTCTCAGGTTAATGAAATGTTGCAAACGCGCAAGTTATGCATCCCGTAGACTTCCTGTATCGAATTCATCGTAATAGATAGCATCATAAATGTCCATATGCTATTCTGACACATGAACAACTCAGCACTTGGAAATTGTCTTTCGCCTTTAAGTCTTATTCTTCCGTGAGTTCTGTTTTTTGTATACCTCATCATATCTTTTAGCAGTTCTTTGTCTATTGCGCGAGCTATGTGATTCTTGTTGCTGGAAGCATTCCAATTTTGCACGAATATTGATGATTCATGATGTACAGGGAAAAGTTCTGTGGTGCGTTGATATATAGACCACTTACACTTTGTTTTTGGCAGGTTCAAATTATACAGCAAATAAATCATGATGGAGAGGTGAACCGAGCCCGTTATATGCCACAAAACTCCTTTATCATAGCAACCAAGACAGTTAGTGCAGAAGTTTATGTTTTTGATTACAGCAAGCACCCATCTAAGCCTCCACTAGATGGTGCATGCAGTCCTGACTTAAGGTTGAGGGGCCACACTACTGAAGGCTATGGATTATCTTGGAGTAAGTTCAAGCAAGGACATCTGCTCAGTGGTTCAGACGATGCTCAGATATGCTTATGGGACATCAATGCAACTCCTAAGAACAAGGCTCTCGATGCCACGCAAATCTTCAAGGTGCATTTCTTGCCTATACCTAGCACTATCTATCCATCTTAAGCTACCCTGTGCCAGTTATTTTTTGTAGCCTGCTGGAAAGTTTTTCTGAGCTAGATCATAAGGCTGATCAAACACTTCATGCCTCTAAATTCACTCATTCAATGAGGAGTTACCTGAGTTAAGTTGCATGTTCCATGTTCCATGTATGAATCTGGTTTGTTGGTGTGATTTAGGTTCATGAAGGTGTTGTTGAAGATGTAGCATGGCATCTCAGACATGAATATTTATTTGGTTCAGTTGGGGATGATCAATACCTGCTAATATGGGATCTACGGACTCCATCAGTTAGCAAGCCTGTCCAATCTGTAATTGCTCATCAGAGTGAGGTAGGTGTCAAGAACTTTGAGCTTTTAACACGTTTGATGAGACACTGAAAAACCAAGAAAACCATATGCCAATTGTCTGGTGCATTTTTGCATAGCATTAACTATGCTTTGTCTCTTTGCTTTGAATTGTCATGTTGGAGAACATTTCGTCCTTTTGGGGAACCAATCATCTAAATCAAAAGTTACTGCGCAAAAATGGGTTCTAGAAGTTGTTCATTAGTTACTTGTAAATTGATTGGTTTATATATATATAGGTTAATTATAAATGGTTCTACAATAATAAATCAAAGGATTATGTTGTTCAAGTACAAGAAGTGGAAAGGTTGGGCTTTTTGCCACAAATCAGTGCATTATGAGCAAGAAAAAAATAATTTTTTAAAAGAATCACAATCTTTTAAGACCATTTATTTCCTTGAAGTTAAATTACGCCATCATATATGAGAAAGTCCTGAGCAACACATAGACTGATGCTAGTTTATCATAAACTTGGAAGGAGAAATCAAATTTATGTGCTTCTTCCTCGAGTTGTGGAGAAAGAAGATGATGTCACCAACCATGATGTCATTTGGTCTAGAAATTACTCATTTTTCTAATTCAGATTCCAGATTTTTGCAATTTGCTTCGTGAACAATGTAGACACATTATAAAGTGTCAGATTTATGCTTTACCTTTGATGAGTTCCCTAGGCGATCAGAAGCTTTCTAAATGAAAGAAGCTTATTATCTCTCTTTGTTTCTACCAAAATCACGTGGTAGGCTGTTAAGATGCATGCTAGAAATTATATTGTCCATGTGATTTATGTGTTTTTCCTTGAGATAGAATCTGTCTGAAAATAGTCTACGTCTTCAATTGGTTTAGCAAATTTAGCTAGGCCTTGAGAAAGTACTAGCTCTTTTGAGTTCTAGAGCTCACTTGAGTGGTTTCACTACCAGTACCAGCATCTCGTCATAGGTATGCATCTTGATATGTGTATCTCCATTCATATGTATCCTGCTTATTTACAGAACTTTTTTTATTTGGTTTGAGCTGGACATTTTCTATCTCGTCCCTGTTTCTATTTAAGTTTTGCATTTTCCACAATATGAAATGACATGTGAGTTTGTTTTCCATGGTTCAATGTAGGTTAACTGTTTAGCATTTAACCCCTTTAATGAATGGGTTGTTGCGACGGGTTCTACGGATAAGACTGTTAAGTTATTTGATCTACGCAAGATCAGCACTGCACTTCACACCTTTGACGCTCACAAGTAAGAGCATCTATCTTACTTTGTTCTATTATCCCCATTTTCTTTTTAATAGATATAAGTGGAATGTGCTTGAGATAGTTTATAATCATTTACTGCCCAATGAATTACACTAAAAAACATTTTGGTTTCAGGGAAGAAGTTTTCCAAGTAGGGTGGAATCCGAAGAATGAGACAATCTTAGCTTCCTGCTGCCTTGGTAGACGACTTATGGTGTGGGATCTTAGCAGGTTTGTAGCTCAATTTTATAGTTTCTACATACTTCTTTTAGGTTGCATTGTTTAGCTTACACTGTGCAAGGGAAATAGCAGTTTTGTTTGGGGATTTTGCAATCTGTTTTGATGTAAATCCCCACTTCTCAAATTTGTATTTTCTTTCTCATTGGAGTTCAGGTGCCCTGCAAGGATTGATCATGGCAGACTTCCAAATTAAAGTGCATCTGACATAACATTGAATGACATCATGATATTTATTATGAATCCACAATTTTAGAATCTTCTCAAACTATACTATATCAATTATTAGTTAAAAAGGTTATTTAAGATGATAATTGCTTTGCATGTTTGCGACTATGCTTGTAGTTCTTGATGGTAAAGAGACAGGTGTAACAATCGCCAGTTCATATTTGTGGTGATTCTATTTCAGGATTGATGAAGAGCAGACACCAGAGGATGCCGAAGATGGGCCGCCCGAGTTGCTCTTCATTCATGGTGGCCATACAAGTAAAATTTCAGACTTTTCATGGAATCCGTGTGAAGACTGGGTTGTAGCCAGCGTGGCTGAAGACAACATCCTTCAAATATGGCAGATGGCTGAGAATATCTACCATGATGAGGATGATATTCCAGGAGAAGAGTCCAATAAAGGATCCTGACCTAATCATTAACAATTCAAAAGTCCAGGTGAAAGCTGCAGAAACTTGAAGCCCTATTTATTTTTAACCTGTTCCATGCCCTTACCTGTACCTAGGCGTGCCATTATCTTTTGATCTTGCAATGTGGTACTAGATAATGAGTCGGATTTACCATCTGTAAAGGATTCACTTCTATTTTTATTTATTTTTGTGAACTCCCAGTGTAAGGGTTTCAGCTGGCTTAAATAGCAACTAGCAGCCGTAGTGTCATAGCGAGCTAATTTGGTCGCATTCCAAAATGTTTTCTTGCATTTGATGGAGTTGCTGCACTGCCTTTTTATGAAAGATCTGTTGGTAGTTCTTGCATTTGAGCATCTGCTCTTCTTTTTTTTTTTGGTACTCATGACTTTTGGGTTAATATAATTGTTAATTTAGTCATCGTTATTGCTCGCTGTGCCACGATGTCGGCACTTCTTGTTCGCCTTGATAAGAGGAAGCGTTGGCTTAAATGATAATCTAGCCGTCTAATTGATGCGATAGCAGGAAGCCAGTCAACTTGGGATTTTCCTTTTCATGTGTTTAACGAGGAAGTTCGAGTTGCTGCCAATGGAACTTCGCAATTTCTTGCTCAAATACGTGGTTTCCAAGCAAATTCAGATCCGACACGGCAATAGTGAAACCTATGATGTCAAAGGGGCATTCATTATCAAGCTTAAGGAGTTGATGGATGATACCCCGTTCTACTCCCACAATGAAATACATCTTGTACTGAGTACTGTGTACCTTCTGCTTATGCCCGGGCAAGGCCATGGAGAATGGAGATCGATAGCCTGAATTTTTTTTTTGAATAGGAGATAGAAAGATGATGACGGCATATAAGGTCCCTGTTCTGAGTAGTCAAAGAAGTTTGAGTCACGCTGAGAATGCTCAGACGCTAGTCCATCATCATGGCAGCAGTTTTCAGACTAACAGAAGCAGCAGTTGAATATTTCCTATTACTATCATCATCATCATCATCATAACAAAAGCTGTTTTCAGAGTAAAAATGTGGGAAGGGTACTTCACTCTCAAAACCACTAATAACGATTTCAATCATCAAACTCAAACCCAGAAAGGAAAGAGAAATGTGATTGACATCCCAATTGTTTGAGCAATCGTCCACAATCCCTTCTAGGGCCTGCTGTTCTCCACTGAATTTCAAGATTCTTGGCAATGCTGCTGCGACATATGGATCTCATCCATGGACTGAACAGAAGACATTCGGAACCGGCACACCCCCGATAGTTAGTTTAGATACTTGAGCTGCAACATTTGGCCCCCATCGGATGATCGAGTTAGCTGAACCACATCCTTCACAGCAATGAAATTTTGCACAAACTAGTCGCCACTGAGGAGTCGATCGGCGGTGCTTCGACATTCTTCATTCGCTTCATTCTGATATCTTCCACTGTCTGCGCTCTCTTCAGTCTCCCTCTTCATGAACTGGAAGCCCATGATATACCTGTATTCTCCGGTGCCAAGACATCGTGAGCAGTAGTCGAGGCCACTGCCACCACACGTCCGGCACCTGCCAGGCAATCTGGTGAATCTTAGACCAATGCTATTTGCAGTCACAACTAGAAAAACTGTGCTCATTCATCAGTCACAACAAGTTAATGGTCATATCCAATGGAAGAGTTGGATATCTCACCATTTTGGCCACTCCCCTCTTGGAAGCATCTTCAAGTGAACATGGTTCGTCCTTCCTATGACATTATAAATGCGCGAGCCCAGTAAATCAGGATAACTTAGCCAAGCCAAAATAAAATAAGATGGCCATACAAAAGAGACCAGAACCAGAAGAGACGCGGAATAAGCAAGGCGACAAATGGTGAAATTCCAGGGAAGGCATGGCGACACGGTGTGCGTATTGTTATGGAACAAGAAGCAGCATTGAAGCAGACCACTGTGATTACAACAAAACCTACTCATACAGACTCTTATGTGGATGGAAGCTATAGGCATAATAAGCCTAGTGGCCTCTTTGCTTGGAAAAGAGTAGACTATCAGCGCTTGACCATATGTGGAGCTTCACCCTCTTGTCAAGCCACCATAAGTTATGGTCCCTGACTCATAAGTCTGAACCGGATCACTAGAAATACAATGGGCATTCTTCAATACACTAGGTAGCAGTAGCTCTCATGTTTTTCACAATCCAACCAAGAGAGATATTTCCTCCCATCTTAGATAGGACGATTCTGAATTAAATAGCTGCCAATACCGAAAGAGAGAACTATACGGAATCTCTCTCACATTTGAAAACTAATGAAGTTCATGCCCCCGAGACGACGGTGTTGCATGCGCAGATCTTTCACAAATTCTATCTTGATCAAGACCTTGACGAAAGCTAGCGCTACTTTATTAAAAAATCTACAACTCCAGCCATTAATTGCAGCATTACTCCAAGTCAATAAGACTAACGATAGAGGCTCTATCTATGAACGAGGAGGAGCTCCCGCAGCTAATAACCAAGACTAAAGAGATTGCCAGAATGTTTTACCCACAATAGAATAAAGAGATTGACTGGTAGCAGGAAAGAAAGAAAGCCAGCACACTCAACAGCTGATTGTTCATTCAAAAGATAAAGGGGATAAAATAAGGAATCTGATGACTGTATTATGCTCTTCTCTTCTCTCTTTCCTTCTTTTTCTTTTTAAGGTTATGGCATGAACATGTATGACTTGGTCCTATAGATTCCGTCATCAGAACGGCCGTTCGCACGACGACACACGTCCAATGAGAAACCCGAGCGAGGCCAGTGGTAGTCGCCGGTTCTCGGCCGCTAGGTACTTGACGCAATGGTACTTACTTGCAACAATTTGGGAAATTTCACCCATAAGCTGAGCTGATATTTAACAAAACTTTCTGGGTTTGCCACAGAGAGAGAGACCTTTTCCGCTGCAACGGTGACAATCGATCCTTCCACTCCCATGGCAGACAACGCAAGGGGGTTCTGGCTTCTTTCGAACCTCCCTATGGACATTCGACTGCAACCATCAAGAATCCCCCGGCAATCACATCCGCCACATAACCATGAAACGCGAGAATCAGTGTTGAATTTCAAGGCAGAAAATCGAAACGCGTCATACAAAGAGCGTTAGCTCAACAGATGGAGAGAGAGAGAGAGAGACTTGCCTCCGTCCTGACAACCCAAGAAGGTTTGGAGAGAGAAAGCGCAGGCCTTTGAAGGTTGGTGGCAGGAAGTGGGAATCCGCCATTACCGTCTGGGGGAGCCTTCTTCGTCGTCTCCAGCCGAACTGCTGGAAGAAGAATGGGCTTCGTCGTCGCCATTTTTCAATTTTTCATCCTGTCCTTCAAGCTCGAGGCTTTACACTTCTACCGTGGTCTTCGATGTCTGTGGACCATGAGAGAGAGAGAGGAGAGAACGTTGCAGAATATTTTCATTTGGGCAATGTCAAAATTGACCCGAAACTTTTAGTTAGTATTCAATTTGGTCCCAAGATTTTAATTTTGGTCTGGTCCATTCTCCCCAAACTAATTTGATTCCTTTTAATCGACAAGGCAATATACAACTCGATCGTGGATCGACATGGCCAATGAATTGTTCTAGGCAAAAGGCACTTGATCACCTTTCATCAAGGCCTCTGCCCTTGTCACGCAAGCGAGGTAGTGGCGCTGCCGCCTGTACTCTATTCTCTCTATATTGTTGATGTCTTGATTTTGATATGCTAAAGAAGAATGATACTATATATCACTAATTTTCTCGATGCTCTATTATCACTTTGTAGTTGAAATGATGTTTGTGTATAAATAAGTCTCTAGATAAATTGATAACTTGAAATGTAAGTGGATATGACTTTTCACATTTTTCATAGCACTTGTTTGATACTAATAGAAACGTTATACATAAATTATATATAAAGGAAAACTAGATAAAATTTTCTAATTGGTTGATATGGATTTGTTGACTATTATGCTTACATATCGTTCTAGATGGATCAATTGATTTTCTTTATATCTAATCAATGTAAAGTGTATTGTATCTAATAACAAATGTTAAGAGAATTAGGAGGGAAAGAAACTTTGTGGCGTTGTGCTTAACTACAAAACTCCATTTTTAGCCACTTTTTTTTCCATATGAATAGATTGATACTCCTTCCTATCTTTCAATGTTTTTGCTAGTTTCGTTTCAACTAATAACCCTACCCCAATTGACATACCTAGAATGGATTGCATTTCCTAGCCACAACACTACTCATTTTTATCACTAGAAGTTGAATAGTGAAGGAAAATTTAAATTTCATCTCCAGAAGTATGAAAAGATAGTTCATGCGACGATTATGCTATGGAGCAATGACAACATGGTGTAATCGACTAGTCACATTAGTTGCGTGATGTGCATCCCATCTTATTTAGCATCAAGTGACTATTCATTTCATTTTCTATTAGCCTGTTACACCACATATCACTGACATGTGGTATGACCATGATATAGAATACAGTTTCCTTGAAGTAGGGATGGACCGAATAGATTGGTCTTGAAGGCTTTTTCTTTGGGCCCGGCCATAATCAAGCCAGGAGTTTCTAGACTTGCTCTAAAGATGTAGCTCAAAAATTGAAGATTGGGTTTAAACAAAATTAAACCGGTCCGGTAAGGCCTAGCTCATACCTAGGCCATTTTTTTTTAATTATTATTGTTGTCGAGTGAAAATATGATATGATCGTTATTTTCCACTTAATATTTATAATCCAACCGGGCATCATAATATCATTGAACCTAATGATGCTTTAAATATCCCCAAATGTAATCCAAATAACAAATTTCTCAACTTCAATACGACAACTTTTGTTTGGTTTTAAATGTAATTACGAGGCCATGAATACAACGCGGAAAAGTCACAGTTGAGGCTGTTTTCAGCCTCCGAAACCACTTTTTTGGCATGTTCGCAACCATTTTGTTCGAATTCAGCCACTACAATCACTTTGTTTCTTCCTCATTTGGTATTCGATTATGTACATCAACTAGGTTATGGCCTTATTAGGGTGGCTAGAGAGTAAGATTTTTTATATTATTTTTTAAGTATGCTTCTAGTTTAGGCCACTGTAGCTCAAGCCTGAAGGACCAGCCCGGTCGAAACAAAAACTAGGAAAAAAGCCCACTGTTTTTCAAAGTGAGGAATGAGGAACCCACCAAAGGCAATGATCCAAACCTAGTTGTTCCAATTCATCCCCCTAGCCCGACCACGATGGATGTAAGCTATTGTCAGGGAACTCTGCAACTGCAA
The DNA here is from genome assembly GCA_001662345.2 of Metrosideros polymorpha var. glaberrima. Classification (NCBI taxonomy): domain Eukaryota; kingdom Viridiplantae; phylum Streptophyta; class Magnoliopsida; order Myrtales; family Myrtaceae; genus Metrosideros; species Metrosideros polymorpha. Next base: position 12,880,577 of record BCNH02000004.1, on the reverse strand, counting down.
ACCAAGTTATTCAAAATGCAAGAAATTTATATATTTGGAAGAACATTTTTGTTGCTGGAATAGTGAAGATGGGCAGGCCCGTCAAATAAGTGGGTCAGGTAAAAAATGTTCCAATTCATATTGATCCATTTAACCCAAATTGACCCATTTTTATGCAATATGATTTTAGCGAGCCATACCCAATCTAGACCCAACACTTACATGACCCAACCCCAATTCTTAGCATTTTTTCTACTTAAGTTGTTGCCTCTAAAGAAGGGGCAACTCCATGCACCGACTCACCAAGTTTGTGATGTAGGTCATGGGCTAGAGCTAGGTCATGGGCTAGGACTTCTTGTAGCACATGAGTAACGTGGAGACGTGGGTGAGCACCACACTGACGAACGAGAAACAAAGAGGCTTTACAACCATAAACCGGTTAGTTTCGGCTTAGTTTTCGATTCTACCTAGGAACCAGCTCATTTTATGTTGTCCAGTAAAAAATCAAATTCTTATAAGACAATATAAAAGTTACACCATTTCACTACAAAAATATATATTGGTCAAGTGGTCATGTTTGTTTATGTTGAAAACCATGCTTCGATTCTTGATGTTTGCAAAAGTATTTGCTTTTTCAAAACAAAAGGGCTTTAAAACTGGCCTCAAGGAACCTGGGCATGGGCACCAAGGTCCCAGCCCAACAGCAAGGACCCAGGTCAAAGCTCTGTGGACCTGGGTGCAGGCACTGAGGTCTTGAGCCTAGCCTCAATGGATCGAGACCAATGTCTATGGACCCGGACACAGGCATCGGAGTCTTGGACTCGACCTCGAGGAACTTGGGCCCAGCCTCTTTAGACTCAAACCAAGTGGCTAAGGAACTAGGCCCGACCTCGATGGACACGAGCCCGATGCCAGTAACTTGGGTGAGGGAGCCAAGTACCTAGGCATGACCACCAAGGACTTGAGCACAGGCATCGAGGTCCCAAGCCTAATCGTTGATAAATTAGGCTTGGCCAATGATAGACTCGAGCTAAGGTGCTAGTGGCTTTGGTGTAGAGTCGAGTACTCATGCATGGCAGATAGGACCTGTACCTAACCTCTGTGGACCCTATCATCGAGGAACTCAGTCCGACCTCAATGGGTTTGGGCTAGTCTCGAGGACCCGAGTCGAGTACCAATGATGTAGGCACAGGAGCCGTGTACCCAATCATGGCCGTCAAGGACTCGAGCACGAACACTAAGATCTCGAGTTATGCATGGGAGCTGCGTACCCAAGCAAGCCAAATGGGGACTCAAGCATAGGGTCCCAAGGCTGACCTTAGGGGACTTGAGCCTGGTTTCTACGCATTTAAGCCTACTGCTGAGCAACTGGGCTTGGCCTTGAGGAGACTCAAGGCTAGCCTTCATGAAGTCAACCATGGGCACCAAGATCTCAACCCTGGCTTGAGAGACTTAGGCCTTGCCTCTTTGAATCTAGGCCCGGTCATTGAGGAAGTAGACATGGCCTCGATGTACCTAGGCCGACCTCAATAGACTTGGGCAGAGTGCTAGTGACTTGGGCATGGGAGCCAAGTCCAAGCCATGGATGGTGGGGACCTGGGCATGGGTATTGAGATCTCAAGCCCGACTTTCGTGGCCCTAAGCACAAGCATCAATGTCTTAGTCCTAGCCTCAAGGGACTTGGACCCTGCCATCAAGGAATTAGGGTCGCCTCGATCGAGCTTGATGCCAGTGGCTTGGGTGTGAGACTGGGTACTCAAGCATGGGCATAGACAAGGCCTTTGTGGACTCGAGCACGGGCACATGGAGGGCATTGCTCTTTGATTGAACGGGTTGAAATTGAGTTGTTTGCAAATTCATTAGTATTCATTATTAATTGGGCTTCCCTTTATTGGACTTATTGTAACCCCTCTTTTAAATTTTTGGCAATCCATGTTGCGCCCAACTTAACAAGAATGATTTTTTTTTGTCGAAAACAAAAATGAGTTAACTTATAGATTTATGACCCATTTTGCCACCTCTAACATGGATAAAATTGATGTCTTAACCGGAAGCGCCATGGGAATTCTGGTGGATTGCAGGTTCGTCAATAGCTAATTTTGAGAGAGCATAGTGCAAGGCTAAAAGAGTTTTTTGCCACTAAATTTTATGTTTTTTTTTTTTTTTGCCTTGTATTGTTACAGTTGCAAAGTTGTGAGGTTCTCGAATAACGAGATGGCCATTCATTATCTGTTCTCTTTATTGCCTTTGACTATCGCATGCGCACTTTTACAAGCTAATTATCCAAAAAATCATAAATTTATTGTACAACAGTTAATTTAATTCTAAACTTGTTCTACAACCAAATTAGTTTTAAATATTTTAATAGTATCAATTTATTCATAAACCTTTTAATAATTTACCAATTTGATCATAAATCTTTTAACAATTTGTCAATATAGTCCTTTCAAGTAATTTTGATCAAAAATCTCCGAAGAACTACATTGGCAAATTATAAAAAGATTTAGGACTAAATTAATAAATCGTCAAAATGTTTAGAACTAAATTAACATGCCATGCACATGTCATGTGCATATCGCTCACCCACACACGTGTACCCCCATACATGGATGTCAAGTTGACTATTCATGTTTCTATGTCAATGCAATATCTCTCAATTAATCAAACTGCTCTGATATGGTTAATCGATACTAGACATCTAATAATTATGTCACAAATTTAACACCATATCCTTTGCGTTTTTTTAAATATGCTAGATAACACAACCTATAGAACATGTTCAGTAAAAACTAAATATTTAAAGACATATAAAGATTTATGTGCTAGTATAAACATGTATTTACTTTTATGAACGACGTGCACTTTCAGCGATAACGTTTTGCCACATGAGGATTGAGGAACCTAACAGCTTGCTCAGTTGCAACAGAGAGATGCAAGGCTGGGACTAATCATACAATAGGACTGCTTTTCTTGAGAGAGAGATACATGGCTGGGACTAATCATACAAGAGGACTCTACTTTTCCTTTATTCATCTATACATTTCAATCAACAAAACCACCAGGCAGAGTCAAAATTTTCTTGCCTTTAAGAAAAGCGAAAGGGTCGCGAATTAATTTCTTTCGGTATAAGAGCGTCTCTTTAGACATTCTGTGTCGCTGAAATCCTCCTTGGACAAACTCAAAATGCCCGACTGCTTATCAACATTCTCAATAAGGAGCTTCAACAGAGGGAGCTTCGATAGTGTGCCAAGCGACCCCACCATAATAAACTTTTTCTACATTACAGTAAATTGCACGCGTGAGAGATTGCTAGGAATATTGACAGAAGCACCATACCAATGTTCTTTTTTTCCTCATTTGATAAGGAGAGGGATGTCCCACACACAAGAACACAAACTTCTACACAGACAAACTTAAAGATGATTTCATTTACCTTACCAAGTTGACAAAACATGGACATGAGGTTGCTGGTTGTTAATGTACTAAATTAATTATCTCTTGCCAAATACATCGTTATCCACTTAAGAACATGAGCAAGTACTTGTGTACCCTTGAATGAAGATAGAGTAAAAACAGCTTAGGTCAGGAGATTCTCAAAAAATGATGTAACCAGCAGGCTAAACTTTCACATATTTTGTAAACTTAATGCTAGTTGCCAGACATTTGAAACATGTGAAACTAGGAGATCAAGTGTTTATTACGAAAAGATTGTAGTAAAACTATGCATTTTTTCCTCTGTTATTAACACTTACAACATGCCAAAACTAGATTAAAACATGAAAGAAAGCGAAAGCCGCACTTATTCTCCCTGAGATGTAGAAGAATTTGGCGAAGGACAAGTAAACAATTCAGTCTGAAAACTTAGTATAGAAAAAAACATAACTGAGTTTTTCTCCACTAGTAGTATATTCTAATGTATTTAATTTACATAAATTCCTACTATTAGGACGATGAGGGGAAAAGGGTTGCCATTCCTATACTGCAGGAAGTAAACATATCTACTTAGAAATCAACTAAATAAGATTTCAGTATCATTAGTAAATGTTAAAGCCAGATGTTGAGAAAACCATCGTCTATGATCCTAGCCAAGTTTTGGAAAGACCAGATTTTAAGACCCAAAGCTTTTTAAGTATGATGGCACGGTTTGCTTACCTTGGCACGTGTAAGAGCCACATTGATCCTATGCCAATCACCAAGTAGTGAGGAGTTACAATGATTACCCTCTTTGTTAGACCTCACAAAGGAAACCAATATGCAATCTTTATCTCGTCCCTGGACAACAGTAACAGAAGGCTCAGTGTGAAAAATATACCCATTCCCAAGAAAATTACAGAAAAAAAAAAAGAAGAATGAAAAAAAGAGGAAAAGTAAGCATTGAGGTGAAAATAACAGACATTTCACAAGCCAGACTTGCATAACAAAAGGGAATTGTTAAAGAATGCCCTTGCAACAGGCTCAAGAACGCATGGAATCGTTATCTTATTTCATGTAGGAAGTTTTCTTGTTATCCTATTTTGTATGTGTTACTTGCCAAACATCCATAATTTGTTGGACATTAGGAAATGTGAATGCATGCTGGTAAATTTGTCAAATATTTACTGCTGTTTATATTGGTAAAGTCTGATATCCTGTTAAGATGTGTTAGAAGTATAAAGGATATATTGGTTTTTAGGACTCCTAGGTCTCTTAGGATTTGGTTTATTGCTAAGTATCAATGTATAAATACTTCTTATCTGAATAATACAAGATCACTTTTTCCCTTTTCACATGGTATCAGAGCAAAGCTAGGTTAAAACCCTAAACCCTAGAACAGCCGCTCACCACCATCAACCGCCGCCGATCACCAGCTGCCACCGAACCGGAGTCGACCACTTGCCATCGGCCCAACCACCAGATCTGCGTTGCAGGGGTCTCACCCAGGCCAGGCGAGTCCAAATCCGCATCGCAAGAGCTTCGCCTAGGCCGGCGAGCCTAGCTATGGCCTTCGTCCATGTTGTCCAGGTCCGGCGAATCTAGTTCCGACGCTGTCAAGCTTCGCCGGGCCTTCTCCAGAAGCGAAGAAGGGTACGCTCGTGTGTATGGGTGAAGAAGTGGAGAGAAAGGTCAGATCTGTCCATTCTAGAGTTTCGCGAGAGTGGTGGTGATCAAAGTTGAAGTCACGGTGCTTGTCGTTGTGGAGCAGCAACAGAGCAGCCAGAAAACAGCACCGATCAGCCTGTGTTGTTTGATTTCAGTTATTTGGTAGTTATTTTTTGGTGATTTCTGAAGCTTTTGTCTTGGTTATCTAAAGAATAATATCGTGAGAATTTTTCTTAGTACGATTGAAGAATGGTTGATCCAGATATGAGTAAAGTTGAGAGTTTTGAGAAAAATCAGACTGTAACGACTAAGGTGATTTCCTCTTCGAATAATCGGATTACTGATAGCAAACTTGAGGGTAGTGCTAATTTTCACCAATGGAAGAAGATTGTGAAACTTACTTTGATAGGGAGGAATCAGCATAGACATTTAACTGAGCCTAAGCGCACGAATGATGTAAATTGGGAGGGTTTTCTGATGCTGATTGGGCAAGATCTCCAGATGATAGGAGATCAACCACTGGCTATTGTACCTTGGTTGGAGGAAATCTGGTGTCATGGAAGAGTAAGAAACAGAGCGTTGTTGCCCGCTCCAGTGCTAAGTCAGAATATAGAGCCATGGCACAAGTGACATGTGAATTAGTGTGGATTCAGCAGTTATTGACTGAGTTAAGCTTCAAAGCTCCAGTTCCTATGCCTTTGTGGTGCGATAATAAAGCTGCAGTGCATATATCTTCCAATCCCGTGTTTCATGAGAGAACGAAACATATTGAAGTTGATTGTCATTTTATCCACGAGAAGATGCAGAGTGGAGTGATTCTTCCTAGTCACATTAGAACTGGTGAACAACTTGCGGATATTTTTACTAAACCGTTTGGTAGTGGGAGGATAGAATACATTTGTAACAAGCTGGGCATGATTAATATCTATGCTCCAGCTTGAGGGGGAGTGTTAGAAGTATAAAGGATATATTGGTCTTTAGGACTCCTAGGTCTCTTAGGATTTGGTTTATTGCTTAGTATCAATGTATAAATACTTCTTATCTGAATAATACAAGATCACTTTTTCCCTTTTCACAAGATGCAAATTTATTTTGTGCTGCACTCTAACAACTTTATCTTTTGGAGTATATGATTGCATATTTAACTTTAATTTGATAGCAGAGTTAAGTTCTTGAGTTCAATTGCTAACCATTCCCCCGCAACCCATTATGGGTTTGCCTATTCTTATGCCTGCATGCATCGGGTATGCATGCCTAAGGCCTTCGTCATCAAATTGCCTTTTCGTGAGCATAAGTAAATTTAAGTTTTTGTAGTCGGCTGTGCACATAACCTCAAGTTTATCAATTGATAGATTCAAGTACCCATTAACTTCACTTTATTGCATTAATGTAAATTACTAAAATACTTGATAAAATAGATAGCTGCCAGTGGAATTTCAAAGATGTCAATAACCTACTTATCAACTTTACCATAGTAAATGTTGTTGGTAAATCGCAATGTTTGTTGGTAATTAACTTACAAGTTAATGACCATGCAGTTTGCCGGACACCTCAGTTTTTACTAACGATGTTACAAATTACTAAAGCATATTGTAATTTACCATACATATCATTAGTCTTTTGCACAGATTAGACAGCCTATCAATTCCATGAGGTACAGATTAATTACTATACCAGGTCGCTCATCTTTTTTATATTTTTTTATTAGTAGGCCATTCATCTGAAATGCAATTAAAAGTCAGTGAACCAGCAAGTGCATCAAAATTTTCATTTCTGGTACTCTAATGGACACCCAAGTCTTCTCTGCTGATTGGAGTCTGCTCTTCTCGTTTTGAGCTTAGAACTTATCTTTCCTGTATATCTGAATTTATCTCAATTCTTAAAATCTAATGGATTCAGTTCCCTGTAATGCTAATAAAAGAGAAGTTTCAAGTTTGTATCAAGCCTAACCTGGTATTTATCAATGGTGTGAGTCTCTACAGAGGTTCTGCAAACAGCATCACGGATGAGATCTGCTTGGGAATTATAGGGAGTAATAATGCCAATGTCTTCTTCCTCGATTCCACTTTCTACAAGTTCCTCTGTTATCTGCAATGACCAAATCCAGGAGATGGTTTGGTGAAAGCTCCAAAACCGTATGACTTTTATGACTCATACAAAGAAAAGGTAAAAGGGAAAACTTGTTCAGTTAATTTTTATTTGTTTTTGCCATTCTTATCACTACTGCTGACCAAGAATATATCATTCCTCCACTGGCCAAAATAAAATTGCTACTTTAAAAATCGTACCTTCCCAATGATGCAGGCTTCTATTGGATTCTTTAAAGTCTTGTGATCTTTTTCTTCAAAAGCAGGCAGCAGATCTAAGCATTAAAGGAACATATATTTAAAAGGGTGCCAAAAAAGAGAAGCAAATTGATTTAAGATCCAGAAAGAGTTCTTGACACAAACCGGTGTTCAGAAATACAACTGGCGTACTTGGTTCCAAAACCTACAGTAGGGTGTATGTTAGTAAATATTTCTACATCTACGAGTTTACTGAAGATACAGAAGACAGCAAATTCAAACTTTAGCAAAGTGAAGAAGAAGACGACCGGAAGAGTAAATGAAAACTTCACAGAGTAAAGTGTTAAAATGGAACTGCAAAAGAATATGGGATGATGCATAATTGGCAAAGCAAGCATCAAAATTCGTTCAAGTAACTCAGAATCAAACAAGATTTCGACGTGATGTAAATGTATCTATTTATTTATAAACAGAAGAGATATTCATCAGATTGCATAAATTTCTCAAGCAGCGCTAAAATAATGAAATAACTAGCCCAAAGAGGGAAAAGAAAAGATTCCATTCAAAGTTCACAAGAAAAGAATGACCTCCTCTAAATAAAATCATGCCAATTATAGGAATGATTAATCTATCCTGTGCTTTTGCGAGTAATATAGTTGCTGAAGATGCTAGCAATCTTCTCCCTGTGAACATTAACTAATAGAACTTGAGTAGTTGGACCCACTTAAATACGATACCAAACTGTGTGCATTGACGAGAGAAAAGTATTGTAGCAAAACACAATTAAAAACAAAAAAGATAAAATAGGTTTGGTTCTGGTTGTCATTGAACATCTCTTGTTTAATACAATAGGTGGACTCGTCTTTCATTAGAGTCATCTCTCATATAATCACATCTACTGATTTTATACCATTTAACATGTAGCAATCTTGGCTACTATCAAAGATAAATAATGTTTAGCACATTGCAACAGGTTTGACTCGTCTAACTTTTGAGTTTTATATATTTGTATGCCAACAGATGAGTCAAATGATAGATATTTTTACCTAACACTAAATCCGACTCTGAGTTACAGGGACTTGGGTTTGTAAGTTGGGAGGTTATGTCGTTCATAGAAGACAAAATTCATAAGACAAGTTCGTCATCTTAGACAGTTGGAGCAAATGGATTACCCATTCACTAAATGATCAACTTATGTACTAAACAGAATGAACTCCACCTCCCATATCATGAGAATAGCTTTGCCATTCTAATAGGCTTCCATTAGAACCAAAAAGCAACTTGATCATTAAAGAGCCAAAAGAACCAAAAGATAAAGAAAAAATTAAATTTGGTTCCAACTTATACAGTAAATGGTAAATGATAAGGAAAGTTAATTTCAGTGCAAACACTGCTTTTAAGTCACCATAAATAAATAAACAAGAATGGAAAAAGTGTAACGTCAACTTCCAGATCTAGTGTTCAGATTGCTTCCTGATTCCTTATATCATTATAAAATCTTCACTTTCACCCCTAAATAATACTTATGACTTGTTGAGGTGAAGAAACTCAAATATTAGTTTCACATTACAACAGGCTTTGGCATCACATCCCATTAGATTGGAAGCATGTAAGAGATCAAACCCCACACTCATTTCATACAGTAGAAGCAGTGAAATATGCACTGCTGAAATGAGCATGCAAAATCATGTCCTTTCTTTGGCTGAAAGAAGCATGACCTTTTATACTACTTTAAGGCACAACGTGTTTTAACTACTACAGAACCATGATAAATTGCAATAAACTGAAGTTTACCTCCTTTAGCCAAGATGAATAGAGCTTCTCCTTAGAAAAATTAAGCTTGGCACTTGCAACATCAGAGGAACCACAACGCAGTCTGTCACCATATATTAAGGCATTCGATAGTTGCATTATACCCTGGCACATACGATACTGTAACCTAATATCTTTGTTAGTGATCAACCAAAGAATTTATAGCAAATAGACTTGATCTAGTCAACAACTGACCTGGCTTTGCAATGCCGAAATTGCTTGAGGATGTGCTTCTGAAAGCCTACAGAACAAACTGATACCCAGTCCATTCTCTCGAGCCTCTGTGCTCTGGAATGCAATCGGTTGAACTTTAATAATTAAAATGTTGAGGGGACAAACTTCAGCAAGTTAAATGAAAGTAGATACAATAGACACCTGAACAAGTGGAGGAAGTTGATAATGATCACCAACAAGGACAAACACTGAAGCAAACATCAGTGGCCCTAGGGATACCTGAAGCATGTTATAACATCAACAAATCTTTTCAGATACTGTGAAATTGAACTAAAGGGCATCACCATAAAACTTCTGCAAAGACAAAATTGCTGTACAAAAACAGATGAAAATAATAAAAAGCAAACACGAAGTCCCATCATAAACCCTCATCCTAAATGAACCATCAGTGATAGAGAGAAGCAGTACGCAAAATCTTTTGCTGCATTCAAACATGAAAATGTTAAAATTCTTCAAGATGGCTCTGAGACCAATGATTGAAAAAAGCAGCAATATCTCATGATGCCTTTGACACTAATGGCTATCCTCATAATTCATATGTACCACAGCCTTCCCCGAATTCAAAGTCAACAGCAACTACTGTTACTTTGTCCATTTCAAAGACATCTCTTCAGTCATCAAAAGTATCATTCTGCAGCAAATCTCTCTGTCTCTTCCCTGACTTATGATCAAGAAAGGAACAGGAGAAATTTCCTTCAGAAGTCCATTCTTTCCGAGGCATTGCACAAGAATTTCCAAAGGACAAGAAACATCCAGAGCAAACTTTCGCAGTTAGTTGTAGAGACCTAATAAGAGATGAACTCAGAGGAGCCTAGAATTTTAACTTAGGCTTTGAGCTTCTCCTTAGATTTTGACAGCTAATATGCAATGCAATACCACATGCTCAGGAGCTTTACCATATTGTTTGCATAAATAAAACAATTAATTAGGGCCTATTTGATCATCTCAGATAAACCACTGTTGGAAATCTTACCCACCGTACTCCAGAATACTATTTATTTCTGTGAAACTCCAGCCTTTTTGCTTTCACGCAAGCCTTTCATCTCTTTCCAGACCACTTATCATCCCCATATATAAAAAATGCACAGTAAAATAAATTTGCAACAGAAGTCAGGTATTTCAGTGTTGCACATCAAGAAACTATTAAGAGAGTTAGGTGTTAAAACGGCAGTTGTGCATTTCATATTCTTATGCTTTGGAAGAGGTGTTTCCATCAAACCAACATAATGTGCTGTTCAATTCTAATTTTCTTTCTGTGCCCGGTTGCTGCCAATACTCTGATTGCTTCCACTTATCTCTTTTTCCTAATAAGAAGAAACCTTCCACTTCAGTTTTTCTAAAGGGACCCTAAAAGTTAGCTTAGTCCTGGTATCCTCTTTATGAACATTTTTCACTCCAGCAGAAATATTAAATCCTACAGTAAACAGCTTCTTTGAAAGTTGAAGTGACAATTGGGAAATCTTCAAAGAATCTTGCCTATGCTATCACTGAAATAACCAGTGTATTCGCAATCACCCCCAAAATTCTACACAAACAGTCAGTACAAAATTCTGCCATCTTCATAACAATGGACACATAACACTTCATATCAAATCTACAGCATAAAGAACAAGTGGACATTTTAAAGGTTTTTTGTTTTGGTCAGAAAGATATTTTAAACCTTAGACTAGCTGTTTTAAAGGGGTTAACACTTCAGTGACTAAGTTCACTGCTCGGGTAATACCCAGCTTATCCATAGTTATTACTCCAATATTAGTCTGTATTCAAACTACATCAATAAAATCTCTCTAAACCAACAACTTTTAGTCACATCACAAGAGTCATGTTGTAGATAATTTTTCATCAACCAGAAGTAAAGAATACTTACTGGCAGGGTTGTCTGGCCAGCTTCATCCATGATGCAAACATCAAATCTCTTGCTTGCAAGCAGAGGACTTGTTATTCCTAGACACGTAACAGCAACAACTTTGACCTGGTCTAATCGTAGTTTTATTTCATCAACACTTTGCATTCCCTTTTCTGCGAGTTAGACATCTAAAGATTGTGACAAACATCAACAGAGACTTCAAACAAATGCTCTTATGAGAGGGGTCTATTGGACCTGAAAAGCAATGTTCTCTGACTTCTTCATGCACAACTTCCGGTCTTCCGATACGAACAAAGTCAATGCCCTGTAACAAAATATATTTAGTTGCATGCAAAAGAAGATGCGTGCAGAAGACTGAACACTCAAACACACATATTTTAGTATCAAACATGTGGACCAGTCAGGAGGATGTGGCAGTATAGCATAGCCCAAATAGGAGTGACTCAGGATACTTCCCCCCACCCACAGATGAAGCCCATTCTGTTCACTTCTTCAAAGACTTTAACATGCCTAACTTTTCAGGGTACTCAGTCGCGCTTCATATCAAATACTTTAGGCAGAGTTACATTTGGCTTTCTCTACTTTGAGAAATCACATTTACATTTGATAAATTCTATACTCAGAAACATTTTGCATCTTCCACCAGAGATAGTCAGACATAAATCATCAAAATATCTGCTAGCATGTTAGAAAGTTTAATCTGCCCAGGGTTTTACTGGGAAACTTTGCAGTACTAGCATTACTATACTTCTCACTTTCCATTAAAAGGTTGCACTATACATACTTCAAATCGTAGGCTAAGCAACAATTTGTATTTCAGTGTTAATCTACTATCTGTCAGAAAAGGTGATGTTAATTGATCCTGGCATTTTCAGCAGTTGAACACCCAAAATTTCCCTCATTAGCAGGGTTTTTGTTCTCCTTGAAAACTGGGAAATACTTTGGAAAATGAGCTAAAAGACTTAGTCAATCCCCCTTTACTTCAAACTCCTCATCACACATGCTCTCTCTCTCTCTCTCTCTCTTCACTGCTCACTAGGCAAATTAACTGAAAACACCAAAATGTCAAGTGCAAGAATAAGGGATGCAAAGTGTCCTAATGCCTATACAGCATGATACACATAATTATCCATAATTTTTTATCTCATAGAAGTGCAATATGCAATTAAATGATCCTTAATTGAAAGCAATTGCAACCCATCAAGATCTTCTACTGCCTCTTTTTGTGATCCCAGGATCTATCTTCTACTCAAGGACCTAATTAAATAGGCATGGTGGGTTTGTGTTCAACGATTCTGACTTTGACATCCGACCAATGACAAAGAAATGGGTTTCAACATTATGAGGCAGGTTATTACTGCAACAAAAGGAGCATAAAAACATCTGAATTTCAAGTTCCTCGATTATTAGTAATGGACCTTATCGATTATCAACTCAATTTGACTTGGTAAATTCAATTAAAGGTCTAACACTTCATATCTCAAGTTCCTTAATTATTAATAATGGACCTCACCGATTATCAACTCAATTTGACTTGGTAAATTCAATTAAATGTCTAACACTTCATATCTCGTGATTGAATATACAAAGTATAACTTAAAATAATATCTTTAGATTTGCCGATAGATCTACCAAATCATTTTAAGTCCATTGACTAATCTATTTTGTAAATTATCATATAATTTGAATCCACGTAAGTCAACATTTCAGGCTTCTCTAGTTTTTGGTCTTAACAGTTCACCCATCATAAATCACATTATCCAGTGTCTAATATCAGCCTTGATTTTGTTCAAGTCAATACAAAATGGCAGCAGTTTCATGAATGAAACTCATCTTGATGAGAAGTACCTTTACCCTTGACCACCTAATAATTCCAAATTGCTTCCATATCTGATTTTCCAATATATTAAGTTCTACTTGCTTTATGAAAATTTAATTGACTTTAGCTACGCCGCCACTTTCCAAACTTTGTTATTTTTGTCCATCTACAGTTAAGTTCAGCAGTAACATAATCATAACTTTAATTTTTGAGTTGGTCCCAGAAAATAAAAATAAAAATACCAATTTAAGGATAAAAATTGATCAATAATGTGCTTAGGACTGATGTCCTGAGTACAAGACAAATAAGAAATCAAGAAATAGACAGGTAAACTGCTTTAACTATGCTTCAGCATAGTTTCGGCTATCTAACATTTAGCTACGATCCACAACATCACCATAAGGATAGAAGGAATCCTACCAGTAAAAAGTATCAGTCAATAAACCCACCTTCACATGGACCACCCCCCGTCCCTTGGGTCCATGCCCAAACAATGGTATCTTGTTTTTGTTTCTTACAGAGGAAGAATTTATTTTATTATCCTCACACTTGATTTGGAAATTCAAATTCTGTATGGGATGGAGATAAACTAAAATTACGTCAATACATTACATGTGATGCGTGGCACAAGAGAAAAACAACTGAGGTGAAGATGATCAGTTTAGTGTATTTGCATTGATTGACTGGGAATTACATTCTATCCCAAAGTTTAGTAATACTCTTTCAGAATGTTTCTTCTATCATTCCATCTCTGCAAAATTTACACGGTCCATGAAAAATTTGAAACAGAATGAAAACTAGCAATTCTAACATGGTTCTGCTCCTTTATAATGTACATGTTGCGAGAATAAGCATACGTTAGAAGCATTAAATAATGACCTGATCCTTCAATTTGATAAGCAAATTATCAACTGCAGAGTTTGTGTAGGACGTAAGCAAGATTGATGCACCTCTCATTAACAAGGCCTTCACAGCATGCACCATGGTCGATGTCTTGCCTGTTCCAGGCATTCCTAGTATTAAAGTGTAATCCTTTGCTGTAAGTATCTGCAACAATATCACTTGGACTGTGAAAAACACATTTCATTGATTATTGAGCAAGAGGGAAAAAAAGTGCAATAAAGTATGGCTAAGTTTTAGAGATGACCTTAACTATCGCTCGACGCTGGTCATCATTCAATTTCTCCTCAGACCACACGTAGGATATAGCAGGGTCTTGACTAAATATGCATCCACTGTCAAATCTAGGGGGCTATGTGGAATTGGCGAGTGCAAGTCAACACCCAATTGCCAAATATAAGCAGATTACACCAGCAAAATTTAGGTATATGAAACTGGTGACAAACTCACCTCGAGGTCAACAATCAATTTCCTAAGATGAGAACTTCGTGCATCTTGCCGAAAAAGTTGTACAAGGTTGAACCTTCCAAATTAAGAAATAGTAAATGCAGTTGAATGGATCTACTTGAAAGCATATGATTTGGTCCAACAACAAGGAAAATTCTCAATCAACTAAATTAGAAATGGAAACGGAAGTACCTCATAACAGCAAAGGACGTTACGATTTCGTTTTTGTCAATACGCCATACCTCGTTTACAAGATCTTGCACCTCAGACAGAGGCTTGCTTCCTGGAAGTCGTAGACGCTTGGAAAAAGACACCTAGAATTTGCAGGGTTTTAAGAGCTCGCTTACAAAGATAAAACCAAATGAAGCTTTCCACACATTTTCTTACAGAAACATGGAAGCGGCTGATATCAGAAATGACTCCACTGGCAATTGCTCGATGACCAGATTCAGTGCTCAATATCTAAATGAAGTATTAGTTAGATCATGATTACCATTAAGTAGAGAAGTGTGTTGTGCATGATAAGAATCTTATAAAATGTATGAACTACACTAATTTAGTATGTAGGCGTGAGTTCATTTCCTTTGAGATGGAGACTTATGTTCTGCCCTAACTGACATGAATTGAAAACACAATAAAGTGGTATGACACATAAGTCAGAGGAAAATCATACCACAAAGTCTCCCCTTGAAAGTTTGCAAGCAAAACCAGTTGTCGTAGAATCTCCAGCCCTTGGAGTATTTCCAACAAATCTTTCTGCTTGTTTGGAAGTCAATTTCTGACCCAAGAATCGATAGGTAAACCTGTTGTCTCTAGAAGGCATGCAACTTGTCACTTTATCTGATGTGTCAAGAACAAGAGAAGAAAGGGAACAAGCAGACTCATCACGCCTTGAATTTCGTGACCTCCATAGTTCTTTCTTCCTGTGCTGAAAGATCAAAATGCAGTAGTCAGTTATCTGTTCATTTCTCTGTCTATGAATTATCAACTGCAACTTGGTATCATCAACTGCACCTCTGCCTCTCTAGCTTCTAAGTCAATCAACCAATCCCAATGTCTTAAGAAATCAGACTGCGCAGTTGTTAAGTGGTTAGTATATACATTGAAAAGGTCGCCCAGTCCGCTGTTTTCTGTGCTTCCCCCATGTGCCTGTAGAGTTGTACATCATTTCAGCGACCAAGGGCGGTAATTCCAGAAGTGACTAGTGGTCTTTGGCCATGGACAAGGCATTAAATATTGCAGCAAGAATTTCATTCCATACTGAAAATATCCTTGTTAACACAAATCCGAAAGAAAATAGGATGCCAATAATTTGGATTTAAGCCTAGTATTGGATGCATATAGCGTGAATTGTCAGTCATTTGTAAACCATTGAATGAATGAGTATCAAGAGACAAGTAACACCAGCTTGTCTTAACCAGGACCCATTCAAAGATGATTAGATGGCAGATTCAGTATTGCCAAATTTTAAATCCATACTTCTGACAAAAACTAAACAACTTCACCATCTGTCAATTTATGATAGTCTCCACTCGTCATACCCCTCAAGACAAACTGAAATTATTGTAGTTGTCATTATACATAAAAAAATCTTTGTATGAGTTATCGCACTTAGACAAATGACAAGCTAACTAACTTCAGAAGATAAAAAATTTACTTGGCTCATAAGGGAAGTACGGGATCTGATCTTGCTTAATGCTATTCGATTAGGATACATCATCCTAGCATATTATCCAAAACTTAATGGACTGGACAACAAAATAGAAAAAGAAAACAAAAAACTAAACCATTGGAGTTTTAAGGATAAAGTTTTACCTTGTGATAGAGGGTGCAGACATCAATATGCCGACAACCTTTGCAAATACTAGGACTCTGAGGAAACAGTTACAAATAAAATTTAAGAAAAATGTTTACACCAAGACACCGTCAAAGATGGCAAATATGCTGACCTGTAACATCGGTGGGAGTTGCTGAGTTGTTAACGCCTTAAGGATAGAAGTAGCAAGTTCATTACGACGCATGATCAGGCCCACCAAGTCAGATCTCCGAACAGTAATTCCCTTCACATGTCATCAATGCAAACTTGACATGCAGGAGACTAAAAACAACACAACCACAAAGATAAAATTTTACCAACAAGAAAACCACCAAGAAAAAATATAACCTTACATGAGTTTGATCTGACTGGAGGTAATATAAAAGACCAGAATCAATTGGCTTCAAGTATCTGTAAATAGACAAAAGAAAGTAACAAAAGCAATAAAAAAATACTGCTCCAATACAGGGCATGAATATCAGAAAAATGGCTAATTCTAGCAAACCTTTCAGACATAAGGAGTGTGTACAATATCACTTGTGCACAATGTTCCATCGATGACTGCAAAAATGACAAACTATTAATTAAAGGAATGGGATGTCGTTGATAATGGCATAAATGATTTCCAAAAGAGTCCTGCTTCGGCACATCCAGAAAAACACCAATAGTACATATAGACATGCCTGGCCATTAGGACATTTGCCCGATTTGAACTCTAAAGGCACAATCTTTTCCACAACTCCAGAAGTATTTGATTCAACTGTTACTCTGACAGAAGCATCGATCATTCCTTTTAATCCATACTTGGGTGCCCAGGACATCTCTTCTATATCAATCACCTACATGAAAAGGTAGCGGAGTTCTTTTACCGCACACTTACATCAAAACAGAGGATATGAAAAATGCGAAATTTTCAACTAGTATGCACATGAATTTACAAGAAAAAGAAATATACAATATTAACATACTATGATTATGGTTATGATACTTTTTTCTACAGGAAAGAGGCCAAGGGCCCTTGTCTGGAAAAAAAAAATACATGTGAACAACCATAAACAACAGTTACTTCTACTTAAAATTAAAAGGAATAGTTATCTCGTGGATTCATTTCCAATAGACACAAGTAGCATCAGATGTCAAGGGGACTTCACAATATAACTACACCATTCATATGGACCCTGAAAAATAAGTTTGTAAAGCGACTATACAGAGGAGCAGATCAATCAGTAAGGAATCATCAGAAAAAAGAAATGGGTAGACATCTAACCTCAGATATATTGACCTTCTTAAGCCCATCAGCAGATCCAAAATCAACTGTGGGAGCTTTCTGAAACTGGCAAAATTTATGAGATCTGTAAGTTCCAATCAATTAATAATTGTATAATTATTTTTATAAAATAAGATGCAATGCAAAGAGCATGAATGGGACGGCAAGTCTTGCTGCAGAGGACGAAACAAAATGTTAGGCCAAAACGGATTTGAGGTGCCTCTGTGAGGCGGAATAAATACAGACTTATTTAATACACCTTATTAGCATCCAGCAAACCTTGAAGAGAGCTATAAGAGGGAAGATATCGGCATAAAGAAAAGAACAGAAAACACCATCTGTTGGCTGCTGATCAAGGAACAGACATTTGCCAGCCAGCGCATGGGTTCAATTCCCCATGCCCCCGATTATCAAAAAGTCTCATGTTTAGATCACCCACTAAGAGTTTAGCTCAGCCCTTACTTGGTCTATGAGATTAGCAAGATATTTTTAGAGTCCAATCCTCATATACCTATGATGCGTGTCTTTGTCATCAAGCAAATAGAAAGAATTTAAATAATATTCAAAAGTTGATTGATCAGTATTCAATTTGGACTATTATGATCACACAATTGTGGAATTTGATAATCTAAATTGTTTTTGCTTTTAGATGAAGGCATGGTTTAAGATGTAAGTACTGCCACACTTCCCCTCACGCAGAGGTTGGATTTTGACCTATGGAAATTAGTTTTATCTATCTCATTACTCTTGTAGATTCCCTAGTTATCTCATCAACAGTGACTGGCATACAAGGGAGATTGTTAAGGAGTGCGTTAAATTTACATCGTGAGCAAGTTTCTTGACAGCATAAATTTCTAAAGCGAAAATCAACTGTGAAAAAATTTGAATTGAACAACCAAAACTTCTATCTCGTTCAATAGGCGCACAAGTATCTTTCACCAGTATCTGTAAAAGACGAACTAAACCTAGTATCAAGCAGAGGATTTTAGAATCTGTTGAAGTAATGTCTAATAGTATTAAAAATAACTCGGCAGGTAGATACAAAGTAAGGTAATTGGGATTTTATGTTAGTGTCGTTAAGCTCTACATGTAGGTCTCCTATGTAATCTTTCATTAAACCATTTTGAGTAAAGATATAGTAGTTTGAGTGATCCTCTGTCCCTCTCCAGTATATCTCAATAATAGAAGAGGGGGGGGGG